>BQKN01000109.1:979578-1012461 GCA_022839385.1 Asparagus kiusianus | reverse complement strand
AGACGTCATTGGTCGGCCAAGTCTAGAGTCGAATTTTGTGTCAAATTTAGACTCATAGGAGAAGCTCGTCAACCAATGAACTTCATCCACATCTAGTTAACCAAGCTATCTACTTCGGAAGAAGGCACGCCCACGTCCGCAGCGACTTCGCCCATGCATTGTTATCGAGGCGCATTCCCCGGGCACGCCCCGGGCGCTGCGGGCTGGGGCAATTGCGCCCCGCACCAGAGGCGGGGCGCTGCACGCACACGAGGCGCGCGCGCGCCTCGCACACGCTTGACACATGCGTCATGTAATAGACTCTTTCTTCTGTTTTTTAAATAATTTACATATTACATATTTACATCATGTAATAGACTCTTTATTGCTAGTTGCTAATCCATTCTCCATCTTTTCATGTTTAACCTATAAAAAGGAAACAATAATTAGTAATTTAGTATACTTGATTGCTAATTGTAACTTCATTCTCTAATTAGCATGTTAACTAGAAAATTATGAACATGTAATATGTAATTGTTACCTCTATTCTTTATCTTTTCATGCTAACTAGCAAGTAGCAATTAAGAATGTTAACTAGAAAATTATGAACATTCATGTTTTTTTAATTACGTAATCAGTGTTTTCAATGCGCGAGGCGCAATGCGGGACGCAAAGTCAGTTTATGCGTACATGCGCAAGGCACAATGCGATGCGCACGCCCGAGCGAAGCGAGGCACACTCCTGACCACAAATTTTTTGAAGATATACAAGATGCATGAAAATAATAAATATTTGTGAAATTTCACATAGAAAATGTCAATGACTCAAGATAAAATATATACTACCGGATCACAAGATAAAATTTTAATCATTGAAGCAAATCAAGATGTCCATCAAAACAAAAAAAAAAACTAAGCAATTAGAACACTTCCAAAGTTCACTAACATCAAAGCAAAACAAAGGTAGCACTACAGCTTTCATTTTAAGCAAAACAAAGGCTTAATCCTGCATTTTCAAACTTTCATACTAATATATTGCATGACACTAACAACTATATTGCTAAATTTTATTTTCCTTCTTTATAGGTTATAAATGGCGAATCAAGTTTTAACTATTAAGTCAACTAATAGCAGTGTAGCACTACACCTAGTGCAAATAGCAAGAATCAATACTCAAAGTCTCACACAAGAAATCAATTAGTATCACATTTTCAACAATTATGATTGAATATCATGATATGTATTAATAAGAAGCAAGCAATTAGTCCGTAAATCTCTTTGTAAGTTAGTTAGCATTTCTACTAAACATTTGTAAGTTAGTTAGCATTTCTACAGTCAAACAATCATTTGATTAACCCCATCTTAACAGTCAACTGACTCAACACAATGTTTGAAAAAAAAACTTCTCTACTCGCCAAATAGCTGTCAAACAGTCAAATCTAACTTCCTAGCTCACTACCTCAAATCATTAACTCAAGTTATTAAGTACTAACTATTCAGTAAAGTAGTAAACATTAAAAAACAGTTTACTACCAAATACCCAAACACGATTGAGCTCTTAACAAAGATAAACGAAGAAAAAAAGAAAATAAAAAAGAAGGCAACAGAGCTGTTAAGTTCACGTGAGAAGAAAAAAATGGCAAAGAGGTGAGACCGAACTTTCGATCAGAGAAAGAAAAGAAAAGAAACGAAGCGGGGAGAGAAAAGGAAAAAAAAAGCGAAGAGGGGAGAGAAAATCGAACAGAGAAAGAAAAGAAAAAAAGGGCAAACAAAAAGAAATTAAAAAAGTCGGGAAACAAACCTTAGATCACCGCCGGAAGCTCGTCGCGTTCTTCTCGTCATCGGTTGTTCGTCGTCCTCCGCTCGGCACCGGAAGCTCGTCGTCCTCCGCTCGTCGCCGAAAGCTCGTCGTCATCTGCTCGCCGTCGCAGGAGAAGGAAGCCCTAATTCTTCTTTGCAGAGGTAACAATAGAAGCCCTAATTCTTCTTTGCATAGTAACAATCGAAGAGGTGAAGTAGTTAGGGACATTGGGTTTAATATTGAGTCGGGTTTGTACCCGATAGCCCGCTTATAACCAACACACATCACATTGAACTCAAGGTGATCGTCTCGCGCGTCTTCTGAAGCGCTGCGGGGCGCTCTGAGGCGCGTGCTTCATGTAAGCGTAGCGCCCCGCACCTCATGCGGGGCGCTACCCCGCCACGTCGCAGCGCCTTGCGCCCGAGGCGTGCACCTCAGAGCGCTTTTAAATCACTGCACTTAATTGTTACTTAAAAATACATATATCATATTTTAAATAAAAATACATATTTTTTATTTGTTACTTGCTTGTTTTGTTTCATAGACTTTTGCTTATGTTGGAGATTATCTTACATTGTGATTTTTGAAAACTTATGAACTTCTCTATGTTATGCATGCTAATTAAGATTCTTTCGTGATTTAGTTAGTGAAACTATATTTTTTGGTTTTTTATGTGACAATTTATAAATATGTTGCTTATATGCTTCTTTGTCTTAAGTTGGAAAATATTAGTTTGAGTTGTGCGTCTCAATTCAGTGAGGCGCGCGCGTCGTTGTGCGCCTTGCGCATGGTACGCGTAAGGGGCCTTTGCGCCCCGCATTGTGGCTTGCCCCTCGATAACAATACGCCCATGTCTTCAGCGAACCTTGCTAAGTCTGCAAAGTTCGCCCAAATAGTCGTTTCTGAGCTATTTTCAAGGGATAGCTGCTCCCCACTAACTCTTACTTTAATAGCTACTTAACCCACAATTAAAGGGGCTATTAACTCCCTTTTAGCCTATAAAAGGAGAGGAGATCTTCTATTTTAAATGGTTCGAAAAGTTCGATAGAAGAATCAGCACACGCATCGCACTTGCGATTCCATTAAGAAATATTGCTAAGAGAAGACCGAGTTATATTGCAAACAATTCAACTCTCATCAACAGCAAAATGCCCCTTGTCTTAATCGGGTACAAGATCGACGCTCCATAGGTATATAGAAAAGAACTTTAGGAAATATAAATTTTTCCTTTGTTTCACTGTATTTTTTATTATAATTTGCGTCAATTGCAATACAAAAGAACTCGAAACTGGATGACGACTCCGTTGGGGACTTCCTTCTCCTCTGACGAGAAGATTGTGTCGCACGTCGACACCAAGAACTTTGGGTCTTTTGCTAAATCGCTGGTCATTGAATTTGACCAAGCAAAGTTGGAGGAATCTATTTCCAAGAACCAAATCTCTGCAATAGCGATTGTACATAGTAGTCGCAGAATTCGCCATAGTGCGAATCTCAGGTCTAAAATAACCCTCGCGTGTGCAAGGGTCACCTTCGTCGAAATAGTTTGAGCTTAGCTGAAAGCCAAACAAACTTCGCCAAGATCAAAAGCCACAGCACCGTCGAAGCCAAGTAAGGAAGCGAAAACCTTGGAGGATATTCAGAAATAGCTTAATGTTCTTACTCAACGAACTGAGCTCAAGAAGGTCAGAATCATCCGACCTTATCTCGTCGAGTGGGATGTGGTGCCCTATCCGATGAAGTTCAAGCCACATACATTACATATGTTTGATGGCAAATATTCTCCGAATTGGCATATCTAGTACTTCCGTCAGCAAAACTAGAAACATAGTGAGTAACGATGCCATTAAGGTACGTTTGTTTATTGGCACCCTTCAGGGGGTAGCTTTTGATTGGTTCTAAAATTTGCACAAATGTTCAATCAGATCTTGGACAGATTTAGAATCAAAGTTTCTCTTATAATTCAACGAGGAACAATCTGACGTTATCATGGACAAAATTTTTCCTAAAAACAAAGCGAAAGTAGGACGATTAGAGAATACATCAAGAGGTATCACAATTTGACATTGCGATGTCGAGATATGCCTCAACTGATGCTGCTTCAAACTTGTCGACACAATTCCATAGCACGGATTGAAGCTTACATGGGTGCCATCATTTTCCACACTTGGAAGGATTTGATGGAATGTGCTGAGATAGCTGAAAAGTAATCAGAGCGTTTTAACAAGTTCGAGCCCCGCATCAACTGTAAGGGTAACAAGGGTAATCAAGGGTAGACGTCACAACTAAAAGTCAAAGAGACTTTTGTAGTTGGAGTCCATGATTCTAGTAACAACCAACAAAGAGAGCCAAGGAAGAGCTTTCAGCGCAGTTATTTGTTCACGGACGAATATACAGTCACCATCTTTCATGTGCTCAACAAAGAGAATTGTTTGAAGCTCCTAGAAGCTCGACGTCCTGAAGAAGTTGGAAAGATCGATGACCTCAACTATTGTCTCTACCACAGAATGTTAGGACATCCGATGAAGAATTGCTATATCCTTAAGGATAAGATTCAAATACTCGTCGAATCAGGTGTAGGATCTGAAATAGATACACTTGAACACTAGAGGGGGGGGGGGGGTGAATAGTGTTCTTTTAAAAGTTATGCAAAGTATATTATAAATTGCAAAGAAAAATGGCAATCTCAGAAAATCACAATCACAAACACAAAGATTTATACTGGTTCCACCAATCCGGTGTACATCCAGTCCCTAAGCAAATCCCGCTTGAGAGTTTCCACTATGATTTTGAATAAACTTACAAAATCAAACGCAAACCTGACCAATTTGCAAGTCCCTGCAAATTGCAACACCAATGGACAAACACCTTATCAATTTGAACACCAATCTCTACACCAAGAGATCAACCCTCTCAAACCCGAGAGAAATCCTTTTTGAAGCAAGAACACAATTGATCCTATAAGCCTTGAATGTGTAATGAAGTGCAGCAGTGGCTTAGGATTCTTTTAACCTCTGTAAATTACCTAAATGATAAGTATTTGATGAATGTTTAAAGGCAATTTCAGAAACTTCTCTTTTTCACAAAATCTGAATGTTTTTCACTTGAAAAATTGCACAAAGATCAAAGCTTATGGGTGTGTATATCTCTGCAATTTTTCTGAACAAATAACCTATTTATAGCCCTTGAAAAGACAAATTTTTGAACTTTAAAAACGTTTAAAAACGGCTATAAACAGTCACATATTCAAACTTTGAAAACTGGAAAAACTGTATCTGTAGTCGACTATTATTGACATTAGTCGACTACACTAAGTCCAAACAGACTCTGTGTTTTCGGAAAATTTTCTCAGTAGTCGACTATAATGCTCATTAGTCGACTACACTGTATTTTGACAGAAACTGATAAAATAAAATTTGAGTTTAGTAGTCGACTATAATGTTGATTAGTCGACTACACTGTAAAATAACAAAAACTTATGTTTCTGTCAAACACCTGAGTAGTCGACTATAATCACTATTAGTCAACTATACTATAAATTGACAGAAACATGTATTTGAGTTTTATACATGAGTTAGTCGACTACTATTCTAATTAGTCGACTACTAAGAGTAAAAATTCTGCTATAAAGAGTTTTTATAATCAAGTTTTAACTATAATTCTAATGGTTAACATAGGGGATTTCTATGTTTAACCAACACACTAAGCCTGTGTTAGTGTGTTCTAATATTGTGTGTGTGCATGTGTGTGATCAAGGCTTGTACAATAATTCTAAGTAAAGAAAATATAAAATACATTATCTCATTTGTTCTTCATTTTCTTCACTTCAAAATGCTTTGAAATCAACTTGCACTTTTCACATATTCTGATATTGAAATCTGTATATAAAAGTTAGTGCACACACATTGTATAAATTGTTATCATCAAAACACTATCATGGAGATATGATATTCAACATCAGGGATCCTCAAGCTCAAACCCGAGTAAAAGAAAGTTACTGCCAACATGGTGACTCTTTAATTTGGCTACATACTAGAAATTCAAGTCCAAAGTGGTGTTGTCTTTATTCCTATTGCGAGAATGGAGGTGGCGGATTATGACCGCCAAAACCATCGCAACAAAGGCTTGATTCCGCTCATCATGGTGAGAGGAGAAATAATATGGGCACATCCCGATCTTTTTCAAGATGAGGACTGAATTCTTTAAAAGTCTAAGAATAAGCATAAGATGAAGACCTGCAATGCCATCTTCACGATTCTTGAAGAAAATTCTCTACACGTCACTTCACTCACCAACTCAGAGAGAGAAAGTGGCTATGATAGGAATGAGATCTGACAAAGATTACCTAAGGGATTATAATTAGCTAAGAACGTCCAAACAACCCGAACCAGCTAAGCAAAAGAAGACTTGGTTCAATAAAGCTTACAATGTCCTCCAAGTGACCCTAAGGCCCTAATCAAATACGACATCATGGTTCAGCTAGCCAACATTTTAGCTCGTATAATCTTATTCGAACTCTTACGTTTGTCTAAGAACACGAGAGAAGTTTTGAAAGAGGCTCTCAACGATAGTGAGGCGTTTCTCGTCCACATGACCGAACCTCTCTACTACACGGGGTATGTAGGATCGTTAAGGGTCGAGAGAATTCACATCGATCCAGGGCTCTGCGTTGAGCATAAGTCCGCGAAGGCTCTTGAGCTTTTTGGGTATTCCCCTCCAAAACCTCTCAAAGACTTCTACAACCATACTCAGCTTTAACTCTAGCAGTAGCCAATCTCTTGGAAAGATCTAACTTAAAGTGTCAGATCAGAAATTTGAAGATGGAGATAACGCGCTATACCATCGATGTTGAGATACCTTACAACCTACTCCTTGAATGACCTTGGATCCACTCTAACATGCTCGTCCCTTCAACACTTCACCAGTGTTTCCAATACATTGATGGACAGAGGGTCCAACAGAGAGTCGAAGCTGAAAAGTATCATTTCAACGGGGTGGAGAATTACTTCACAAACTCTCTCTTGTATGATGAAAATCACATAATCGAGATGGACCTCCCCAATGATGAGGATAATGGTAATGAAGCAGATGTCAAGTTAGATCCCATCAATGATTTAATCTGAGAGATAGATCCACTTGTAATTATCCTAGAAGACTCTGTATCGACCAATCCGCAGAAGATCAGGGCAATTGGATCCTTAATGAAATAGAATTTGCGTATGACTACTATTTAGACTCTGAGTCTAAAAACTCAAGAGTTGAAATTATGATGGCCAGGCTAGCTTTGGAGCCGGCATTGCACATGCTAATAAGCGAATCATACTCCGCTTACAAGCAACTAGACAATTCGGAGGATGCCACATTCATGGTCCGATCTAATGAGGACATTTTGGATCCAATCATCTTCGGAAAAGTTGAGAAACAACATCACTTATCAAACTTTGATGAGGAAGCTAAAGCAGCGTCAAAATTCTCTCGATACAACTGGCAGTCTTAGCAAATTATTGTAAAAATGGGATATAGCCTAACTGCAAAATAAGGATTGAATTTCAATAGAGGACTAAGAGTCCTTTTAATCCCCTTTATTCCAGAAGGTGAAGTTTTTGATTATTACAATTGAACCAAACGAGGACTCAGTTACATTTCTCCCGAAGGCGAGCTACAGATAGGACCAACATCTGACAACTTTCTAATCAGTTCTTCAGACACGTCCAACTGGGATTTTGACGTCAGCCTTAGAGCCTTAAGTAGTGAATTCACAGTCAATATGGTCTCATACAACCTAACTATAGATCTCGATGAATCTAGAGTGTTTGAGGATCCTGAAGATGATTCATGGGGAAAGCAACTTGAGAAACAATGGGAATCATGTTTTGAAGTTAGGGAGCCATCCACCAAAGATAAAGTGGCCCAGATCAACATAAGCGACTAAATCAACCTCAAACCCATCTTCATCAGCGAGAGTCTATCATCCGCTGAAAAGGAACAACTCGTAGTTTTCATGCAAGAATACATCAATGTCTTCACCTGGAGCTATGAAGACAATGTCGGGTCTTGATCTCAATATGGTTGTACATTGCCTAGGTATTAACCCTAACATTAAGCTGGTCAAACAACAACAACGACACTTCCGTCCTGAGTTGATGGAGCAGATCGAGAAGAAAATCCGCACACTCATTCAATATGGATTCATCCATGAAGAACAACACCCTGATTGGCTAGCCAATATCGTGATAGTGATGAAAAAGAGCAGTAAGATCTGAATTTGCATCGATTTTTAGGATCTCAATCTCGCTTACATGAAAGGCGAGTTCCCTCTCCCTATCACGGATATTATGGTTTACAACACGTGCGAGTTTGAGTGGATATCTTTCATGGACGGATTTTCTAGATACAATCAAATCAAAATGCATCTAGATGATCAAAAGCACATAGCCTTCAAAACATCCTTAGGAGTATTCTGTTATATAGTAATGCCCTTCGGTCTGGAAAATATTGGAGCTACTTATCAACGCGCTATGAACACGATCTTTCGTGAAAATTTATGTAAGACAGTGGAGTGCTACGTCGATGACTTCGCGATCAAAAGTCGTCACAAGCAAGATCATGTGAGTGATTTGAGAACGGTGTTCGAAATTATGTGCAAACACCAGCTTAAAATGAATCCAACCAAATCCTTCCTATGAGTATCATTAGACAAATTTCTAGGGTTTATTGTGACATCTAAGGGAATACATGTTGACCCTGAAAAAGTAAAAGTTATCCAAGAGATGCTACCTCCGAGAAATCTCAAAGAATTCAGAGGACTATAAGGACGATTAGCCTACATCCGAAGTTTTATCGCCAATCTATCTGAAAAATGTCAACCATTTCAGAGACTTATGAAGAAAGATGTTTCATCTATCTGGGATGACACCTGTCAAAAAGCTTTAAACGAGATTAAGCGTTATCTCATGAAGCCGCCGGTTCTAGTCGCACCAGTTTTAGGTAAACCATTCCTGATATATGTCAGAACAATGGACCATTCTCTTAGAGCACTCATTGCCTAGAAGAATGACAATGACCATGAGCAAGTCATTTACCACCTCAGCCGGGCTATAATTGGCGTCGAGCATCGCTATAATCCAATCGAAAAGGAATGTTTAGTATTGGTCTTTACAATTCAGAAGATGTGACACTACCTCACTGGCCAATTTATTCACGTGATTTCAAGGGTTAAATCGTCTAAGAATACTCATGATGAAAGCTGGATCACTGAATTTTAGGATAGCAAAATGGGCGTAATGCTCTTATAGTATGACATGACACTCGTGCCGCAAAAAGCAGTCAAGGTCAAGCAATAGTAGATTTTCTGGTAGAACATCTTATTCCCGGGTCTTCTAAGCTCTATGAAGATGTCCCGGACGAAGTCATTGAGTCGAATACTACTTCAGACCATAAGATATTGCAACTTTACTTCGACAGCACGTCACGACAACCACCACACAGGAGAAATTATAGTAGGAGTGGGGTAGTGTTGATCGATCCCTATGGACATATTCTTCCTCAGGCATACTCATTGACCGAGCCATGCTCCAACAACGCATCCGAGTATAATACCTTTGTAATCGGCCTACAACTCACTCAAGACATGGGTGTCAACTATCTTGAAGCCCACGGTGACTCTAAGCTAATCGTGAATCAGGGGAGAATATGAGGTCCGTCACAATGATCTCATACCCTACCATAAAGCGGCAACAAAGCTTGCTCAGTCCTTCGAATGCTTCTACATTAGCTACGTAGCTCGCCTCGAGAACACTCACACGGACGCTCTAGCATCCCTTGCAGCCACATTTGCTTTGATGCCCAAATCTACCCGACGCATCACCGTGCTAGCCATCAATTATGGTCTCCATAGCAAATTCTTGAAGCTAACGAAGTGTATGTCATGACAACTCACTTCAAGGGCAATGATTGGCGGTTCCCAATCATCGACTATGTCTTACACGGGATACTACCAGATAATCTGAAACAAGCAATCTCTATTCAAAGAAGGGCTTTGCTTCTTCTATATGATTCTGTCATGCAGACTTTGTACTGACGATCTCTCAACGGTATTTTGCTTTGATGCTTATCACTAACTGAAGCTCAAAAAGCATTAAAGGAAGCCCATGATGGTGCATATGGAGCTCACCAAACAGGTCCTAAACTTTAGGATCGACTTTGTCATCTAGGTTACTAATGACCGATATGATAGCAGATGCGGTAGCGTATGCTAAACGATATAATATGTGTTAAGCTCGCGCTGATTTCCTACATCAACCTTCAGAAGAATTGCTTAAAACTTGGGGCAAGGACATCATTAGGCCGATCAACCCGCCGTCCGCTAAAGACCATCGATTCGTCCTGGTCATCACATATTACTTCTCCAACTCGGCCGAGGCTGTTCCCCTCAAAGAAGTCAAGACATCTTAAGTGATTAAATTTTTGAGATATCACGTGATTTATCGATTCGGTGTTCCTAGATGAATCATTCATGACAACGGTCCGCAATTCATCAATTGATCGTTATTTAAATTCTGTAACAAGTTCAAAATTCAAGATGTGGCTTCTACGCCATACAATCTAGCTGCTAATGGTCTAGCTGAAGCTTTCAACAAGACCATCATCAAACTTCTAAAGAAGTTAGTCTTCTCTAATAAACGAGATTAGGATGAGTAACTTGGAGTGTCTATGGGCTTATCAAACAACAGTCCGTACTTCTACTGGCTCCACACTATTTTCCTTAGTCTACGGATGCGATGCCGTGATTCTACTGGAACTTCAGGTACTGTTATTGAGAATCGCCATTACCGGGAAGATGGCAACCGAAGAACATCATCAAAAATGTCTCCAAAAACTAGAAGTGTTAGATGAGCTGAAACAACAAGCTCAGTAAAGAATTAAGATCTACAGGCACAGATTTCGAGAGCCTTCAACAAAAGAGTCAAAGAACGATCATTCAAAGAAAGTAACTTGGTCTAAGCCATTCGTCGACCTATGGTCATGATGTATAAAACTAAAGATAAATTCCAATCCAAATGGGAATGTCTATTTATAGTAAAGACAATCTACTCAAATAGAACATATCACCTAATTGACCAACATGACAATAAGCTCATGATGCTAATCAACGGGAAACTTTTTAAGAAATACTACCTGTAATTTTGATCATTACTATCTCTCCACAGGGATTCTGATCATGTTTAAGTTTTCACCTCTGACCATAAGTGATCTTCTTGATTCAAAATCCCCAACAAGTCAAGTTAACACTACCCCTCTGCTTGGCTCTAGATACATTATTACTATCATGTTAACATTATACTTCTGAACAATGTCGACTCTAAATATATCTTCATCATTGTCATGTTAACACTACACCTCTGAACAGTACCCACTTGATCAAACCGTCATGTTAACATTACACCTCTGAACGGTTTTTCATTTCAAATTATTTGACTGATTAACATTACACCTCTGCCAGTCCATTTCGTCGACTGGTTAACATTACACTTCTGTTGATCTATCTTAGCAAATTTGACCGGTTAACACTACACCTCTGTCAATTCGGTCTTATCAAAAATCGATTAGTTAGCATTACACTTCCATCGATTTCCTACCGTTAAGTGAACACTATACTTCCAAACGGTAGTCATCCTTTAGACTCCTTTGAACCGACCGGTTGACATTACACCTTTGTCAGTCATTCTATTTGACTGGTTAATATTACACCTCTGTCAAATATCCTCATACTGTCATGTTAACATTACACCTCTAAATAGTATAAGCTTGATTAAATTGTCATGTTAACACTACACCTCTACCAGTTTGATCCAACATCAGTCTCCCCAGCAAACGACAGAATTTGACCTTAGCAATATTATCAAGATCAGCAGTACGAAGTCCATGCTGCTCTCGATAATAGAATTCAGCTTTGTCGATCGCCGTCTTGAAAGGTTTAGTGAGGACAGAATCGATAATTTACGTCAAAACAATCAGGTGATCTCTCAATAATTTAAGAAAGCGGGTAGATATCCCTCTTTGCGAGTTTAAAAGGTGGCTGCGACATTCTGGTCGAACAATCTTATCAGACTCTCAGTCAAGATCAGAAGATTGGGGAATCTCCAAGTAACTCGAAGGACCTGCTTCAATAGATTGTACCATTGCATTCGTGGTAATCGGGGAGATAGTTGGCAAGACTTGTATCCGTTCGTTGCCTGGCATGAGGAACGATGCGAGCGTGACCAAGATGCTTGAGACGATGGACGAGACTGCTGTCCTCACAACCATCGTCATGGTCATAGGTACATCCACAGGTACAACTTCAATACCCGTGGACAAGACCTCCGTCTCATCAAGAGTAGCTGCAACCACACTTGGACTTTTATCAAAACGAGGTTTAGGACTTGATGGTACCACCTTTCCAGCCCCTGCTAGCATGGGAGAAACTAAAGTGTCGTCATCATCATCGGAAGATCCGTGAACGATCTATTTCCGCCGCACTAATGAAACGGGTGCTGACGCAGGAGCTTTGGTCCTTTCGATGGCAGGAGCCGATGCCAAAACACCAGAAGTGCCCTCAAAGTCAATCACAGGTTCAAAACGACTGCTTGCAAGAAAGGACGTATGCATTGCTTCACCCACGGTCCCGAAGTCAGGTCCGTCATCTATTAGACGAAATGTTAGTTACCAAAAGTGGAGCAACCACATAAGACTGGCTGAAAGTACCTAGCATGTACGAAGAGCCGCCGGTGTCACCGATATCACCTGCGTCATCAGACTCAATCAAATAGGCATCAGTATCGTCATGCCTATAATCCACTTGCTCCTCTTCATCGTCTAGAGGAATTGGCTCTTTACCTGCATAAAAGAAGCGCATTAGCTAAAAACACTCCAAGATGAAAGTCATGAACATGTAAACAGAAATCACCCGAAGAGCCAATCCTAGGTTCTTGCATTGGAACTGCAGGAGACTCCTCTCTAATCCTGAAAGAGCCTCCAGGCACAGATTCAGGCTTAGCAGATGCCAAACGTTGCTTCTTTGAAGCTTGTGGAGGAGGGATGTGCAACGGTCTCTTCCCTTTCCACTGTCCTCTACCAGGCGCCTCCTGGCGAATCATAGGTTTAGTCAGCTCTTGGATGTTAATACCGACCTGCCTTTGAGGTGCAGGGTGTTCACCTGGCGCTTCTCAATCCTTATCTGACACACCTTCCGCAAGAAATTCCCAGAGTCCAGGAGCTTTACCCTTTGGACCTTTCCTAGAGAATTCTTTGTATCGACGGCTGATCCAAAACAAATCAGTTTTGTTCACTTAAAAGTTAGGAGGAGGAACGCTCACTTTGCTGTACCCTTGCAAAACCCTAGCGTTATCTAACAGTTAGGCATATGTTGGGGAAGTGAGAATCTAGCTCCTGTAACCCTAGCAACAAAGTGGTACTAAGCACGGGCCCCATTGACCAAGCTTCATGTTCGTAGCAATCCCGGATTTGGATTCCGACGTATAGCTGATCGTAGCTAAATTGACAAGCAAATGAGCACGGCAAGTAGGGCTCGATGTAGCACTCCGTACTATTCAACCTAGCGATGAGGTGACCAACCAATTGAAACACCCATTAGGCAAGGTGGTGAAGCGCTCATTGCTCATGCTGTCTTCGAACTTGTCCCTAAGATTTACGCCGTCAGTCAAGGGGAAATAGCAATAACGACGATAATGGTTCTTGTTCTGAAGAATTCTGCGAACCCCGGCAAGGTACTTAACCATCCATTTTTAAAGTTCGTACCTCTGGAGTATGGCAACGTTCGCTTCACCAGGCATAACGAACGACATCGGTGGAGAGCAATGTTGAGTGAACCATATTATTAAACATGTATATGGCAACTCCTCCCTAGGATTGGGCACTAGATTCCTCACGCAATGCTCTTCCTGCTTCAGATATTCAGTGGCTAACTCCCTTAGGCCATGATGAATGCAGCTAATCATTGTCGGTAAGAGAGCTAAGTTGTACTGAGAGGCCAACAACACAACAAGATATAGCACATTGATGGATATGCGATAACCCTTCAGCCAGATCGAGAAGAACTCTGTGAGCAACACAAACTCAGATATTGGCTCCTTCGCTTGATGATGGAAGCTCTCAAATTGATCTCTAGCATGGAACCCGTATACATCAAAGTCAGCAGCGTGTAATACGAAGTCATCCTTGAAGATGCTAGTCTTAACATTAGCCTCTGTGGTTGGAGAGATTGGACTTACATCTCCCTTCTTACTAACGTTAGGAAATAGGCATTTTACCTAAGGAATATAAGGCACAGTATAATCGTAACCAGTACTTCCCGTAGCCCTTTGGTTGATGAGGAAATGACAAATCAGTTCCCAAAATGCCTCCGCAACTTGGGCAGTGTGGGAGAAAGTGTTCAATTCCTCGTTAGTAGGAAAACACTCATCGTACATATGATTTCCCATCGACAAACGAGATACCTCAAACATCTCGTGAAGAGCAATCCTAAACTTCCCTGCCAGAGTGAAGAAGGTGTTACTATCAACGTTGTGCAGCTCCAGAATGCCATACAGAATAGGTGCACGAATCTCGACATTATACTTGAAAGCTCTCACCGCAACATGGAGCTCCATCTCTCCTAAAAGGTGACAAGAGCTAAGTCCACCAAATGGGTTTACCACTGGGTATTTGTTGATTTAATTCAGTCGAAAAACTTGGCATCCCCATCATGATACTGAGCATCATTCTTCTCATTCCCAAAGGTATTCGGGACAATAGCAACTTTATTAACCGGAGCATCCTCATTCACAAAACCTGTACACACTATCACTGGTAAAGAAAACCTACGATCTCCTTGAGTGTAATACTAGTACTCTTCTCCCTAATTGAAGAGAGAGTTGCCACCAGGGACACTGTCTCCAAAGAGGAAATGTGGATTCACCGATACGTCTTCATGAGGGATTGGGAACTTCGCATTGATGATTATCTCCTACAAAGTCCTATAGCTGCCTGTACGGATAGTCTCGATCCTCTCTTGGCTACTGCCTTCAAGGAACAGAGGTGCATGCTCGTCAAAAACATGGGACACCTCGGGATCATGAGTCCCATCATGACCGAAATGATTGTGACGATCCATAGGGCCCTCGAATAGGCAACTGTACAAAGACAGCAATTGAGTTAGTATACGAACATAAAAAAAATTAGTCGTCATACTCAAGAGCAAAGGCAAAACCTCACTCATAAGTAAAGACCATTCATATCAACTAAGTGTTGACAAGATAAAGCGAAGTTCAATTAAGAACAACGAACTTCACTCATATGTTCAAGTTGGCGAACTTCATCCAACTTAAGTTGGCGAATCTCGCTCGAACGAAGATCATCCAATTTGACAAAAATCGCTCTAGCAAAGATCGCTCAAAACAGAGAAACGAACTCCGCTCAAATAAAGTTTGCTACAGAACCCCAAAAGGCCAACGAGCCCCGCCTTAAAAGCGAAACTCACCACATTGAGTGCCATTAATGGTTGCTAATGGAACTTTATCGCTAGCGACAAAAGCTCGTCCGAGAGACCACAAGTCGTAAATCTCTCCTTTAATGGTGGACCAAGTGGCCAAATGCCTTGAGACATTGTTTTACAGCCCAATGGTCTGAAGTTTAGGTTGAGCCGAAGATCGTCATTAATGGGTTCGAAGCTTATTCACAGTCATCTCCAAATGCACCGGCACCTCTTCATCCCTTGGCCGACGAGCTCTTCGAGTGGAACCTCTTCCCCTGGAGATAGTATGAATTGGAGCCATACATGATGAACTTTGAGGATTTTAAGAAAACTAGGGTTCGAATAAAAGTGGAGAATTTTTTAAATCAAAGTGGAGAAGGAGGAGGCTGTAGGCGTCAAAAAATGCTCATAGATATTCAAACACAACGTAAGGCTGAGAAGAGAACAATGTGCATGCAACGATAAAATACACCGATAGGCAACCCATGGTGACGCGCCTTAGGCGCGACAGTACATGGTGACGCGCCTTAGGCGCGGCAGCACATAATGACGCGCCTTAGGCACGACAGCACATAATGACGCACCTTAGGCGCGGTAGCACGTGGTGACGTGCCTTAGGCGCGGTAGCACGTGGCGACATATCAGAAAAAGAACGTGTGCTGACGTGGACAAGTGGTTAAACCACGAAAAAAGTGGTTAAAAGTTGTGGGAGAACAGTTTCAAACACGATTAGAACGTGGCTATAATAGCCTCTTTGGCCGCGCCAGTCCACACTGGCGCGCCAATAGCCGCGGCAGTGTAGACTGGCGCGCCCAAAGAGCAGTCACTTGGTCAGTTATTTCGTCCCCGTTTTCACTGTTGTGCACTCCTATACCTATAAATACTTTCCTAGACATGGAATAAAGAACAGAGAGCAGATTGGAGCATAGAGACTTGGGCTTTTGATAATTTTGAGGAAGAGAGAGAGAATTTTCACCTTTCATAAACAACGTTTGGTGATTCCTAGAGATCTAAGCTCAAACTTGATCTTTGGAAGAGTGAACATCTTACATCGATAAGATATTCGCTTTAAATTCCTACTTCGATAAACGAAGGAAGAATATCTAAACCCCTCAAAATCTGTGAATCGGTGGTCCACGAGCCAAAGCACTCCCGGCATAAGCAAAGTCCCACAAAACAGGAGTCGATAAACGATTTCTGTGTTATTTTCCAAGAGAGTTGTAATTTACTTATTTTTCATTGTAATTCTCTGTAAACGATTTAAGTTTTAATGGAATCGACAATGGAAACAACTTTCGACGAAAACAAACTGGCGACCATAGTGGGAGCCAACGGTCTCGCTGTCAAGACCGTCGTGTCGCAACCGATCAAGATACTGGTTGAATCCACGGTCGAGTACGAGTTCGACCAAACCAAGTTTGAGGAATATCTCTCATCATCCTCTTCAAGATCTCCATTATCTGGCAAGTACAAGAGGATCTCACCATTGAAGAAGGCTTATTTGCCAAAGAAGGCTCAAGGTGAAGACTCTCACCCAATTGTTGCCGAGGCCTCCCCTCGCAACGTTATCCCGGTGACCCCCAAAGCCGGAAGCTCTACTCATAATGGTTCCTCCCTAAATAAGGAATCGTTCAATCGAAGTTCGCCAACACTGATGAAGAGGGCTCGTCAGAGGCAACGCCAACGTCTCGCTCGTCAAATGGCTAAGGCCTTAGAACAAATCGACGGGGTTCGCTGCTACACGGACCTATAGTCGAGAAAGCATCAAGTGGTCCAGTCGTCCCAACGACAAACCACCCACACCTCTGCACAACTCACGATGGAGGAATGGACTCTCGTCAAAAGAACTCGTTCGGCTCTCAAAGAACGCATACAAAAGCGTAGGGCAAACGCCGCTCGCGCCCGTGCTCTTTTACAACAAAGACGAGAAGGGAAGAAGGAAACGGTGTCTAAGGAAGCACCAAAAAATCACAAAGTTTGGATCCCTAAATCCAAACTCATGCAAGAATTTGATCAGCATGACCCATCTTTCAACCGCGACAGTGTACATTACCGCGGCAAATCCTTCAACCGCGACCGTGTACACTGCCGTGGCAAATCCTTCGACCGTGGCAGTTTTCACTACCGCGGCATAGCTTCCAACCGCGACAGTCTCCACTGTCGCGGCGCATCCTTCGACCGTGACGATTACTCCTGCCGCGGTCAAGAAGAAGCTCCCGGGAGTTCCCCTTCAGCCCCGTCAACATCCGTTCATGGTCCGTCTACTACAACCATATATGTTCCATCACTAAGGAAGCCGTGGGTCAATCCCAACTTGACAATGGTGGATCGCCTTGGTCCTTTACCTGATGATCGAGGTAGAATTCCAGTCAAAGAATGTTTGGGTCCGGTGAGTGAACCCCAAATAGATTCTTACACTGGGGGTAGTAAATATCCTCCTATCAAGTCAAAACAACTCCAGGATGGAAAAACACAAATTTTTACCCGTTTGGAAATTCGTAACGAAACTCCGGAGCCCGTTAAGACTCTGCACCCGCAAGGGGGTGGTTCTAAACGTGTAACTCCTGACATAACCTTGGATCACTCGAAGGCAACAATAAATTGTCCTGAGAATGCCAACAAGACTTTACACCCCAAGAAGAAAACGTGTTCGTCAAAAGACATCGTTATACCTGGAGGGTCATACCAACAGACGATAGGATTTTTCAGCAATCATACCGATGAATCGTACTATCAAGCTGGAGGTGTGAATAAATTTCAAAAGAGAATTGTTCAAGAAATGAGCTCTCATTGTTCCTGTGCGCGACTCATTAGAGCAGTACTATCAGAATGTGGCTACTCCAAACGAGGAGTGATCCCGCAAAGAGCCTCAATGCTCCCGAAACTTTTCACTAAAATGTCGAAGTCCAAGCCGAGACATTTCCGCAAGAGAAGATCAGCTGTCCAAGATGACAAATTCCCTGAAGTCACCATCAACATGGCTGATAAAGAAAAATCTAAGCGGCATTCAAGTGAATCAAATCCTGACTTTTCCCCGGAAGGAAAAGTCAATTCAAGAATTGCTCAACGAATGTCTCGACTCCAGTTAAGAGCCATCAGACGTAGGGATTACAAGAAAATGCATGAAGGAATGTCCTTAGAGGATGAACTTTCAGACACTTGTTCTGTGATCGCTTCGGATGATACAATATCTAGCATAGGGCAAGCCAGAGAAGTGTTCACAATCACTCCTGATCAATTTGCTCAAATGCTTCAAGAAGCTCTAGCCAAGCAACGTGAAGAAATTAGAGCTGAAATGAAAATGGAGATGGAGTTGGCTATCCAACAAATGAGAGAATTGCTAGCTCAACGATCTCAACCTCCTGAATCCAGTCAGCGAGCTGAACCCAGCCGCCACACTCAGAATGTTATAGATGACAGCGATCCAGAAGTGGATGAAGTCATTATGAATTGTACACCTCCCAATGATAATAACACTGGGGGTGGTTCAACGGATACTCCCAACAATAATATTGATGGTGGTTCAATTGCACCTTTTAATAACACTAGGGGTGGCCCAATTATTTTCGCTCAACATCACTCAAAGAGAGATGAAGATGAGGACAAGAAAATGCAAGACCTTGAAAACAAAGTCAATGCTTTGATGTCCGCTCAAGAAGTAAAAAAGATTTGTATTCCGTGTCCCTATCCAAGAGAATGAGATTCAATACCGTACCCGGCAAAATTCAATCTGATTAACTTCACACCATTTGACGGGAAGGGCTCGCCTACTCAGCACTTGATTTATTTCAAGTCTCATTTAGGAGTGATCTCTGGAAACGAGGCTTTGATGGTCCGGTCATTCGTTGGCACCCTTCGTAGGCCCGCCTTCGATTGGTACCGACGTCTCAAGCCAAGGAGCATCAATTGCTGGGATGACATGGAAAGTTTATTCCTCAGTAAGTTCTTCGATGATGATACCGAAGTGTCAATCGGAACCTTTCTGGATGAGAAACAAAAAGACGGAGAATCAGTTGATAATTTTATCAAGCGCTTCCGCAACAAAGCAATAAATTACAGAGATCCTGTTACAGAGGAGTTCATCCTACAAACATGCCACAATAATCGATCCATCGATGTCCTGGAAGCCCTGAGGGTCGTACCATCCAAAACTTGGAAAGATTTGAAAATACGCGGTGAACAAGCTGAACACTTTCTTAAAAGAAAGAAGGTTGAGAGAAGCCAACCGATGATATCTGCAATCACTGTGAATACGACTCTCGATCCGAAGTTCCAAAAGGAGTATTCTTTTGAAGATGATGAAGCTCCAGCCATCTTGAAATACCTCCTCGCCAATGACAAAATCGAGCTGCCACCTATTAAAGATCAGGAGGGAGCTAAAAGGACTTCGGATCCAAACTACTGTGCATACCACAGAAGGGTTCTTCATCCTACCAAGGTTTGCTTTGGACTCAAAAATAAAATTCAAGCCTTAATTGATTCTGGCGTCATAACGGCGAAACAAGCCAAATAAAGACGATAGATAACTCCGAAGAGTATACGAGTATAAACTGCTTCTCTATGAACTCCGAAGAGTATACGAGTATAAACTGCTTCTCAATGGACTCCATTGGGTACACGAGTATAAACTGTTTTCCCTGACTTCGATGAGTATACGAGTATAAACTGCTTCTCCATGTAACTCCAACGAGTATAAGAGTATAAACTGTTTCTCCTTTTCCTCCGACGGGTATACGAGGTTAAACTACTTCCTTTATTTTCAATAACGGGAAGTTCCTGGAGAATATTACTCTTAATATTCTTAAGGATAACCCAACAATGTGGCCGAATATAATTAGATTTAGATTTGCCAAATAGCTGGGGGTGAAATACCTTAATGGGAAGTTCCTAGAGAATATTACACATAGTAATTTATTCTTAATCATGATTAAGAACCTCCCACTATGCCTTTTTAATCATTTTCAAGATGATTAGAAACTCCCACTGTGCCTAAGACTTTAACACTCCTACTGTTGAAGTCCTGACACGACATCCAAAATTTTAATTTGCTGATCCATAGCGATTATCAAACCCCTTCGAGTCAAATCCTAGCCACTTGACATCGAAAACCACCACCAAATGATTTGTACAAGGCAACATTCTTATTGTTATTTGTACCTTATTCTCACTTCCTATTTGATCAAAGCTTTAAATAGTTAGGACCACAACCAAAATTCCCTCTCGATTCTTTTCATGAACGAGAGGTCCACAAATTGAACGATCAAACCTTTAAACAGTTAGGGTCGTTTTAAAATTCTCATCCGATCAAACCCTTAAACAGTTAGGGTCGTTTCAAAACTTCCATTTGGTCAAACCTTTAAACAGTTAGGACCAAAGCCAAAAACCCCCCTCTCGATTCTTACCATGAACGAGAGGTCCATAAATTGAACGATCAAACCTTTAAAAAGTTAGGATCGTCTCAAACTCCCATTTGGTCAAACCTTTAAACAGTTAGGACCAAAGCCAAAATCATCTCTCGATTCCTTCCACGAACGAGAGGTCCACAAATTGAACGATCAAACCTTTAAACAGTTAGGATCGTTTCAAAACTCCCATTTGGTCAAACCTTTAAACAGTTAGGACCAAAGCCAAAAATCCCCTCTCGATTCCTTCCATGAATGAGAGGTCCATAAATTGAACGATCAAATATTTAAACAGTTAAGATCGTATCAAACTCCCACCTGGTCAAACCTTTAAACAGTTAGGATCAAAATTGGAATCCCTTTTCGATAAATGAAGGGTTTCCACACATTTTCCTTCGGTCAAACCTTTAAACAGTTAGGACCAAAGTTAAAATTCCATCTCGATAAACGAGAAATCCTCTTTTAGATTGGATAATCAAACCTTTAAACAGTTAGGGTTATCTAAATTTTCTCGATTCTTGGGGTAGAGATCCCCTTCAGATTCTTGAAGTAGAGATCCTACTTTGAGTTTCTTTTGTACCAGGAGATAGAATATAAAATTCTTCTTCTCCATCATCGGGTTTATCTCTACCAATAAAAAAAGAGACCAGAAGATAGAATATAAAATTCTTCCTCTCCATCTTTGGGTTTATCTCTACCAACAAAAAAGAGACCAGGAGATAGAATATAAAAGGTTTATCTCTACCAACAAAAAAGAGACCAGGAGATAGAATATAAAATTCTTCCTCTCCATCATCGGGTTTATCTCTACCAACAAAAAAAGAGACCAGAAGATAGAATATAAAATTCTTCATCTCCATCATCAGGTTCATCTCTACCAACAAAAAAGAGACCAGGAGATAGAATATAAAATTTTTTCTCTCCATCATCGGGTTTATCTCTACCAACAAACAAAAGAGACCAGAAGATAGAATATAAAATTCTTCATCTCCATCATCAGATTCATCTCTACCAACAAAAAAGAGACCAGGAGATAGAATATAAAATTCTTCCTCCCCATCTTTGGGTTTATCTCTACCAACAAAAAAGAGACCAAAAGATAGAATATAAAATTCTTCCTCTCCATCATCGGGTTCATATCTACCAATAAAAAAGAGACCAAGAGATAGAATATAAAATTCTTCCTCTTCGATTTTGGGTTTATCTCTACCAATAAAAAAGAGACCAAGATACTCCAATAGGTACACGAGTCTAAACTGTTTCCCTACCCTCAACAGGAAGTTTCTGGAGAATATTACTCAAAATATTCTTAGGGATAACCTGATTACCTCCCAACGGGTATACGAGGTTAAACTATTTCCTGAAAACTCCGATGAGTATATGAGTATAAACTGCATCTCCTTGCACCTCCCAACGGGTATATGAGGTTAAACTATTTCCTGAACACTCCGATGGGGTATATGAGTATAAACTATTCCTCCATTCTTTAGCGACAGCTCTAATTCAAGACTTCGACAACGGCCACGCGATAAATGCAGCACCGGAAGAATTTTAGCTATTCTACGAAGCACTGAATAGGCTAAAAGATGAAGAAGTCAGGAATTGAAGTCATTCACAGACCATTCTACACAACTTCTACACAACTTCTTTAGCTAAATACTGAAGGGATTACAAGTGAAACCTATCTTATCCAAAGTGTCCCACACTCTTCTATAAAAGAACGAGTCTGAGATACTTTGGAGTGGATATCTGTAGGCGTTAAAAAATGCTCATAGATATCCAAACACAACGCAAGGCTGAGAAGAGAACAATGTGCATGCAACGAAAAAATACACCGATAGGCAACCCATGATGACGCGCCTTAGGCGCGGCAGCACATGATGACGCGCCTTAGGCGCGGCAGCAAGTGGTGACGCGCCTTAGGCGCGGCAGCCCATGGTGATGCGCCTATGGAGCGTCAGTCTATGGTGACGTGCAAACTACAGGGGGGCTACCGCGGCGGTTACAAAACAGTTATACGATGATTTTTAAGGTCCACGTGGTGACATATCAGAAAAAGAACGTGTGCTGACGTGGACAAGTGGTTAAACCACGAAAAAAGTGGTTAAAAGTCGTGGGAGGACAGTTTCAAACACGATTGGAACGTGACTGTAACGGCCTCTTTGGCCGCGCTAGTCCACACTGGCGCGCCAATAGCCGCGGCAGTGTAGACTGGCGCGCCCAAAGAACAGTCACTTGGTCAGTTATTTCGTCCCCGTTTTCACTGTTGTGCACTCATATACCTATAAATACTTTCCTAGACACGGAATAAAGGACGGAGAGCAGATTGGAGCATAGAGACTTGGGCTTTTGATAATTTTGAGGAAGAGAGAGAATTTTCACCTTTCATAAACAACGTTTGGTGATTCCTAGAGATCTAAGCTCAGACTTGATCTTTAGAAGAGTGAACATCTTACATCGATAAGATATTCGCTTTAAATTCCTACTTCGATAAATGAAGGAAGAATCTCTAAACCCCCTCACAATCTGTGAATCGGTGGTCCACGAGCCAAAGCACTCCCGGCAAAGGTAAAGTCCCACAAAACAGGAGTCGATAAACGATTTCTGTGTTATTTTTCAAGAGAGTTGTAATTTACTTATTTTTCATTGTAATTATCTGTAAACGATTTAAGTTTTAATGGAATCGACAATGGAAACAACTTTCGACGAAAACAGAGGCTAGCAGTCTATTTATAGACTAAACCCTCGAACTTCGCTGAGGATTCTTCACCTTGAACTTCACCGAGTATTTCACTACTGAACCCTGTCGAAGATCTCGCTATCGAAATTTGCCGAATATCTCGCTATCTAGCTCCGCCGAAGATTTTAGCCTTAAACTTTACCAGAGATTCCAGCTTTAAACTTCGCTAGGAATCCTGCTTCGAATGAACTTCGCCGCCATCTTAGGCACACAAATCAAAGCTGAGCCTCGTCCAACCAACTCACTGAGTCTCGCCTAAACTGACTTACTAGGTTTCTCCTAGATGACTGTTTCTTAAGTAAGTGAACCTCTCTCAATTTCACAACTAGGGAGAATCTCGCCAGAGCACCATAGTGAATTTCACTTAGTCTCTAAGTGGAAAAAATCAAAACTCAATTTGTTTCGGCCTTACATAGTGAACCTCGCCAAAATGACTTGGCAAAATTCACTAAGTCTCTAAATTGAGTAAGAACTTTAACTCAATTTGTTTGAGACTTCATCTGGCGAACTTTAAACTGACTCTCACAGATCAATCACACCAAAAGATGGACAATTTCAACATTTAAGAAAGTTTATTTTTATTGATCGAAAGCTCCACTATATGAAGACGACTTTTAAGACTACCCAATTATAAGGATGATGAGTACTTGTTATTTGTTATTGTCATATATTTCTAAAATATGGGTAATGTGACGGTAGAGCATACATGAGCTGCACAAAGCTATAGCCCGTACTCCTCCGATCTCACTAGACTAGGATAGCAAGTATTTTTCCACTACTGAAAAAATAGCTCCTACTTATTCTTCCCTAGGTCCTATGCCAGGAGATTAGAAGAGAGCTGTTGAAAAAGAAGTCCCCTCTTGCGCGGGATTGAGCATTTCAAGGGGAAGAAGCACTTCCTGTAGCAAAAATTTGATGTCAGGCCTGCGTCAGCCACATGGTGTCTAATTACGATCTAGGTTTACGTTTGTGACACCTAGTTACCGTTAGAGTCCTCGCTCGTGGAGATCCAAGGATCATTCTTTAAGCGCCATTTCAGTCGCAAAACAGTCTTACGCAAAGTTTGGCACTCGAAGTTCCAAGCGTCTCTATCGCGGTTCAGCTTGCCCCAAGCTATCAATTGATTCTTGACGATCCTCTCAAGCATCTCTTTTTCAACCGACAGCAACTCCGCCATGGCAAGCTATCAATTGATTCTTGATGGTCCTCTCAAGCATCTCTTTTTTAATCGATAGGAACTTCACCGGACAGCGGAGTATGGGGATTTCGTCTGTTTGATTGCCCTTTATTTGGGCTAGCTCCTGTTGGAGCATGTTGATTTCAGCTCCTTTGTCAAGGAGCATCTCCGATCTAGGTGATGATGGCTTAGACATGGTGAGGAAGATAAAGATGAAGATGAAGGCGGTAAGAATGGAAGGGGATGACTACTATTTATAGTCTCTTTTTAAATCTTAATTCCTAAGAAAATCACATCTTTTAAGATTAGATTGGACCGAACAAAGAAGCTAAGTCTTAGCCTAAAACTCGGTCAAATCCATCGCGGATCTCGCGAGATCTTCAATCAAGAGATCTTAGCCAGAAATCACGGCACAAATCCAGAGGCGAATCTCAACAAACTTTGCCAACCAGCGAACGTTGCTAGACGACGAACTTCGCTAACACAGCTCAAAACAAATTAAGCCTTACTAGCTAGCGAATGTTGCTAATCGACGAACTTCGCCAAGCAGCCTAAAATTGAGCGACCTTAGCTCATACTCGTAATCAGTCGAACTTTGCTGATTTCTCAACATCGCCTCAATAATAGAAAAGGCGAATTTTGTTCCAAGCATGGATTTGAACGAGTACAAGTATCATCAATCCTTCGATATAAGTCTGCAATAAAGGAAGCTACATTCAACATTATACCTCTGGCGACCAAGCCGGTGGATGAAGATAAGTTTTCACCTAATCAAGATAACTCATGCCACGTTCAATACTACACCTCTGACTATTTACGCAAAGTATTTCAATCATAGCTACAAATTGAAATGCAAGATCTTGAAAACTTTGGGTTTTGTAAACTGTCAAAATATATTTTCACTAGGACGATGATCATCTTGGATCCAAAAAGTGAACGCACATGGGCTAAACACTTCAAATGGGCCCAAAGTCAAGCCCACAATAAGCTACTGCGAAGGTTACCTGATGACTAAAGTGAACCTCGCCAAACAGCCCACGTTAAAAGGCATCATTGGTCGGCCAATCCTAGAGTCGAATTCTGTATCAAATTCGAACTCATAGGAGAAGCTCTCTAACCAATGAACTTCGCTCACGTCCAGTGGACCAAGTCATCTACTACCGAAGAAGGCGCACCCATGTCTGTAGCGACCTTCGCCCACGTCTTCAGTGAACCTCGTCAAGTCTGCAAAGTTTGCCCAAATAGTCATTTCATAGCTATTTTCAGGGGATAACCGCTCCCCACTAACTCCTATTTTAATGATCATTTAACCCACAATTAAATAGGCCATTAACTCTCGTTTAGCCTATAAAAGGAGAGGAGGTCATCCATTTTTAAGGGTTCGAAAAGTTCGGCAGAAGAATCAACACATGCATCACACTTACGACTCCATTGAGAAATATTGCTAAGAGAAGCCTGAGTTATCTTCCAAGCAATACAACTCTCATCAACAGCAAAATGCCCATTGCCTTAATCGGCGCGTCAACGAAGTAAAAGATCGACGCTCCACCGACATATAGAAAAGAACCTAGGAAATATAAATTTTTCCTTTGTTTCTTTGTATTTCTTTTATTGTAATATGCATCAATTGCAATACAAAAGAACCCGAAACACCTAGAACTTGTAATCGCTGTCATTGAACGTAAACCATGAATTCAACTACATATAGCCTATAGGTAAGGCGCTGCATTAGGACGCATTGATCATTCTGCTGTAATTTGGGCTACCTCTATCTTCTTAATATTTCACCAGTCCCAAGAATAGATAGGATTCCTCTAATTACACTTTTGGCTTAAAAATGACATTATTTATGGTTATGAGACAGTACATACACTAGTAGAAAAACGATCAACCTAGACGGAAATTTCCGTCTAGGTTGATTGAAATTTCGTCTAGATTAGATGATCTCGACGGAATTCCGTCTAGTTTGGGTGGTTTATTTTGAAACCGTCTAGATTGTAACAAACTAGACGGAATTCCGTCTAGATTGATCAATCTAGACGGAAGTCAACCTAGACGGAATGGAAAATTCCGTCTAGGTTGACAAACCAGACGAAATTCCGTCTGGTTAGTCAAACTAGACGGAATTTCTGTCTAGTTTGACAGACCAGACGGAATTCCGTCTGGTTTGCCAACCTAGACGGAAATTCCGTCTAGGTTGGTTTTTTACAACCTAGACGGAAATTCCGTCTAGGTTGATTCAATCTAGACGGAATTCCGTCTAGATTGCCTTTTTTAGGAAAAAAAATTAAATAAAATTTGTATTTTCCTGTACAATTACATCATCCAGAAAATACTGTACACGCCACATTCAACCATCCAATCATAATCAAAGTTCATAATAACAATTCCATTAAAAAACATCTATATAACCAAATCCAACACATTGTACAAATCCAACCATCCACTTCAAAATATACATCAATCAGTTTCGTCTAAAACACATCCAACAACATCTATACTAACAATGCACATGACTAAGATATGATACACGACATGAATAAATGTAGTGTTATAACAAATAAAACTATTTATTGCATTAAAAATAAAAAAACCTCATCCATCGTCGTCGGCGGGGGTATCTCTATCCCGATTACGAGAACGGGTGCTGCTCCCTCCAATATCTCCACTCTGAATGTTTAATTGAGTAATCATTATGTGGTGTTTGATAACATATTAGATAAAAATGAATTTATAAATATAAGAAAAAATAAGGTACCTGAGCACTACTCTGTCTAGCGCCGGAATTATCGCCAATCGAGCTAATGATCCGTATGACACCACCATACGCGCTATGAGGAATAGCACCGCCTAAATATTGTATAACATACCCCATGAGATCATCCATCGAGTTCGCCGTCAGCACAACTCTAGTCATCTCATTAGTCACCTGAATATGCAGCTCCGGATTAATTTTATCAATCAAGAAGGCAGAGATACGTGCGACAAATGGCATAGCCTGGAAACTGCTTGTGGCTACTCTATGTGATGTAGATGGTGTGGAGGATGCTGTGGACGATCTAATGCTTATACCGGGTGAAGCTCCGACACCATGCAGAGGATATCTTCCTCTCCTATTATTAAGGAGAAATAAATATTAAACTTTGCTCTCAAATTCAATAATGGTAAACAAATATAAATAGTATGTAGTATTCAAATTGATTCGATTTTTCACCATCCTTACCTATTATGACCCATCAAGTTCTGTGTGAGAATTATGTTCTCCTCTGCAGAAAGCATGTGAGGGTCCGGCTCGGTTTGTTCCTCCTCCTGCGAAATGTACACAGATGCAGCCTCCTTGGATGCGGTCTTAAATCCCTCCTAAATCACATATTTATAGTTAATTCAAGATAATGACCATATTATTTGTGTTCTCGTTTCCTCATAATGTTAACAAAATAGAATTAATAATACTACTAAAGATATGTATAAGTCTCACCACTAGCTCGAGATTTGCCGTGATCTTATCCCGATTCCTCTCATCACCCCTATATTGTTCACGAAAAGTACCATATGCCGCTCTGGCCCTCAAGTGTATCGGCATTAATGATTTTCCCTGTCATATTATAAATTATGAGATTTCATAATCATACTAAACATTAAGATCTTTTAAATCATTAAATGACATATACCGTATCTTGACAATAAACATCCTCCAGATTGGCGTAGGAGTGTGAGCCCAAGTGATGGTCATGCAGCTTCTTTCTTCTATTTTCTGACCCCTTCGTGGATTTGTTCTTAAAAAAAAATTCTGTAAATATAAAATGAAATAATATCTTAAAATTATAAACTAAATTTCATGAAACTAACCTTGACGGCATCGCTGTCCCAATACATGAGGAGAGCCGTGAAATGAACCTCGTCAACTCGATCATCGAGGTTTAAAAACCTCTGCCAGTCCTCCTCATACCTATCATAGGTTTCATGTTTGATCTCATGCCTCCATTGTTTGAGGACTGCTTCAACCTTGACATTAAACACATAATTCCAAGCCCCCTCAAAGTCCTCAAGGCAGAAGCAGTCCTGTAGATTTACATACACATTTAGTAAGGATAATTTAATATCAATTACTAATTATTAATAAATAAAAATCTAAAACAATATGCACTTACCATAAGCGCAGTCCATATCGCCTCGTATGCGGTCCATGGTAATTCTTAAAAATGAAAATAAGGGTTGATAATGGTCGCTCTACGCACGAGAACCCCAATATATGCATTCAATCGGGTCGACCAAGGACCAACAGGCAAATTAGAACTATTCCACCTAATAATGGCCCTCATTCCTCTTAGCGGTTGTTTAGAATCAGGCTTACCTCCGCCACGTCGTCCCTCTACGCTATCTGACTTAGCGCCTACAATAATGACAACATGATAATATATCATATAATATACAAATGTTAAAATTAAAAGTATTTATATAATTTACCATTCGCTATCTCTCTTTCTTTTGCTGCGAGTGCATCAGCTTTCCTAGTCTCCAACATAGGAAGCATTTCCTGATACCTTCTCGCAGCACGTGGGTGGTACTTCCTTGAGTCAGCCTTGGACTTATGAGAGTCCGGAGGTAAAGGTAAACTGAGAAAGTCCTGGGTCTTTGGCCGGTTTTATAGTATGGAATGTATATGAGGGATATGTCGGGGTCCAAGTAGCACCTACATAAGAAAGAAGAATCATTAATATTAAATTTTAATTGACCATTATCAATTATTAAATATTTAATACCTGTGTCGGGGGATGGTTCTGGTGCTGCATCAGAAGCGTCGGGTGATGAATATCCCGCATCTGCAACAAATAAACACTATAAGCTAGATAACTAAAAATTTATAAAATATATTAAAGTATTAATTAATTTTTATACCTGCATCCGGAGAATGTAGTGACTCATCAGCACCACTACCTGGCGTGATACTCCGTGATCGATCAGCCGACTGGTCAAAGAGCCTCCTAATCCTCCTCATCTACAAATATAATAAAGACAATTGTTAAGAAAAAATTGTATACATGCTCATGAGATATGTTGTTATGAAATGCATTATTGTTTTTATTATGATAAGATAAAAATCGATAATGTGGTGTAACATATATAGTTCATACCTACATCCAGCGCCACATTCTGTGCGTAAGAGAATTCTTGCCAAACATCATCAGATGAACCAATTGGTTCACTATAATTATCTTCACTTTCTTCAATATTTTTTATTGTTATTAGGAAGAACAACAGATCTTGGCTCCTTGTACAAAATCACCCAATCAGACATGACATTCGGATCTTTCGCATAGAAGCACTGATCAGCTTGTTCTGCGAAAATAAATTTCTCATCCGTATATACTTCTCGGTGAAGATTGACTAGTGTAAATCCATAATGATCCTTTTGCTTTTTTGCAGGACACCACCGAACCTTGAACATCGTGTAAGTACATTATTTTGGTTTACCAAACCCGTAAATTACCTCAACGATATCTTCTAATTGGCCATAATATAATATGTCAGCTAGAATTGAATTCTGATCTCTTATACTTGAAAAACATTCTTGAGCAAACAAGCCCATGACCCTACTGTTCTGAGTTACCCTCTTATCATCGGTCTCTAACGTTCGAAATTTATATCCTTTCACCAAACGCTCATTATAACGTCTCACTTCGTGATAAGGACGTTGTGCATGGATAATAATTTTATCTGGTAATGTAGTATCATCAAGAAGTGATTTTTCAACCTAAGACAAACAATTTGAGAATATTTAGGTGATGTTATATTATGAATGTTCAATAATTAATTGTCAAACACTTACATCAAATCTTAACCAATCAGAAAATTCTTTCTTATGTCTTTTTTGAATATTGTGTGCCGCATTCCTACCGGTTGTTTCATTCTTAAGCTTCTCTAGATGTCGTCTATATAAATAATATATAAGTTTGTATTGATAAACTATATGTAAAAAGAATATTTCTCATCTATATTACAGATTTTATTTGTTACCTTCGATAGTCTTCGAACATATCAAGGTTTTCCAACACATATGCATGAATTTGATCTAAGAGAGATCTCGGGTATTTTTCACGCTTCCTCTCCTTTTGAGGTGCTTGAGATGTGGTTTTCTTCTTACGCATGTAACGTGATGCAAACACAAAGCATTCGTTAGCCACGTATCCTTCAGCTATCGAGCCCTCGGGACGAGCTCGATTGCGAGCATTGTTTTTCATGCAGCCCAAGTATCTTATAATCATAAAAGTTAATTATTAGCACGGTAATTTTAAAAACGCGTATACAATTAATAAATATAAGAAAAATCGTAAATTACCTTTCAATCGGATACATCCAACGATAAGTAACAGGACCGGCGATTCTAGCCTCTCTTGCAAGATGCTGGGTAAGATGGACCATAATTGTAAAAAATAAAGGAGGGAATATTACTTCCATATTGCATAGAGTAACTCGGATATCGGCTTCAAGTTTCTTAAAGTCATCTACATCTATGACTTTAGAGCATAATTTTCTGAAAAATCCACAATACTCAATAATAATCTTCGACGCTTCTTTATCCATATTGTTACGGATTGCAACAGAGAGCAATTGATGGAGAAGAACGTGATAATCATGTGTCTTCAGACCTAAGAGTTTTCTCTCTTGCACCTGGACATTATTTGAAATGTTAGCAGAGTAACCATCCGGCGACTTTACCGATTTGAGAATTTCACAAACTCGGTACATCCCTCATATAAGTCCTTTTCACTATCTTCTAGTAGCTCCATTATTTGCTTTATTTCTGCGGAGGAATGCATATCATCAATATTTTCGACACTCGCGACACCTCCTACCTCTTCAGCTTCAACTTCGTTATCATCTTCACTTTTGTCTCTAATATCATCCTCGACATTATCATCAACATCATATTCTGTAGGTCGAGGAAAAATATCATTCAACAATGTTTCTGTGTCATCTATTCGTTGACCACCGGACGTACCAACATGCATATTTGGATCCTCATCTTCAGTGATACCTTCCCCATGCCAGTTCCAGTATTTATATTTCTCATCAAAACCTGATTGAGCTAGGTGAATCCGTATATCATTTCTATTCAGCAGCTTCAAATTCCTACACCTACAATAAGGACAATACATAGCATCGCTACTTAAATTTCTCGGATTCATTTCCGCATAACGCATGAAGGCTTCACATCCCTCCTTGTATCGTGTGTCGTGAAATCTACGATACCTAGGGATATCTATCCATGACTTGTCAGGAATTATCCTCATCTGTAAATTATATATAAATATTAAATACGATTAGTCTCACAACTACTAATACATCCATTATTCTTAAACATTCAACACACATCAAACATACGTTCATATATCATTGAATATTTATCTACATAAAATATATATAAAACATACGTAGAAACTAATTACACTAATCTTGCGGCTGTCATAGGAAGGCTTCTATCCATTAAGAATATAGTAGTGCTTACATCCAACTTCATATACTTTGTATATTTTTATTTCTTGAAAATTTCGGCAGCACCTACCCACTATTCTCCCTGTACACTGTGCGGATGTTATTATGCGTATCAGTAATAACCCAAAACGTAGAACAACATACACTTATTGTACATGGAGAACAACGAATAGGTGCTGCCAAAACTTTCAAGAATGAAAATATACAAAGTATACAAAGTTGGATGTATGTACTACTATATTCCTAACCCGTCCGAGAAGGACAGATCCAATAATTACGAATTTTAGTACTAATTTTTTATTCCTATAATATAAAATAAACGCTCATTTTTGGGAGAAAACTTCGTCTCCTACCCAAATCTGAGTCGTATATCATATATTATAAGTCTAAATAATTGGATGTAAATATTGGACGGAAGTCTAGATATAACGTTTTTTCTTTATTCACCTAAATTGGATTATAACACATTATAAAAATTTATAATGTGTTATATATCACTCTATTTTTAAAAAAAATTTATTTCACATATTTTCACATCACAAACTTAAATAATCACACATACTTATAGCACGAATGAAACTTAAATTAGGGTTTCATTATTTTTTAATCATAAATTAGGGTTTCTAAACTAAATTCAACAATAAATAATAATAATTTAAAAATTCTAAAGCTCGATAGAAGAAACATACATTTTAGGCAAATGAAAGAACGGACACTGTGCGGAGGGGGGAGGGGCTGCTGAGAGGGGAGGGGAGGGGGGAGGGAAGGGGGGCTCGGG
>BQKN01000109.1:908721-974578 GCA_022839385.1 Asparagus kiusianus | reverse complement strand
TTTTCCGTCTAGTTTGCTCCAATCTAGACGGAAAAATTTCCGTCTAGATTGTTCCGTCTAGTTTGGTCGTTTTTCTACTAGTGAAAATAAAAAATTCATATTAGATATTTCCTTATTAACTTTTTACCAGTATGCTACCATAAGTTACTCATGCCAGTTTTAGTTTCAAATTGGTCACTTCCTTCTTTTCTTTGTAAAGTCAACAAGTCAGTTTACTCATCAAGCGGAATGTTATTCCTTGGATCAATGTGATTTTCCCAATATTATGTCCTGTATGGTTTATTTCAATGACAAGAAAAACTCTGCAGATTAGTATGATAAGGAAGATGTTGATCAAAACTTAATCTTGCATTATTAGTTATATTCATATTGCTTTTAAGAAAATATGTTATAAGCCTGTAGTTACTTTTTGATCTTCTCTTTTCCCTTTTCCATTTTCCTTTTGTTCTTTCTTTGTCCCGCGTTTGCGTGATCTTTTTTAAAGATGGCCCTTCCATAGAGCCCTGTAGGTCGCCCACTGTATTTCTTTCTTGGGATCATGTTTCCTCAGCTTATGCCTGAAGCCATTTCCTTCTGTCAATCAATTCTCAGTATATTAAGAGGCAAAGGATGGGAGTTACCCTTTACTTTCATCCTAAGGGTCGTAATTTTTTATGGATGTATGTTACAGTTACTTGATATATTATCCTCATTAAGATTGTGATTTGTTTTAAGGTTTGCTTTTTGACTGTCAGTCAAGCTGTATGGAAGAGAATGATTAGCGTTCCGTGGTTAAGATAAACTAGGCCGCTAATTTTTCTGCGAATCAGTTTCATATTAATGGAAGAGAATTATTTGGATCATAGCTAAGATAGCCACCTGACTGCTGAATGAAAGAAAATGTTTCATACAGAATGCTGCACCAAAGAACTGAGAAATTTTTGTAGATTCATGTTCCTAAAGTTCAAGCATCTATAGGTAGCTATAGTCCTAAAGCTTATACAGCTAGTTATATTGTATTTTTTGTTAAGAGGGCTTCAAGACATGCACGTGAGGTTGCATTAGAAATGCACGGGTAAAATTGGAAATTTGAGGGATGGCTACTGTGGGAGACTTGTATTTTGCGTTAAATTCATTTCTTGCTTTTAACTTCATATTCCTAGTCTTGGACGTTTACTTAGCATTATACAATCATGAACATGCCTAATGCACAAGATGCAAGTAATTACCTGGTGCTAGCATAGCTGTACATTTGCTACATTGATGAATTTTAACACAACCTCCCATGTGATTTCTCCCATTTCTACCTCCTACGTTGAGAATCTAAGCCCTCTCCCCACATCTCTATAAATAATATACACATTCTTGCACATATTTCATCATCCAAAGCCTTCCATCTTTCTAAACAACGAGTAGTCGCTCTCAATTAAGCTCAAGCTTAATTTTTCTCGTGTCACGTTATATTCGTAGAGGCAGTTAGCATGGCTAGAAGCAAAAGATCTCTTGCTTCGACTCTGCTCGCAGCCTCCATCTTCATCTTGCTCGTTGGAGCCTCATTTGCCAAGGAGGAGGGGAATGGGAAAGGTAATGGGGATGGGAATGATAAAGGGGATGGGAATGATAATGGGAATGGGAGTGGTAATGATATAGGAAATGGTAATGGTAATGGTAACGGGAATGGAAATAGGAATGATAAAGGGAACGGGAATGGTAACGGAAATGGGAATGGGAATGGAAATGGGAACGGGAACGGGAACGGTAATGGTAATGGTAACGGGAATGGAAATAGGAATGATAAAGGGAACGGGAATGGTAACGGTAATGGTAACGGAAATGGGAATGGGAATGGAAATGGGAACGGGAACGGGAACGGGAACGGGAACGGGAACGGTAATGGTAATGGTAACGGGAATGGAAATAGGAATGATAAAGGGAATGGGAATGGTAACGGTAATGGTAACGGAAATGGGAATGGGGATGGAAATGGGAAGGGAAAGGGCGATAACAAAGGGAAGGGGAATGACAAAGATAAGGGGAAACACGATGCAGCATCGACGAATTATGTGATATTGGATCCAAACCCTGTGACCGGGTCTGAGAAGTTCTTTTGCTTGGCGAGAGGGAGTTGCCACGGTAAGACTCTTGAGTGCCCAGCAGAGTGCGCCTTAAGAAAGCCTAAGAGGAACAAGAAGAGCAAGGGTTGCTTTGCTGACTGCAGCAGTCGTTGTGAAACTACTTGCAAATGTAAGTTAAACCTATCTTCTGCTTTATTTATTGTCCTTCTGCTGTTTGCAATGAACAAATAGTTGCAAAGGGTAACATACTTAAAATTATTTGTTGGATTCATATCTAATAAGCATGGTTGAAATTTCTATTGTAAGTAATATCTCTCTTCTTCTCTTTAGCTTCTGTCCTTTTGTTTTCTATAACGAACAAACAGTTGCAACTGTAAGGAGTGACATACTGAAAATTTCCTCTTTGTTGCAGTTCGCAGGGCAAATTGCAATGGGTTCGGTTCTATCTGCTACGACCCCCGTTTCATCGGTGGCGACGGCACTATGTTCTACTTCCACGGCGCAAGGGGCGGGGACTTTGCCCTTGTATCTGACGATGACCTCCACATCAACGCCCACTTCATTGGAACCCGCCCTCAAGGCCGCACCCGCGACTTCACTTGGGTGCAAGCCCTCGCTGTCATGTTCGAGTCCCACACCCTCGTCGTTGCCGCCAAAAGGGTCGCCGTCTGGGACGACAACGTTGATGCCCTAATTCTCCGTTATGACGGCGAAGACCTCGCTGTCGCCACTGATGGTGAAGCAGAGTGGAGGACGGAAACCAACGAGAGAGTGGTGGTAATTGAGAGGACCGACGATTTCAACAGCGTGAAAGTGACTATATCGGGTTTGCTCGAATTGGATGTTAAGGTTACGCCGATAGGAGACAAAGAGAACAGAACACACGGGTATAACTTGCCTGATGGCGACGCATTCGCTCACTTGGAGACACAGTTCAAGTTCACGAAATTAAGCGACGAAGTTGAGGGAGTTCTTGGTCAAACTTATCGACCGGGATATGTTAGTCCGGTGAAGAAGGGCGTGCCGATGCCGATGATGGGAGGAGAAGATCGGTATCGGACGCCGGCGTTTCTTTCGGCTAGCTGTGTTTCTTGCAGGTTTAAGGGTGATGGGGTCAGTATGGTTGATGAAGGTTTGAGTTTGGATGCGGTTCAGTAGGGAGAGAAAAGATTGCAACTGAACATATCTTGATGGATGCTAAGATATAAGCGTGTGATAATAAAGGTGAAATTGTGAAATTGTTATTGTTTCTGGCGTGTTTTCTATGTAATAAAGTAAACAAAGAAAGGAAATTTTATGTTTTAAGAAAAGTTGTTTGATAGATTATGGGGAATTTTTTTCTTTTTGGTATGGGTTATTTATAGATGATTGCTAGGGTAAGGCTTCATTGTAAGCACCGTATACAGTTATTGAGGTTGGAGGAAACGATAATTTTGCTTTCTTGCGTAGGAGGGTTAAGAGATGGTAACGAGTGCTTGAGATAATGAGAGGGGTGGCACTGGGGGCACACCCCCAACCACAACCTCAACCATATCCCCTCTCTCATTTGCTACAGTACACCGGGCCTCACATAGGATTTTAAAAATTTAAAATCTAATGTGGGGTCCGGTGCACTGTAGCAAATAAGAGAGTGGTTGAGGTTGTGGTTGGGGGTGTGCTCCTATCATTTTCCTAATGAGAGAGCTACACTAAGAGTAGAGTGTGTTGTCTTCTAGTTCTATTGTGCTCATAGCAAAAAAAATTTTATTGTGCCTTTAGTGGTCTCTGAGTGGGATTTCGTTTCACTGCTTGGTGTTGATGTCAAAAAGTTGCTATGTGATTTATGTGAGGTAAGGATGGGCTTGGGGTCCCTTAAGCTCCTTTGATGGCTGATCGTTCTTGTTGGGAATTTTGAGCTGTAATTACCTACACAATTAGAAGAGATTAGAGGCCTCAGAGATTGTTTCCTCCGGCGTGTCCTCCGACACTCAAGTTAGTGACTGAACTGATTAATCTGAAGAGAAAATTAGACTATAGTCTTGTTAACTTTTCGTGTGTAAAATTGCTTACCTTAACATGGTGGAAGTCACAATTATTTATAGAGGATCTACAGGGCTACGTTGGTAATTTGGCAGGGTTTATACAGTGATGGGTCCAACCATACTTCGCATTAGTTTGCAGTTGGTAGGACGAGTCACCCTTGGAATAACGATAAAGCTATTGAAGTACTAGTGCGGTCCGAGGAGCTTTGAAGACTCTGGCTCAGAAGGTCATAATGACTGGCATTGCATTAATATCGATGGCGATTCGGCGGCGAAGTGTGGGTGCTGACCGGTCATACATTAAATGTAATGTAGCTTTTGACGAAGTTGACAGGTTGTTCCACTGTTCGAGATGCTCAGTCTAAGGTTCGAGTGGGGAATCCTTTCTTCTTAGGTTTAGTCTAGTAGATCTTGGGTCAAATATGTTTTTTATCTCGGATTTAGGTCACGAGGTAGGTCGGCTGACTCCACACCCGGGTCATGCTTTCAGATATATATGAGTCAGCTAGCTAACTATTACATGTGGCTGCTTCTTGAGGCTTCATTAGGCTTGATAATTTCCAAGGTATAATATTGGACTGTTGATGTTAGAAAGTTAATTTGTGATTTAGGTGAAGTAAGGATAATCTTGGGGTCCCTTAACCTCCTTTGATGGCTGATCATTCCTATTAGAAACCTTGAGCTGTAATTTCTATTAGAGGTTGGAGGCCCTGGAGGTTGTTTCCTCTGACATCTTGCCCACACTCAAGTCAGTGATTGATCTAATTATATATGAGGAGAAAAATGGAATATAGTCTTGTTGATTTTTTGTATGTAAAATTGGTTACCCTATCATTACTGAGAGAGACTTCTGACATTAGGCTCCACCAGGCTCTTAGAAGTTACCTCGCCTGGGGACCTCTTTTAGAGTCCGAGTTATTTCGCTAGCTCAAAATATATCTGGAACTCTTCCATAAGCTCTGGCCGAGCTAGAGGTGCACAAGGAGGCTCAAGAGGCAGCTGAAGTATTGGCTGCTTCGAAAGGGTGTGAGGTTGATGAGCTTAAGAGGAGTCAACCCGTGATTCAGCGTGAGCTACCTTGCAAGGATGAGGACCTCAAGGCAGTTGCCAAAGGTTCTCGATAATGAGCAGTTCATCTAGCACAGCCCAATAGGAGATAAAGGGCCTCAAAGAGGACTAAGCTACTCTCACCATGATATGGGTCTTGCTGAGGAGAAGATTGCATATCTACAATCAATAGTTCTAGCCGAGAGGAGGGAGAAAGAAGATGCCTTTGAGAGGGCCCATGTGGCTCGTCTTGACTCGCAGAAGCTGAAGGTTGGGCTGAAGGAAGAGGTGACTCTCTAGGAGACTCTCAGACAGGAGACTACCCAAAGTGGCTCACAAGGTTGAGCAGCAATGTAACTCTTTCCTCGCACGGGTCCAGGAGCTTAAGATCCGAGTGGCTCATCTAGATTCAAGTTGTGAGGCCGAGATAATGGAGAAGTATCGCAGCAATACTCTCGGTAAAGTTGAGGTAGCACTCACCTATAAGGTGGGGTTTGATTTTCTAAAGGCACAACTCCCTTCGGATCTCTTGTAAAAGGAGGACCGGTTTAAATATCCCTCATGACTAGCTGATTATCTCGATGTCCTCAAGATACTCGATGTGCAAGGTGGGCTAGGGATACTGAAGAAGGATGAGGAGGCTGATGGCAGATCAAACAAAGATGAGGGTGAAAACTCTAACGACGAAGCCAACTCATCCTCTTCACCCGACCAGCTGGATTCCCCTACTCCGGATGCTCTCGGCTCAAGTTGCTCCCTGGTCCTTGCACCAGATTCTACTTCCTAAGAAGGTTATGTATATTTTTATGTCTTTTTTCTTGTTGAGTCTTTGTAATAAAAATCCCATAATTCTCTTGCAAACAAATGAAAGATTTAATTTTATTGACCCATTCTTTTGCACTTAGTTATGAGTTGTTTCTCATCTGTGCTTTGATTTTGAGATGTTTTCAAACGAGTCAGTGAGAACCAACACATGAATATTCTCATTTTTTGAATAAATTGGTGAAGACCAAGTGATGCCTTGGTGTTGTATACCTAAGCTTTGTGGGAGGCTTCTAATGGGTCACCGAATGCGGAGTCGCTTTCATTGTGCTTTGGGTTTACACTTGAAAACTGTTATCAAGAATTTTGAATGCCTTCGACATGTCGATAAGAACTGATCGCTAGGGCTCTACTTTGTACCTTGGTTTTACTCTTGAAAACCAGTACCAATGACTTTGAATGCCTTCGACAAGTCAATGAGAACCGAATCGTCATAGTTATGAGATGTGCCTCGGGTTTACTCTTGAAAACTGATACCAAGGACTTTGAATGCCTTAGATGACTCGATGAGAACTAAGTTGTCAGGGCTCTGTGTCGTGCCTTATGTTTACTCTTGAAAACTATGTTGGTCTTTTTGTTTTGATGATGTTTAATAAACAATTTGCTACTAATATTGTTTGTCTAGTGTTTGTATTTTTGTATTTATTGTAGACAAACAATAAGTTGGAGGTGAGATGAAATCGAGCTTTCACGATCATATCTATTAGAGGATGGAAGGAATAGTAGAGTTAAGCAATGCAATTCAAGTCAAGTCAAGATCTAAGTTCAAGCTTCATCCGCAAGTGTACCAAGTCAAGCTTATTAAAGACCTATAGCTTGGGTAATCTAGTTTAGGAGTTTCTATTATGTGTGTTTAATACTCTAAGCCAATATCATATACACACACATAATTTATTAGTTTATCTGTTTTCTTATTTTATCCACAAATAAAATTTTTACAAGCAAAATAAATATTTGTATACATACATGTTTGTTTTCATGTGGATAAATGATTTTGGTTTAGTGATATAGATATGAAACAAATATACATTCATATACATATTTATATGTTTCATATTCTATTGTATTTGGAAAAATATTGAGTTATTTGTTTATGGACATAACAATTATTATTTATATCTTTTATTAAGTCTATAAAATCATTTGATAAAGTTATAAAAGTTTGTTTAAGTCAAAATGACAAAAACAAGTGTTTTGTATTTTTATGTTTTGGACTATTTTTGAAAAATGATGAGATTTTACAAATATGAAGTGCAATTTCACAAATTCTTTTTGTAACATTTTCATTAACATGTTTATAAAAATTTCCCAAAGTTTTATACTTTTTGAAATTTATTTGCTATTTTTAAAGGCACTTCAAAAATTAGTTTACTATTTCAATTCAGGCTGATAATGTGTTATCAGTCGACTGATGCAAGTGTTCAGTCAACTGATAAAAATGCCTGGAATCATCAATAGTTTTTGTTTTTATGTTGGTCGACTAACCAGTCGACTGATGAGGTCTTCAGTCAATTAACGAAGTCCTTCAGTTGACTGATGATGTATTGTTGGCCTGTAAGGATCATCTCATCAGTCAACTGATGAACAGTATCAGTCGACTGATGCTGTAACGGCTAGTTTTTTCCAGCCTTATCCTGTTTTGGTTTTTTGGTCTTTTCTCTTTGTTTTTCTTATGTTTTAGGGTTTCTATAAATACCCCTCATACCTCAGATCTAAGATCATCTAAGAAAATTGTTTATACAAGTTTACAAAGATTTAAAAAGGGTTTAAGTTTATTGTAGTGTTTGTTTGGTTTGTGAAGAAGTTTTCACAAGTGAAGGAGATCATCTTTATTGTTTAAGCTTCAATCTCTATCTCTCCATCTTGTTTTTCAGAGAAGTTTTTCTTAAACTCAATCCTAGCTATTTTATACGTTTGAGCATAATTTCATCGGCTAGATTTATATTGATTTTATATTTGTTTTATCTCGTTGTTACACACACCCATATTGAGCTTATTGTATTTGCATACATAGTATACTTTGGGGTTGTGGGTTTGTGACTTAGAGTGTGAGCTTACTTGTATTATCATCCAAATTAGAGAATAACCATTTGTTGTAGAGAGCCTATTTGTGGGATACACTTTGTAATACACTTGTACAACGAGATAAGTGTGTGTAAGAGACGGGATCGTCCCAAGAGGAGTGGTGTAGGTAGTAAATTTTAGGGAGAGGTTGTAAATCCGAATACTTGATGAAGACACAGGCTAGAGACCAACACTTAGAGGGTGTTGAGTGTGATTGTAAGAGTGTTCATTGTAAAGTTTTCGGTGAGCTAAAAAACCGAGTATGAGGTGTAAACCGTTTTCGGGTGAGTGTTGAAAACCCGGCGTGATAGTGGATTTCTCCCCGGGAGTGGGGAGCTGAGACGTAGGACGGAAGGTCCAAACTCCGTGATCATTTGCTAGTGTTTGTGTTGGTTTATTTGTGCACTATCACTCTTATTTATTTTTGTTTATTTCACCCTTGTTTATATTGTTTATCCTTGCATATATCTTGTAGTATATCATATTTGCTGGGATAACTTGTTAATTAGTTTTAATTGGCAAAAAATCGGACTAGACTAGCATAAACCCTATTCACACACCCCCCTCCCCCCTCTAGGGTGCTTTCAATTGGTATCAGAGCTTGGTGCTCTTTGATTTAAGGTTTAATCTCCTTGAGTTAAAGATCCAAGATATCGTTTTGTGCTAACTAGTTTTGAGATTCTTTTCATCTTGCTTACATATTTTTATAATTATGGATATGAATAGTGCATCTTGTTTAGGTTATGATCCTAGTATTGCTCCTAAAATCAATGCTTTCCTTTATGACCAATGGTATTCTAGATTTAATATATTTGTTAGATCTTTCGATTTATGGGAAGTTATTGAAAATGCTTATATTATACCCACTTCAGAGAAATCCAAGTGAGTAAAAATGATAAAAGAATGTTTACTATGAATAAGCTCTTGTTAGAATTTTTACTAAATGCTTTTGACTCATCTATTTCTAACAAGTTTGTTCATTTTGATAGTGCTTACACTTTATAAAAATTTATTAAAGCACATCAAGGAAACTTGGAGGCGATCTGACGAGCTTTGACGGCTTCCTCTTCAAGTTCTATTGGAGCATCATGCACATGTCCCCTAGGGGATAATCCTAGTGTGGTAAGTGATTCCGAGTCCGAAAGTGATCTTTTCATTAATGAACTCGCTTGTGCATATGAAAAATTAATGCATGCCTATAATAAATTACAAAATAATTTTATCGATCTTAAAAGCAAGCATGTAGAATTGAAATCCGTTCATGAGTCACTAGCTTCCAAACTTGATGTAATTGTCAAAGAGAATGCTATTTTGAAAGAAAACAATGAGTTGTTAAGTTTGAAAAATAATAACATATCTTCATCTATTGCTATCCTAACTCATGCTAATAATGATGCTATGCTAGAAGTAGAATGCATTAGAAATGAATTTGATTCTTTTAAGAATAACCATACATGCTGTACTTCTATTATCAATGATGTTGTGACCAATAATGAATTGAATCTTGTGAAAAACCGTATATCATGCTTAGATTCAAATTTAAACACGTACATTGATAATCATAAGAGACTTATGGACAAGTGTGCTAAATCTAGTGCTACAACTTCTAACTCACCTACACACTATGCACACTTGTATATCAAAGCTTACAAGTGCTCTATTTGTGGTCGTAAAGGCAATTTATCTAAATTTTGCTATGATGCACAAAAATCTAAAAAGAATAATATCAATGCTTCTTGTGCATCCCATAAGGCTTCTTCATCAGACACACATGTACATGCACACACTTATAAAGTTCATCATAAGCATGCTCATGTGTTTAAATATGATCTTTGTGGTCTTTTTGACCATTTGGCAAAATTTTGCTTTAATTTAAAAAAGGATTCCTTTTTGTCAAATGCTTCTAGTAGACCACATGTGTTTAGATGTGATGTTTACGGTAGATTTGGCCATTTGGCAAAGTTTTGTCTTAATTTGAGAAAAATTTCAAACTTGCCAAGCTTTTCAAATAGACCACATTTGTTTAAAAATGTTTCCCGTGCACGAGCTAATGGTCCACAAAAATAAATGGATCTCTTTCATTGCACATGCGCCCAAAAGTGATCATAACCCTAAGGCATTGAGCTTAAATGGTAGGGGTCATGTCTCTAGACTCTTAGGTACCAAGAGTAATTGAGTACTAAAACAAGTTTGATCTTTTTTTAACCAAGATTCTTATTTTTTTTTTATTTTCATTTCTTGGTTTTAAAAAACAAATATTTTTTAAAACAATTTTATGGACAATTCTTTTGTTTTCATGATTTTTTGGTTTTCATTGTCATGAGAGGTTTGTGTTTTATCAACCCCTGGGTTTATTGGGTGTTTATTCTGAAATCTTATTTATCGGGTGCTAAAAATATTTATATGGGTTGAAACAAGATCAAGAGCTTGATATGGTTGCCTCTCTTACTTTTTAAAAATCGATGATGGTTTAGTTTTATGTTCTCATATGGTTTACTTGTGATTTATGATTTTATTGCTTGATTTGTTTTCATTTGAAAACTTTTTTCATGATTCTCATGTTTTCTTTCTTTTGATTTCATAAATGTTTTTGATTATTTTGTTTTAAAACCAATGCTTTGAGACACATTTTTTTAAATGACATATCTACATGCGTTCTCAACTATCTTGTTGTATGTTTAGCATATTTTTCATATATGCTTGCTCACACATTTGCCTTAGCATTATTTTATAAATCCTATAAGGCATTTTGATTAGGGGAGCATTCCCTTTTTCTATTATTGTTTTTATACTCGCAGTGCTTGTAGGAAGGGGGAGCCTTCGCTCTCTTATCTTTTTCCCCTTTTTGATGTTGTTAAAGGGGGAGAAATATTGTGAGCATGTATTTCTTGTTTATATACATGATAATTATAATTTATATATTCATTTCCTTTCATGCATATATATATTTTTTGTAAATTTTTTGTCGTTATCAAAAAGGGGGAGATTGCTGGCCTTTTTATTTTGAAAATGTTTAGCAAACAATTTACTACTAATATTGTTTGTCTAGTGTTTGTGTTTTTGTATTTATTATAGACAAATAATAAGTTGGAGGTTGGATGAAATTGAGCTTTCACGATCAAATCCATTAGAGGATGGAAGGAATAGTGGAGTGAAGCAATGCAATTCAAGTCAAGATCTAAATTCAAACTTAGCTTATTGAAGACCTATAGCTTGGGTAATCTAGTTTAGGTTTATATTATGTGTGTTTAATACTCTAAGTTCAATATCATATACACACACAATTTATTGGTTTATCCGTTTTCTTATTTTATCCACAAACAAAATTTTTACAAGCAAAATAAATATTTATATACATGCATATTTGTTTTCATGTGGATAAATGATTTTGGTTTAGTGATATAGATATGAAACAAATATACATTCATACATATTTATATGTTTCATATTCTATTTTATTTGGAAAACTCTTGAGTTATTTGTTTATGGACTTAACAATTATTATTTATATCTTTTACTAAGTCTATAAAATTATTTGATAAAGTTTCAAAAGTTTTTAAGTCAAAAGACAAAAACAAGTGTTTCGTATTTTCAAGTTTTGGACTAGTTTTGAAAAATAATGAGATTTTACAAATGTAAAGTGCAACTCTAAAAATTCTTTTTGTAACATGTTTATTAATATGTTTATAAACATTTCCTAAAGTTTTATATTTTTTAGAATTTATTTGCTATTTTTAAAGGCACTTCAAAAATTAGTTTTATTATTTTAAATCAGGCTGATAATGTGTTAACAGTCGACTGATGCAAGTGCTCAGTCAACTGATGAAAACGCCTGGAATCATCAATAGTTTCTATTTTTATGTTGGTCGACTGACCAGTCGCCTGATGAGGTCTTCAGTCGACTGACGAAGTCCTTTAGTCGACTGATGACGTATTATTGGCCTGTAACGGTCATCTCATCAGTCGACTGATGAACAGTATCAGTCGACTGACGTTATAATGGCTAGTTTTTTCCAGCATTGTCCTGTTTTGGTTTTTTGGTCTTTTTGCTTTGTTTTTCTTGTGTTTTGGGGTCTCTATAAATACCCCTCATACCTCAGACCCAAGATCATCTAAGAAAATTGTTTATACAAGTTTACAAAGGTTTAAAGAGGGTTTAAGTTTGTTTTAGTGTTTGTTTGATTTGTGAAGAAGTTTTCACAAGTGGAGGAGATTATCTTTATTGTTTGAGCTTCAATCTCCATCTCTCCATCTTGTTTTTCAGATAAGTTTTTCTTAAACTCAATCCTAGCTATTTTATACGTTTGAGCATAATTTCATAAGCTAGATTTACATTGAGTTTGTATTTGTTTTATCTCTTTGTTGCACACACCTATATTGAGCTTATAGTATTTTCATACATAGTATAATTTGTGGTTGTGGGTTTGTGACTTAGAGTGTGAGATTAATTGTGTTCTCATTCAAATTATAGAACAACCATTTGTTGTAGAGATCTAATTTGTGGGATACACTTTGTAATACACTTGTACACCGAGAGGAGTGTGTGGTGAGAGATGGGGTCGTCCCAAGAGGAGTGGTGTCTGTAGTAAAATCTAGAGAGAGGTTGTAAATCTGAGCACTTGAGGGAGACACGAGCTAGAGACTAACACTTAGAAGGTGTGGAGTGTGATTACAAGAGTGTTTATTATAAATTTTTCGGTGAGCTAGAAAACCGAGTGTGAGGTGTAAACATTTTCGGGTGAGCATTGAAAACCCGGTGTGATAGTAGATTTCTACCAGGGAGTGGGGAGCAGAGACGTAGGATGAAAGGTTCGAACTCCGTGATTATTTGCTAGTGTTTGTGTTGGTTTATTTACGCACTATCACTCTTATTTGTTTTTGCTTATTTTACCATTGTTTATATTGCTTATCCTTGCATATATCTTGTAGTATATCATATTTGCTAGGATAACGTGTTAATTAATTTTAATTAGCATAAAATCAGATTAGATTAGCACAAACCCTATTCACCCTCCCCCCTCTCAGGTGCTTTCAAACCAACACTAAAGACTTTGAATGTCTGGCTGCTCTATGAAGACCGAGTCATAAGGGCTTCCCACCATGCCTTGGATTTACACTTGAAAACTAATACCAAGATCTTTATTAGTCTCGATCGATCTAAGACTTGCCTTGGTTTTACTTATGAGAACAATACCAAGGGCTTGGTAATTGCATTGGGTTTACTCTGGATAGACATCAGGGGCTCTGATACGTGTCTTGAGTTTACTCTAAAAAGACACTCCAAGGGCTTAGGTGGACTTGGCCGAGGCGATGAAGATCGAGTTGCAAAGATCCACGCTATGCATTAAGTTTACTCGTGAGAACGATACCAAGATATTGATTCGTGCCTTGTGTTTACTCTGAAAGATAACAAGGTTTTAGGAAGGCTTGGATGAGTCGATGAAGATCAAATTGTAATGACTGCGCATCGTCCTGTGGTCTTACTCGTGAGAAATATACCAAGGTCTTGGTCCCTGCCTTAGGTTTGCTCTAAAAAGACATCAAGGGTAGAGGAGGCCTCGTCCAAGTTGATGAAGATCGAGTTGCAAGGACTTCGCACCGTGTTTTAGTTTTACTCATGAGAATGATACCAAGATCTTAGTGTGTTCCTTAGGTTTACTGTGAAAAGACACCAAGGGCTAAAGAAGCCTAAGTCGATAAAGATTGAGTTGCAAGGACTTCGTGTTATGCCTTGGTTTTACTCATGAGAATGATACTAAGGTCTTGGTTCATACCTTGGGTTTATTCTGAAAAGACACCTGTAGGCGTATAAAACTGCCTATAGGTCCCTTAACACAGCTCAACGACGTCGAACCAACCATCGGGTGACGCACGCAAACATGATCGTTAGTCTGCAACACCGAAGCCAAGTGGTACGCGACGAAACGGAGCTACGAGGCTACGAGGCTAACGAACCACACGCAAACAACGGAATAAATCCACTCGCGTGCGGAATCAAGCTAACGGGTTGAGGAATCAACGAGTCATCCAACCAAGAGCAGACTCGGACGAATCACGATCGAATCAAGATCAGTTTCAGACTCAAACTCAGAAGCGGATTTACTGCCAAATCAGGAACCGGATTTACTACCAAATCAGGTCAACGAATCGAGTCCGAACAAATCAACCACACAACCGAATCATGGATAGAACCGGAAAATGGACAACGACGGAATACACCCAATACCTGGAGGGGCTCGGCCGAAACCGAGCCACCTAGGGTGGCTCGGCCGTGGCTCGGTGGCCGAGCCACCTCAGGGTGGCTCGGCCGAGCCACCTTGGTGGCCGGCCCAGATTTGTGCCAAGGCACAGATCTGGTTGCCTATAAATCGGAGAGGTGGTTCGTTGTTTGAGGGGTTGGAAAATTTGGAGGCGAAGCTCTGCTGGATTCAAGACTCAGATCTAAAAAAGATCCAAACTTTGGGACTTCGAGGACTTGCTCTTCCAGATCTGGTGCTCGGCGATCGTCAACGCCAAATAAGGCAGGAGTTCGAGAGAACCGGATCTCAGATCTACGTAGGCGTACTCCGGATCAAAGCTTGGTCTTTGATCCCGAGATTTGGGCGATTGTTTCCTTGGTGAAATAACCCCCCCGGCTATTATTTCCTTCGTGAAATAATATCCGTCGTACTGCGTAGATCCGACCGGATCTAGATCGCGCGGTGGTCCACGGATAAACCTCGGCGCAGGCAAACAACCCACGCAAGCGAGCGACCGTAAAACAGGAGCTCGTGATTTGTTCGGCAAAAGGAGAAAGTTGTAATCTTTTTAATTACTTTGATTTTATTGTAACCGGATCTTATAAAAAGACCGGATCTTTGTAACTCGAAAAACTGTTATTCAAGATAGCAATGGAATCAATGAAGAAGAAAGCAACGATTTTCACCGTGAACAATCTGGCGACCACAGTGGGAGCCGACGATCTCGCTGCCGAGATCGATGCGTCGCAGCTGCGGATCTCAATCCCGGTCGTGGAGGAGGTCAAATACGAGTTCGACCAGCAGAAGTTCAAGGAGTACTTGTCGTCCTCGTCCGGATCAACCTCCCCCCGCAAGTCCAAGAAGTTCTCCGCCAGGAGAAAAGCTCGTTGGTACGAAGATGTTGAAAACACCAACGAAGATCTCGCCCCGCTGGATGCCAAAGTCGCATCGGGTGAGATTCCTCCAATTCCCAACCAGGTCGGATCTGCTCTGGCCAACCCTTCTGTCACAGAGGGCGTGTTGACTCTCTCGAAGAGAGCCCGCCAAAGGCAACGTCAACGCCTTGCGAAACAATTCGCAAAGGCCATGGAGTCAGTTGACGGGATCCGTTACAATGCGGATCTGAAGAACAAGAGAGGCAAACAGCCTCAACAACAGGTGAACGGCGGCTCTTCCAAGTCACCCACAATGGAATGGGTCCGTATCAAACGGAACCGTTCAACGCTGGAAGAGCGCATTCGCAAGCGCCGCGCACTATCAGCGCAGGCACGGGCTCAAGCTGAAGAAGCCCGTAGAAAGCTGCAGAAAGAGGTGGCCAAGAAACCGCCACCAACTCGCAAAGTTTGGAGGCCGAAGTCTGAAGCGGCGGTTCAGACCAAGGAACAGCAACTGCAGCCTTCGAAAGTGCAACTTCCGGCGAATCAATCTAAACCGTCGATGATTTCCACAACTGCTCCGGGAGATCCCGTAGGACCATCCCAGAAAAGGAAGTCAGTCATGGAGCGCCTCGGTCCACTTCCCGAGGAGCGAAGAAAAGCTCCAATCCAAGAACGTTTGGGCCCACTAAGAAAGCCCCGAACGAATCAACATGCTGGGGGTCGTCGCAACCCTCAACATGACGAAGAAATCATGGCACCCAAGCGCACTACTTTGTGCATTGAAGTTCAGGAGCCCGTTGACAATTCACGCCCACAAAGGCACGTTTCGAGGCGCGTGACTCTCGAAAGCCCGAAGAAGGTAGTTCGCTCTCAGAAGGAAACGTTATCGTCTGATGATGATTGCGTTATACCTGAGAAATCGTGCCAACACACGATAGGTTGCTCCGACTTTCAAACGGACGAGTTATACTATCATGTTGGGGGTACGAGCAAAGCTAGGAAGAGACGTCCCCGAAGGCTAGAAACTCAGTGCCCTTGTTCAAAGCTCATTTGGGCGGTACTATCTGAGTGTAACTGCATCAAGGCAGTCCCCGAGAGAGTTTCAGTGTTCGAAAGGCTTAGTACCGAAACGCCAAAACCAAGGCATAGGCGTTTCCGGCAAAAAAGAACGGTGGTCGGTGATGGAGAATTTCCGAGGGTCACCGCTGATATGACCAGCAAGGGAACATCGGCTCAGGACAACCCCGAGGCGATTCCAGAGGTGCCCCGACGTGTAACTCGTCTGCAGTCCGGAGCTATCATTCGTGCAACGTATGGTAGGGTTCGAACAAGATTACCTTCGGGAGATGAAGAATCAGATGCTGGCTCGGTAGTTGCATCTGACAATACCGTATCCAGTGAAGGACAACCCCGCGAGTCATTCATGATAAGCACGGAACAAGTGGCCAAGATGCTCGAGGAAGCCATGGCCAAACAACAGGAGAGCTTCAGGTTCAAAATACAGATGGCCATGCAGAATATGAGAGAAATGCATGAGCAACAAATCCAGGCACTGACGAACCAGCAAGGCGAACCAAGCCGCCGTAATCAAGTCGTTCAGGAAGATGAGCACACGGATACGGATGAAGCTCGCAATGCCAATAATCCTCCCGTCAATGCAAGGGGTGGTAATAAGAATGCTAGTCATAATGCCACGCTTCCATCTCAGAATCGTGCTAACGAAGATACAGGTAAAAGTTTGAAGATCAAAAACCTCGAAAGCAAGATCAATATATTGATTTCTGCTCAAGAGGTGAAGAAAACGGGCATTCCTTGTCCATACCCAAGAGAATGAGAATCAATCCCATATCCAGCGAAGTTCAACCTAATCAACTTCACGCCGTTTGATGGGAAGGGTTCACCCACTCAGCATGTGATATTTCAAATCACACCTGGGAGTAATCTCCGGCAATGAGCCTCTGATGGTGCGGTCATTCGTTGGCACTCTTCGCGGAGCCGCCTTCGATTGGTATCGCCGCCTCAAGCCAGGTAGCGTGAACAGCTAGCACTACATGGAGACTAAGTTCCTCACAAATTTCTTCGACGACAACACCGAGATATCTATCGGATCGTTGCTCGATGAGAAGCAGAAGGACGGGAAGTTAGTCGACACCTTCGTCAAAAGGTTCCGGAACAAGGTGTTGAATTGCAGGGACCCGATCACTGAGGAGTTCATTCTTCAGACCTGCCACAACAATCTTTCATTGGACGTGTTGGAAGCAATGGGGACAACACCGTCCAAAACGTGGAAGGATCTGAAGGTCCGAGAGGAGCAAGCTGAGCGATTCCTCAGAAGGAAGAAGGCGGAGAGAGGCCAGCAAGCGGCGAATGCTCCAACGCAGAATTTCAACCCAAGGGGGAAAGGTAAGGCACATGCTAATGCAGTTGATGCTAATCAAACCTTTCAATTGCAACCTCAGCAACAGCAGCAGCAACGAGCACCACAACAGTCGCAGTCGTAATGGCAACAACGGCCTCAGAAGCAGAAGTCTTCAGAGCCGAGGTTTCCTAAAGTGTACTCTTTCAAAGATGACGAAGTTCCCGGCATCTTTAAGTACCTGTTGGAGAACAACAAAATCCAGCTACCAGCGATTGTGGATCAAGAAGGGGCCACCAAAGTGACGGATCCGAAGTACTACGCGTACCATAGAGCGGTCCATCACCCTACGAGGTCATGCTACCACCTCAAGGACAAGATCCAGGCGTTAATTAATGTGGGCGTCATAACCCCGAAGCCTGCCAAGAATGTAGGAGCAAACGCAGTGTCAATCAGCTTTGGATCGGTGCCCACAACATGGTTCGAGCCGAAACGCGTCACCAAAGTGGGAATGAAGACGGTGAATGATGACCCACACGGACAGCGCCAAAAGGGACTTGTGCCACATACAGCCCCGAACGGCGAAATCCTCTGGGTTCATCCGGATCTCATTGAAGATGAGCAGTGGGTGACCTCCTCGAAAAGAAAGGGCAAAGGCAAGGCATGCAACGCTACTTCCGCAATCTTCGAAGAGGATGGCGATGAAGCTCCTACCTTCCCGCTCTCTGAAGAAGAACAAGAGGTTTTTGCCACTAGAAGCGGAAACGAGTATCACTACAACTATCCGTCACCTAGTGATCAGTTAGCTGAGCAGGAGGTGACTAAACGGGAACCGGCCAAAACTCTCACAGAGCTGGGGGTGATTGCAGTTCCTAAACCGGTTGAAGATGCTCGACGGCAGCCGGTGGATAAGCAGAAAGAAAAGAGACCCCAAGAGGTGCAGAATCCGAAGCAGTCTCGTTTCAATCGTCCGATTGGAAGAGATAAACCGGAGAGCTCAAAAACTCCGTGTATTTTTGATATTATGGCTCAATTAGCCAATATCCCAGCGCGGATAACGCTGTATGAGTTGTTGCGGTTGTCCAAGGAGACCAGGGAAGCCTTACAAGAGGCCTTGGCCGATTCAGAAGCGTTCCTCACTCGGATCAAGCCGGCACCTGAAGAGCCAGAACTGTTAGCTCAACAATGCAATGTAGCGGCTAAGAACCTTCCCTACATTACCTTCACCAAAGAGGACATGCAGACGAAGAATTCGAATCATGATCGACCCCTGTATTTCGTCGGGTACATTGGCTCCAGCGAAGTCAACCGAATCCAAGTGGATCCGGGTTCCGCTGTGAGTATTATGCCGCTTCGCTTGATGCATAGCCTCGGCATTCCGGTTAGCAAATTGGCGTCTACAAGCACTGTCATTTACGGATTCAACACCAGTGGGTCATGGCCTTTGGGAAAGATTCGGATAAAATGTCAGATGGGTGATCTGAAGACGGAGGTCACGTGTTACGTGATTGATGCTGAGACATCATATAACTTACTATTGGGTCGGCTTTGGATCCATAGTAACGTTATAGTTCCCTCTACCCTACATCAGTGTCTGAAATATGTCGACACTGAGGGGAAGGTCAGGACGGTGGTCGTGGATAAGCAACCATTTAAAGGGTTTGAGAATTATTTCACTGATTCTCTCCTTTATGGTAACGAATCCGATACTGAACTAGGTCCAGGGCACGGATAGCGGAGAAGAAGCTAATTCCGAAGCCGGATTCGATTATAATGGAGGTTTTGTTTTAAATGACATTGTACCCTTTGTAATCAATCTTGACGATGAACAATCGTCAGATGGCAGTTGTAACTGGCAACTTGCTAATATCGAAATAAATGATGATTTAGAGTACTCACTGTCTCTTGATGATGCGATAAAGGGATTATACGATAATTCCGATTTACATACGCCACTCCGATCATCTTATGTAACAAAGAAACACCTCCAGTATTCTTTCGGAACAACCCTGATCGTTCCTGCCAAAATAGGAGGCGAAAAGGAAGTGGTTTACGGTAAAGGAGAGGGTTTTCCATTACCTAATCATTTCTTAAGGGAAGAGGAAAATGATGACAAACCTGGCCGACATTTATCTAAGTATAGTCCGGAAGCGCGCAAGCTCATGGAAAAATAGGGATATGATTTCGCACTCGGAGAAGGATTATACTTCGATCGAGGTTCCCGAATTCCAGCCAAAGTAGCATATGTACCAAAAGGGAAACCGGATGATTATTACCGTCACAAAAGTGGCTTAGGCTACGTCTCCTCGTCTGATGATGAATGTGGTTGGCAAATTATCGATCAAATTGCTAACAAAGCTAAGGATGGGTACTTGTCAGATTCCTCAGAATGGGACTCCGATACAAGTTTGGAGGAAGTATTTAAAGCCCTAATGACGAACATGACTACAGCTGATCCATCTACGATGGAGGACGACGATCAAATGCCAACATGGGAAGACCCATGGGTTCATCACCTGAACATGCAGTATGGTGATAGGTTTGAACAGAGGGAACCCCCCACTGAAGACGAAGTAGTCCAAATTAATATGGGCAGTGAGGCCAACCTAAAGCCCATATTCATCAGCGGTAGTCTTCCCCCAAATGAGAAAGAGGAATTAATTGCTCTCATCAGGGAATACATCGACGTCTTCGCTTAGAATTACGAAGACATGCCAGGGCTCGACCCTAATGTGGCAATGCATCGCCTCGATATCAAGACGGATGCCAAACCTATCAAACAACAGCAGAGACGGTTTTGTCCGCAGATTATAGAAGCCATCGAGGTAGAGGTTAAGAAATTGATCGACTCAGGATTCATCCGAGAGGAGCAGCATCCAGACTGGCTAGCTAATATTGTCCCAGTCATGAAGAAAAATGGTAAGATCAGGATATGCATCGATTTTAGGAACCTAAATGCGGCATGTCCGAAAGACGACTTTCCCCTCTCAATCACGGACGTCATCATCGACAATACGTGCGGATTTGAGAGGATGTCCTTCATGGATGGCTTTTCGGGGTATAACCAAATCAAGATGCACCCGGATGATGAGAAGCATACAGCGTTCAGAACGCCCCTCGGTGTCTTCTGCTACACGGTGATGCCTTTCGGTCTAAAGAACGCAGGCGCCACGTACCAACGAGCAATGACTAAGATTTTCTAAGAACATCTCAGGAAAACGGTTGAGTGCTACGTTGAAGATTTGGTTGTGAAAAGCCACAATAAAGAAGATCACATCAAGGACTTGAAGACGATGTTCGATCTCATGCGGAGTCATCAATTGAAGATGAATCCCACTAAATCCTTCCTTGGAATATCCAGCGGAAAATTCCTTGGATTCGTCGTCACCACTAAAGGCATACATATTGATCCTGACAAGGTGAAGGCGATACATGAATTGCAGCCCCCGAGAAATCTGAGAGAACTCAGAGGATTGCAAGGGCGTTTAGCTTATATCCGGCGGTTCATTTCAAATCTTTCTGGGAAGTGTCAGCCGTTCTCTAAGCTAAACAAGAAAGGCGTGTCGTTTATTTGGGACGACGCCTGCCAAAAAGCACTCGAAGATATCAAGACATATCTGACGAACCCCCCTGTTCTTGTCGCACCAAAATCAGGTAAACCGTTCTTGATTTACATCAAGGCGATGAACCATTCGATAAGTGCTTTATTAGCACAAGACGATGATAATGGTCACGAACAGGCGGTTTATTACTTAAGTCGGACTTTGGTAGGCGCTGAGTCCCGATATCCGATGATTGAGAAAGAATGCCTCGCATTGGTATTCGCAGTACAAAAGATGCGGCATTACTTGGTCGGACAGACGATTTACGTTATCTCTAATGTTAATCCAGTACGGGTATTTATGACGCAACCGGGTTCGATGAATTGGTGGTTAGCGAAGTGGGCCCTTCTCTTGTCCCAGTATGATTTGCACTTCAAACAGCAAAAGTCGGTCAAAGGACAAGCAATTTGTGATCTTTTGGCGGTAAGCCCGACAACAGATACGGCAGAAGTATATGATGACTTGCCGGATGAAACCCACGAGGTTAACACCACGTCGCATCAACAAGTATGGCAATTATACTTTGATGGTGCTTCGAGAGCAGTTAATAAGACAGTAACCCCCGGATGTCCTAAAGTCTCCTCCGGAGTTGGAGTTGTCTTAGTTTCCCCGGGGAAGCATGTAATGCCTCGGGCTTATTCACTGACAGATCCATGTTCCAATAACGTAGCCGAGTACAACGCGCTCCTCATTGGACTCAGTTTCGCCAAGGAGCTGGGGGTCGAATATCTCGAAGCTTTTGGGGATTCTCAATTGATAGTCAACCAAGTCCGCGGAGAGTATGAAGTCAGGAACCAAGACCTGATCCCATACCACCAGGAGGCCGTCAAAATGGCAGATTCTTTCGAAGAATTCTTTATTGAATACATCCCTCATCTCCAGAACGCTTATGCGGATGCACTGGCAGCACTGGCAGCACTAGTAGTATCACTCGCGCAGCCGCCCGAAACTGAACTGCTAGTCACAGTAAGATCGCATCAACTCTGCATACCCATATACAATATGGATATCGAAGAGGAAGATGATAGAAACATAAATGCCAAGGAGGTGAACTCAACTCAAATCGGGTCTGAGTCCCGAGATTGGCGTTTTCCTATCATTGACTACGTCCAGTACGATATTTTGCCAGAGGATGTAAAAGAAAGGGAATCGATTCGCCGAAGAGCACCAAGGTTCTTCTATAATACCGAGACCCGTACATTATACCGCCAAGGGTATGATGATTTGCTACTCCGATGCCTTTTGAACGAAGAAGCAGAAGAAGTTCTTAAGGAAGCACACGAAGGAGAATGCGGTGCGCATCAGCCTGGTCCCAAGCTGTATGATCGCATCAGAAGGATGGGATACTTTTGGCCAACAATGGTCCGTGACGCGATCGAATATGCTCGAGGATGTCACGCCTGTCAAGTGCATGCAAATTATATGCACCAACCACCGGAGCGTTTACATACGTCAACCACGTCTTGGCCATTCGAGACATGGGGTATGGACATTATCGGTCCTATTTTTCCCCCTTCAGTCAAAGGTGATCGATTTATTCTTGCAATCACAGATTACTTTTCAAAGTGGGCTGAAGCAATTCCGCTTAAAGAAGTGAAGACGAACAACGTCATTAATTTCATCAAACATCATGTCATATACCGACACGGCGTGCCGAGACGGATCATTCATGACAACGGTCCACAGTTCATAAGCAACGCTTTCGTCAGGTTCTATGACAAGTTTAAGATTCAAGATGTTTCGTCAACAGCTTATTATCCCACTGCGAATGGACTAGCTGAAGCTTTTAACAAGACGATCATCAAGATCCTGTCAAAGCTCGTGAAGACCAATAAACGAGATTGGGACGATAAACTCGGTGAAGCACTCTGGGCTTATCGCCCCACCGTACGCACACCTACAGGAGCTACTCCATATTCATTGGTATACGGATGTGAAGCTGTGCTGCCTTTGGAGATTCAAATCCCATCTCTTCGGATCGCTCTCGCAACAGAGATGACGACGGAAGAGCAACATCAAAAACGTCTCGAAGAACTCGAAATGTTGGATGAAAGGCGCTTGGAAGCTCAACAACACATTGAGTTTTATCAAGCCAGAATATCTAGGGCTTTTAACAAAAGAGTCCGACAGAGAAGCTTCAAGGAAGGAGATCTGGTCCTCGCTGCTCGCCGACCGATAATCCTCAACTCCAAGAAGAATGGTTAGTTTGAACCCAAATGGGAAGGACCGTTTGTGATAGACACAGTCTACTCAAACGGCGCATATCACCTCATCTCTCTAGAAGGCGTCAGGCAATTAATGCCAATAAATGGGAAGTTCCTAAAAAAGTATTATCCCTAGTACATTCGGGATAACCCATTACCGGGAAGTTCCTCGAAGAATATTACACTTAATATTCTAGAGGATAACCCAAAATTATTTCACCACCAAAATCCCTCACTGATCAATTTCAATTGACAGTGAGTCCACCAAAAATGTCTTTCTGGTCCAAACCACCAATAAATTCCCCTCTTGATTCTTTCCATGAACAAGAGGCCCATTTTCAATTCAGAGCCTCCTTTCGATAAACGAAAGAGCTCCCCTCTTTTCTCTTTGGCTAAACCTTTTCATGGTCATAACCAAAGTTGAAATTTCATTTCGATAAACGAAAAACTCATCTAGATAACCGATCCTATAAAAGGTAGGCTTATTTAGATCTTCTGGATTCTCGGAGTGGAGATCCCACTTCTAATTTCTTTCTTGCACTGGAAATAAAATATAAAATTCTTCCTTTCCAGAATCAAGGAATAGAATATAAAATTCTTCCTTCCTTGTTCGGGGAATAGAATGTAAAATTCTTTCGTCCCACACCAATCCTTTTCTAAGAATTTAGGATTCATCCTAGGAAGTTTATCCCGAATCCTAAGCAGGGATAAGTCTGCGCCTAACATGCGCTGTCGGTTTAGTCTTTCTCCGTAGAAGAAGACACCAGAGTTTGATTCTGGGGTATTTTATCCTGAAACCTAAGTAAGGATAAGTTTGCGCCTAACACGCGACGCCGGTTAGTTCTTAACCGTTAAAAAGAACACTCGCCCACATATTCAACATTGTGGCAGGTTGTTATTAATAACACCAAAATCCACGTCTTACACGCGTGGGGAATTTCATCCTGAATCCTAAGAAAGGATATGCCGACGCCTAACACGCGCCGCCGGTTTAGTTTTTTTCCGCAGAAAAAGGCACCAGAGTTCGATTCTGGGGTATCTTATCCTGAAACCTAAGTAAGGATAAGTCAGCGTCTAATACACGTTGTCAGGTAGCCTATTCCCGTAATAATGGCGAAGTCTACGTATTCAAAGTCGTAGCAAAGAGTCTAAAGGAGTTCATTCCGTTAGCACAACGTCACATGCGGAATGGATTTAGACAATCCGCATGCTAGCCCGACTCAAACGGTAGTCGGTAAAGGCTAATCAAATCCGTTAAAGGCTGGGGGTTTGCCAAAAATCCTAAAGTCAACGCCTAACACGCGTCGCCGGGTAACCTATTCCCGTAACAAATGGTAAAGCCTATGTATTCAACATCATAGCACAAAGTCTAAGGGAGTTCATTCCTTTAGCACAACGTCACATGCGGAACGGATTAAAACAATCTGCATGTAAGCCCGATTCAAATGGTAGTCGGTAAGAGCATGTCAAATCCGTTGAAGGCTGAGGATTTGCCAAAAATCCTAAGTCAACGTCTCATACATGTTGCTGTTTAGTCTTTTCACAGGAGAAAGACGAAGTCTACGTATTCAATATCGTAGCACTAAAAGGGTTAACTCTTTTAGCTCAACGTCACATGCGGAACGGACTTAAACAATCCGCATGCTAGCCCGACTCAAACGGTAGTCGGTAAAGGCTTATCAAACCCGTTGATGGCTGAGAATTTGCCAAAAATTCTATAAATACGAGTCATTGACGCATCAATCCCATAGATTGGTCTCGTGACTCAAGTATTTGCTACGCTCCAATTCCTTAAGAGCTTAAACTGTGTATACTCCAGAAGACGTACGAGTATAAACTGTGTCGAACGCCGGACAACGCGTCGCAATGAAGCTTGGACGCCGGACAACGCGTCACAAGGAAGCTCAAACGCCGGACAACACGTTGTAAATGATGATTCAACACCAACAATCGGAGGTCAGCAAACTCGAGCTAAAAAGTCAGGAAATCGAGAATCAACTTCAAATTCAAAATTCTGACAGACGGTCAGACAATAAATGCAGCACCGGGACCCTTACAGACATTCGACAAAGCACCGAATAGCCTGGAGGACTGAAGGAATCAAGAATAGAAGCCATTCCAGATATCCCGTCATAACCAATTGAAGGATGGGACAATCATATCCAAAGTATTCCAGACTCTTCTATAAAAGAACAAGGTTGAAATACTTTGGAGGGGGTATCTGTAGGCGTATAAAACTACCTATAGGTCCCTTAACACAGCTCGACGACATCGAACCAACCATCGGGCGATGCACGAAAACACGATCGTTAGTCTGCAACACCGAAGCCAAGTGGTACGCGATGAAACGGAGCTACGAGGCTATGAGGCTAACGAACCGCACGCAAACAACGGAATAAATCCACTCGCGTGCGGAATCAAGCTAACAGGTTGAGGAATCAACGAGTCATCCAACCAAGAGCAGACTCGGACGAATCACGATCGAATCAAGATCAGTTTCGGACTCGAACTCAGAAGCAGATTTACTGCCAAATCAGGAACCGGATTTACTGCCAAATTAGGTCAATGAATCGAGTCCGAACAAATCAACCACACAACCGAATAACGGATAGAACCGAAAAACGGACAACGACGGAATACACCCAACACCTGGAGGGGCTCGGCCGAAACCGAGCTACCTCAAGGTGGCTCGGCCAAGGCCGAGCTACCTCAAGGTGGCTCGGCCAATGCCGAGCCACCTTGAGGTGGCTCGGTGGCCGAGCCACCTTGGTGGCCGGCCCAGATCTGTGCCAAGGGACAGATCTGGTTGCCTATAAATAGGAGAGGTGGTTTGTTGTTTGAGGGGTTAGAAAATTTGGAGGCGAAGCTCTGCTGGATTCAAGACTCAGGTCTAAAAAAGATCCAAACTTTGGGACTTCGAGGACTTGCTCTTCCAGATCTGGTGCTCGGCGATCGTCAACGCCAAATAAGACAGGAGTTCGAGAGAACCGGATCTCAGATCTACGCAGGCGTACTCCGGATCAAAGCTTGGTCTTTGATCCCGAGATTTGGGCGATTGTTTCCTTGGTGAAATAATCCCCCCCGGCTATTATTTCCTTTGTGAAATAATACCCGTCGTACTGCGTAGATCCGACCGGATCTAGATCGTGCGGTGGTCCACGGATAAACCCCGGCGCAGGCAAACAACCTACGCAAGCGAGTGACCGCAAAACAGGAGCTCGTGATTTGTTCGGCAAAAGGAAAAAGTTGTAATCTTTTTAATTTCTTTGATTTTATTGTAACCGGATCTTATAAAAAGACCGGATCTTTGTAACTCGAAAAACTATTATTTAAGATAGCAATGGAATCAATGAAGAAGAAAGCAACGATTTTCACCGCGAACAACACCAAGGTCTTAGGAGGCCTTAATCGAGTTAATGAAGATCGAGTTGCAAGGACTCCATGCTGTGCCTTAGTTTTATTCGTGAAAATAATGCTAAGGTATTGGTTCGTGCCTTAGATTTACTTTGAAAAGACACCAAGGGCTTTGGTACGTGTCTCTGATGTTTTGGTTATGACCGAGTTCGTAAAGGCTGAACATAGATTATTAAAAAGACAAAGCATTTTTTACTTTTAAGGAGGTCTTACAGTCACATGTACTAAAAGTGTATATTGAAATGCTTTATATATTTTGGATGTTCTAAGACCCTTTCCTCTTAGATTTGCGCCTCATACGTTGTCGAGTGAGATTATTTGATAATAGCACAAGGCTCCTTCGAACTAATGAGCTTGCCACGATGAGGGCTTGACTGTCGTGATGTCGAGCTGTGGCACTAGTGGTCAATGGCTTGCGATCAACGCATTTCCTTTGTAACTTTGTTGGTGGGATTGACTTCGTTTTGCCGACTCAAAATCGTAGACTTTCTCATTGAAGTGACATAATTGCGGAGCGGGTGTGACAACTTCTACTGGCATGACTACTCTCATTCTATGTGCTACCCTAGATGGGGTCTATCCCATAGAAGTTTTGTGGGCTGTTCTGCAAGATCTCACAAATTACAAAAAAGAGGCTTATTTGGGTGACTAGTACCTGTTTGCGATTTCATGTGCCTTTTACAGATTGGTGATGATCGAAACTGTGTCGCAAGGACTTTGCATGCCTGAAGTATTCCCTTGGGGCATCCTCTTCTCTTCTACTTTCATCCGTCAGGATGGGGCACATGTGGTTGGGGAACAATTTACTTGATCTGCTCTTCTCGCTTTTGTAGTTAGCTTCTTCTTTCATAGAGAGGGATGCCAGGCAATGGAGGAGGTTGAGAGGAAAGGTGCTGCTAAAGAGTTTTTTGTGAATGAAGCGAGCAACAGTCGAAGAGATCGAGTGACCTTTTATGGTGGATCTATCCGATTAGGCCTGAATGACATAGTCGGAGTCGATTGTTTCCCCATGCTTTAGAACCGAAGATCAATTATTTTCTCAAAAGGAGGAGAAGAGGTGCCACGGTGGGTGCCAAATTGTCGATGTTAGGAAGTTGATACGTGGTTTAGGTGAGATAAGGATGATTTTGGGATCCCTTAACCTCCTTTGATAACTGATCTTTCCTTCTAGTTAGAAACCTTGAGTTGTAATTCCCTACCCATGTAGTAGAGGTTAGAAGCTCGGAAGGTTGTTTCTAGAGGTGTACCCTCCAATGCTCAAGTCAGTGACTGGTCTGATTAATTTGAAGACAAAAACAGAATATAGTCTGATTGACTTTTTATGTGTAAGACTGTTTACCTTAGTATGGTAGAAGTCACCATTATTTAGAGAGTATTTATAGGGGACGTTGGTAATTCAACCAAGTTTGTGCAGTGAAGGGTTAGGCCATGCTTTTACACGTGTCGACAACTGGTTAAACAAGTAGCCCTTGCAACAGTGATAAAGCTGTTGAAGTACTAGGGCCATCCAAGGAGCTTTGACAGCTCTGGCTCAAGAGGTCATAATGACTAACATTGCATTAGTGTCGATGGCGATTGCACGGCGAAGTGTGGCATCTGACTGATCATGCATTTAATGTGATGTGGCTTTTGACGAAGTTGACAGTTCGTTCCATTCTTCAAGACGCTTAGTGTTGTGTTCGAGTGGGGAACACCTTTCCTCTCAAATTTGGTCTTCTAGCAGATCACGGGTCAAATACACCTTTCGACTTAGGTTTGGGTCGCGAGATAGGTCAGCTAACTCCGCACCAGAACCGTGCTCTCAAATGTATGTCAGTTGGATAGTTATTACACATGTCTACTTCTTGAGGCTTCATTAGGCTTGATAATTTTTAGGGTATAACATTGGATTGTTTATATCAAAAAGTTGATGTGTGATTTAGGTGAGGTAAGGATGATCTTAGGGTCTCTTAATCTCCTTTGATGGCTTATTGTTCTTGTTTGAAATCTCAAGCTGTAATTCCCTACACATGTAGCAAAGGTTAGAGGTCTCAGAGGTTGTTTCCTCTAGCGTGCCCTCTGATTCTCAAGTCAATGACTGATCTATTTAATCTAAAAAGAAAAATAGAGTATAATCTTGTTGACTTTTTTTGTGTAAAATTACTTACCTTAGCATAGTGGATGATACGGGTGTATCTTCTCTTCAGAACTTAGTTATCCTCATGAGAGCTTGAGGATAGATGATTCTCATGGTAACTTGAGAATAGAGGGGTAAAACAACATAGTGAAATGTAGGTTGAAGCGTGAAATGATATAGTGAATCAAAGAATCGAAGAACCAGTTTTTAGCTTCATGAGTCGACTCAACATGTTATGAGTCGACTCATAAATTCATCAGTCGACTCAACCTGTCAAGTGAGTCGACTTAAGAAATCAAGCCCAGTTAGCAAAACAGCTCTGACCAGTCGACTCATCATTTCATGAGTCAACCCATGTGTCATGAGTCGACTCATATATGCACATGAGTCGACTCATCGAGGGTTTCCTGGTTTGTTTGGTTTTCTATTTACACGTTTTTCTGTGGGGTTTAGGCTTGGTTATTTACCACTTTGCCACCCATGTTGTTACACCTATAAAAGGGGTTATTTAGAGTTTCTCTTCAATTAGATATAATCAAAGAGAGATTCTAATCAAGAGAGATTAGGGTTTAGAGAGAATTTAGAGTTTGTTCTCGATTCCAGTGAGATTGTGAGAGAGTGATTATAATATTTTCATACTCATAATCTAGAGAGGGTATTTTCCTTCACCACATATTGAATTATTCTTGTGTTTCTGTCATCCTCTTCTCAACCCACCTTTGATAATTCTGTGATCAAAGGTGCTCGCACGGCGACTCGTATCAGTGGAAGCCAACAGTATTTATAAAGGACTTACGAGGGAACATTGGTAATTTGGTCGTGTTTGTATAGCGATAGGTTAGATCATGCTTTACACATGTTAGCAACTGATTGGACGAGTCACCCTTGCAACAATGATAAGGCTGTTGAAGTACTAGCACGGTCCAAGAAGCTTTGAAGGCTTTGGCTCGAGAGGTCATAAGGATTAACGTTGCATTAATGTTAATGGTGCTGGGTGTTGTAGGCATCAAAAATTACCTATAGGTCCTAAACTCAGGTCAAGACAGAAAATATGAAGAACGTCATCATCTAAGTCAGAGAAGATCATCTAATAAAAAAGGAAGCAAAGGAGAACAAAAAAGGACTTGAAGCTGTCTCACAGTTTGTGAGGCAGTCTCTAGTGTCTCACATATGTGAGACAGTGTAAATTGTCTCGCATATGCGAGACAGTAGAGGTTATATCGCATATACGAGACAGTGTAAACTGTCTCGCATATGCAAGATAGTAGAGGCTGTCTCGCTAACTGTGAGATAACCTCCCAAGTTTTTAGCTCATTTTATGGAGTTTTGTGGGGTCCACTTGGCTCCATAATTGCTTAGGAATGCTCATTAACGTTAATGTGCAGTTACACCCTAGAAATATGCCTACTACCCATGAAAAGTGCGGTATTTAACACACTTTAAGGTAGTGGGCGATAGTTACAAAGTCCCTGATGCTGTCTCCTTTGGCCAAGACAGTGGACACTGTCTCGCCACATGAGCCAGTGACCACCAAGTGTTTTGACTCCTACATTATGGTTATGGCTCTCTACCTCTATATATGCCCCCCTACACACTTGGGCAGGGGACCAAGGACGAAGGGAGAGGCTGGCATTTGGTGAACTTTGAGAGCAAGAGAGAGATCCTCATCTATTCACGAGCATTCTCAAGAGTCTTTTGGTGTTTCCTTGAGTTCAAGCTTAGGTACTGGTCTTATCTTGCTAAGACACTTACTTCTGTTCTTATTTCCCCATCGAAACATTAACTTCAAGCCCTCTTTGTATTCGACTTGGAAACATTGATCGGTGGTCTACGGATAATGCATCCCCAGTACAGGCAAAGAATCCTCCGCAAGCAGATGCTACTACGTAGGAGTTCCTGTGTGTGTTACTAGGGAGCACGATTTTGTTTTCTTTGTAAAGAAAAAGGTTACACGTGTAAATCTTATTCTTTTGTTTCTTTTAAATGATTTAATGGAAGTAACAAAGAAAATTGTTCCCGAAGCAAACAAGTTGGTGACCATAGTAGGTGCCAACAGTCTCATCATCGGGACTATAGTGTTGCAGCCTAGCAACATTCAAGTCAGTTCGATGGTCGAATACGAGTTCAACCAAGCTAAGTTCGAAGAATATTTTTCTCGTCTTCATCAAGGTCCCCTTCTCCCCACAAGTGCAGGAGGATCTCGTCTTCGAGGAAGGTTTTTCAGTCTTTCGCACCAATGAAAACTCAGGGTGATAACTCTCACCCAATAGTTGTTAAGGCTTCCCCTCGCAACGTTATTCCAATAATCAACAAAGTTGGAAATTCTGCTCACAACGGATCCTCCCCAGTTAAGGAGTCATTCAACAAAGATGAAAGTTCGCCAACTCTGACAAAGAGAGCCTATCAGAGACAATGCCAACGCAAGGCTTGTCAGTTTGCGAAGGCCTTGGAACAGATGGATGGAGTGCGCTACTACCCTGATTTGGAGTCACGGAAGCGTCGAGCAACCAAACCACTTCAACAACAAGTTGCTAATATTTCCTCTAAGCCATCGACAGAGGAATGAGTTCTTGTCAAGAGGACTTATTCAACCTAGAAGGAGCGCATCCAGAAACGCCGTGCATGTGTCGCGCACGCTCGTGCCCTTGTGCGAAAGGCACAAGAATTGAACAAGAAAGAGATGGCCAGAGAGTTGCCAAGATCCCACAAAGTTTGGATTCCAAAATCTAAACTTGCACAAACTCAAGACCCGAAGGCAGCAGAAAGTGCCTCCTTTGGCCGAGATGGTGGTCACTGTCTTGCCCAAAGAGCTATTGGTCGAGACAGTTTCCACTATCCCGTCCAAAGTCCTTTTTCTGCGGCTATTCCTCTTCTTGCCTCGGTGTTCGTTCTAGGTCCATCTTCCACGACCACTTCTACCATGCCATTAGTGAAGCCTAGGGTCAGCCTTGACCTATCAAAGTTCAGAATTACAATGGCCAATTCCCTTGGTCCTCGACATGAGGATCGAGGCAAAGCACCAATGAAGGAGCACTTGGGGTCTAGTGATCAAAACCCAAGGAGCTCCTCAGATCGGGGGTTGTACGTGCACTCCTATCAAACTGATCATTACACAAAGGTGTCCCGCATCCTCCAAACAAATTAGGACACCTCAATGTACCTGTTCGTGTGATGTGCACAAGAGGGGCAAGGAGGCCTCCCTTTCTAAGAGAATTCCTGTCACCTCTTGCATGGGGGTTCATGTTGAAGCCCAGGACCCTGTTAAGACTCCACTCCCATAAGGGGGTAGTTCTAAACGTACGACTCATAACGTGACCTTGGATCATTCAAAGGCAACAATAAGTTGTCCTGAGTATGTCAACAAGATGTCGTGTCCATATCAACATCCCCAAATAAGGACGTATCTATCAAATAAAGACGACGTTATACTTGGGGATGGAAGGAAAGCCCATGAGGAATCACACCAACAAATGACGGGGTGCTCCAGTCATCATGCCGATGAGCTGCACTATCAGACTGAGGTTGCGAGTACAACTCGAAAGAGATCTATTCAAGAAACAAGTTCTCATTGTTCGTGTGAGAGGCTTATCAAAGCAGTACTTTCAGAATGTAACTGCTCCAAGCAATAAGCCATCCCACGAAGGGTCCCGGGGTTTCAAAGACTTTCCACATCATCACTTGAAGTGCCAAAGCCAAAACCAAGACGCTTCCAAAAGAGAAGATCAGCCATCCAAGATGATGAGTTCCCAAAGTGACCATTAACATAGCGGGCAAGGGAAAAGGAAAGTCTAAACATCTCTTAATTGACTCTGATCCTGACTTTACCCCAAGAGGAAGAGTCAATCCAAGAATCTCTCAAAGAATATCTCAGCTCTAGCTAAGAGCCACCAAACATAGAGACTATAGGAGGATGCATGAAGGAATGTCTTCAGATGATGAACTTTCAGACACTTGCTCCGCAATTTTTTCTGATGATACAATGTCTAGCATAGGGCAAGCTAGAGAAGTGTTCACGATCACTCCTGATGTTATGGCTTAAATACTTTAAGAAGTTCTAGCTAAACAACGAGAAGATATTAGAGTTGAGATGAAGACGGAGATGGAGTTGGCTATGTAAGAAATGAGAGAGTTGCAGTCTCAAAGACCACCACGACCTGAGTCCAGTCAGCGGGCTGAGCCTAATCGTCACACTCAAAAAATTATAGAAGATAGTGACCTAGAAGTGGACGTAGTTATTGCTGCCGACACACCTCCATATAACACTAACGTTACAGTTAGTGTTAGGGGCAATCCCGTTGATTCTTCCCAACATTGCCTGAAGAAAAATAGGAGCGAAGATAAGAAAATAATAAAAGAGCTTAAGAATAAGGTCAATGCTTTGATATCTGCACAAGAAGTAAAGAAGACTGGCATCCCATGTCCATACCTGAGGGAATGGGAGTCAATTCCATACCCGTCAAAGTTTAATTTAATTAACTTCACATCATTTGACAGGAGATGCTCGCCAACCCAACATCTGATCTACTTCAAGTCTTATTTGGGTATGATCTTTGGAAATGAACCTCTGATGATTCAGTCATTCGTGGGCACCCTATACGGAACTGCCTTCGATTGGTACCGACGTATCAAGCCAGGAAGCATCAACTGCTGGGATGATATAGAAAGCCTGTTCCTCAACAATTTCTTTGATGATGACTCCGAAGTGTCAATTGGAACCCTTTTGGATGAGAAGCAGAAAGATGGGGAGTCAGTTGACAATTTTGTTAAACGCTTCCGTAAGCTGACTATAAATTGCAAATATCCGGTTACAGAGGAGTTCATATTACAAACCTGCTATAATAATCTCTCTCTTGATGTGGAGGCCATGGAGGTGGTTTCATTGAAAACATAGAAGGAGTTGAAGCTACACAGAGAACAAGCCGAACGCTTTCTCTAAAGAAAGAAGATTGAGAGAGGTCATCGACGACTAATTCTTTGAAGCCTAATTTTACTCCTCGTGGTAAGGGAAAGGCACTTGTGACTGTTGTTGATGCTCATCAAATGTCACAACAGCAACCTCAGAGGCAAGGTTGATGCTCGTCAAACGTCACAACAGCAACCTCAGAAGCAACAAAAGACTCCTGAACCAAGATTCAATAGGGTATACACCATCAAAGATGATGAAGTTCCGGCCCTATTCAAGTACCTCCTTAACAACAACAAAATCAAGCTACCACCTATTACAAATTAGGAGGAAGCTAACAAGATTTCGGACCCAAAGTACTGTGCATATCACAGGATGGTTTATCACCCCACCAAGACTTGTTTCATTCTTAAAGATAGTATACAAGCCTTAGTTGACGTCGACATTTTAACGACAAAACCACCAAAGAAGAAGAAGGTGGGAGAAAATATGGTGTCTATCAGCTTCGGATCTGGCAACATCATACCTCCATTTTTGTTCCAGCAGAAGCCTATTCCAGAGGTGGAAGTGAAGACCATTAATGATGACCCATATGGGCAACGTTAGAAGGAGCTCGTGCCACATACAGCCTCTAACAGTGAAATCTAATGGGTTCATCCCGATCTTATCAATGATGAACAATGGACAGGGTCTTCCTCTAGGAAGAACTCCAATATCAAGGGCAAGTTTTGCTATCCTGTTTCAGCAGTACTGGAGAAAGATGATGAGGGCATTCTAACCCTTTCGCTTTCTGAAGACAAGCACGGGGTTTTGGTAGCTGATGGAGAGACTACCTTTGCCACCAGGAGTGGGAACGAATATCAATATAAATATACAGAAGTTCCCGATCAGAATGCTAAGACATTGGCTGAACTGGGGGTGGTTACAACATCTCATGAACCTTTTAAGAAGCCCCAACAACAGGCAACTACTTCAAAGTCTTTAGCTAAAGATGACCTATGTGCTAAACAAAAGGAAGTTGAGGCAAAACAGAAGGAGAAGGAACCCAAACACAAAGAGGGCCAACATCCAAAGCAATCTCGATTCAATCGGCCGATCGGGAGAGACAAACTGGAGAGTTCGAACACTCCGTACTACTTTGATGTTATAGCTTAGTTGTCTAACATCCCAGTGAGAAATACTCTCTATGAGTTGCTGCGTCTTTCCAAATACACCAGAGAGGCTTTACAAGAAGCCTTGGCTGATTCTGAGGCTTTCCTCACTCAGATCAAATCAGTCCCCGAAGGGCTTGAACCATCAGTTCAACACTACAATCTGGCGGCCAAACAATTCCCTTACTTCACCTTCACTCGGGATGACATACAAGTAAGAAACATGATAGTCCTTTGTATTTCACCGGGCACATTGGCTCGACTGTCGTCAACCGAATCTAAGTTTATCCGGGTTTCACAGTTAGTGTCATGCCACTCCGATTGATGTATCATCTCGGAATTTCTGCTAGCAAACTGGCTTCCACAGGCACTGTTATTTATAAATTCAATACCAGTGGATCCACACCATTAGGAAAAATCCGAGTGAAGTGCCAACTTGGAGAATTGAAGTCTGAGGTCACGTGCTACGTTATCGATGCAGAGACCTCCTATAACTTACTATTGGGTCGACCCTAAATCCATAGTAATGTTATAGTTTCTTCCACATTGCATCAATTTTTGAAGTATGCTTATACTGATAATGAGGTCAAGATGGTGGTCGTTGATAAGCAACCATTTAAGGGGTTGGAAAATTATTTTACTGATTCCCTCTTATATGATGCTGAATCTGATACTGAACCATCAGCCCATAGCACAGACAACGGAGAAGAAGCTAATACTGAAGCCGAACTCGGTTACGAAGAAGGTATTGTATTTAATGACATAGAACCCTTTATAATTAATCTTGACGGTGGTGAATCATCAGATGGAAGTTATAACTGTCAACTTGTCGATTGTAGTTATATAATAACTGAAAATTTAGAGTACGTACCTTGTATTGATGATATAATGCAGGGACTGTACACGAACCCTTATGTACATGTACCGCTTCAATCGTCTTGCATGATGAAGAAGCATTTCTAATACTCATTTGGGATGACTTTCGTCCTTCCTACAAAGGTAGGGGTAGGAAAGAGATAGTCTTCGGGAAGGGAGAGTCATTTCTACTACCAAATTCCTTTTAGGAGACCTTTAGCGACGATGAAGAACCTGGTCACTATTTCCTCAGATATAGCCCATAATCACATTACTATATGAAGAAGTAGGGATACAATCTCATGCTCGGAGAAGGTCTTTACTTTGGTCGAGGTACTCGGGTTCTACCTCGGCCTTCTTATGTACTAAAGGGAAAGCCTGACAACTATTATAAGCAAAGGAGGGGTCTAGGCTATAATTTTTTTTGTCATCCGATGAGTATTGCTGGCAGCTCAATAACCATTTGTCTGATCGAAATAATGATGGACATTCATCACATTCTTTAGTGTGGGACTCTAATGTCAGCCTTGGAGAAATGTTCAAAGACCTGATGTCAAACATGGTCACTGTTGACCCTACAACAGAGGATGAAGATGACCAGTTGTCAATCTGGGAAGATCCTTAGATCCATCATTTAAACATCCAGTATGCTGACAGATTTGAGCAAAGAGAACCTCCTACTGAGGACAAGGTGGCTCAAGTAAATATGAGTGATGAAGCAAATCTGAAGCCTGTATTCATCAGCGACAGTCTCCTACCAGAAGAAAAAGAGGAATTGATTGCCCTCATCAGAGAATATATTGATGTATTTTCATGGAACTATGAAGACATGCCAGGACTCAATCCAAATATGGCAATGCATTGACTCAACATCAAACCAGATGTCAAACCTGTTAAGCAACAACAAAGACAGTTTCATCAGCAGATCATAGAGTCGATTAAAGCTGATGTCAAAAAGTTGATTGACTCAGGCTTCATCAAAGAAGAGCAACATCCAGAGTGGATGGCGAATATTGTTTCGGTCCTTAAAAAAGGAAAATTAGAATCCGCATTGATTTTAGAGATCTGAATACCTCTTGTCCCCGAAATATGACTTCCTTCTTCCTATTATAGATGTCATCATAGACGACACATGTGGGTTTGAGAGATTGTCATTCATGGATGGATTCTTAGGGTACAACCAAATTAAAATGTATCCAGACGACGAAAATCACACCTCATTCAGAACACCGCTTGGTATCTTTTGCTACACAGTCATGCCCTTCGGTCTAAAGAATACCGGTGCTATGTATCAACGAGCCATGATAAAGATTTTCCAAGAACATCTCTGGAAAACCGTCGAATGCTATGTTGATGATTTGGCCGTTAAAAGCCGCAGCAAAAATGACCACATTAAAGACTTGAGGATAACGTTTAATTTCATACAAAGCCATCAATTAAAGATGAACCCTACCAAGTGTTTCATGAGAATGTCTAGTGGCAAGTTTCTCGAATTTGTTGTCACCATGAAAGGTATCTACATTGACCCCAATAAGGTGAAAGCGATCCATGAATTGCAACCTCCAAGAAATCTCAAAGAACTCAGAGGGTTACAAGGACGATTAGCGTACATCCGCCGATTCATCTCGAATCTTGCAGGAAAATGTCAATCATTCTCCAAGCTCACAAAGAAAGGTGTGTCATTCGTTTGGTACGATGCTTGTTAGAAAGCATTCAAAGATATTAAGGCATGCTTATCAAATCCTCTTGTCCTCGTTACACCGAAGTCAGGGAAACCATTCCCGATTTATGTCAAAGCAATGAACCACTCATTGAGTGCTCTACTAGCACAAGACGATGACAATGGTCACGAGCAGGCAGTTTATTATTTGAGCAAAACATTGGTAGGTGCTAAATCTTGATATCTGATGATTGAGAAGGAGTGCCTTACCCTAGTGTTTGCAGTTCAAAAGATGCGACGCTATTTGGTTAGACAGATAATTTACATCATTTCCAACGTCAATCTAATTCGGGTGTTCATGATGCAACCGGCTTCTATGAATTGACGGTTAGCGAGATGGGCTTTGCTTATGTCATAGTATGATATTCACTTTAAACAACAAAAGTCAGTGAAATGGCAGACAATTTGTGATCTTCTAGCGGTTCACCCTATGAAAGATAAAGCTGAACTATATGAAGACTTGCCGGATGAAACCTACAAAGTCAATACTACCTCTCATCAATAGGTGTGGCAGTTGTATTTTGACGGTGCCTCTTGAATTACTCATGTGGCAAGCACTCCTGGACGTTCAAAGATCTCTTTAGGAGTCAGAGTTATCCTAGTTTTCCCAGAGAAACATGTGATACCTCGAGCCTATTCACTAATCGGGCCATGCTCCAATAACATGGCCGAATATAATACGCATCTCATTGGAGTCAGTTTCGCCAAAGAGTTGGGGGTAGAGTACCTTGAAGCCTTTGGTGATTCCCAACTGATAATCAACCAAGTTCGAGGAGAATACGAAGTCAAGAATCAAGACTTGATCCCGTATCATAAAGCCGCTGTTGAGATGGCAGAATAAATTAAAGACTTCTTCATCGAGTATATCCCGCACCTCCAGAACACTTAGGTAGATGCACTGGCGGCACTGACAGTCTCTCTAGCACAACCTCCTGAGACGAAATAGCTGGTTACTGTGAGAACTCTTCAGCTCTTCATACCAAACTATGCCCTAGACATCAAAGAGGTGCATGCAACCAGAATCGAACTCGAACCTTGAGACTGGCGCTCCTTATTATTGACTATGTCTTACACGACATCTTGCCGAAAGACATAAAAGAAAGGGACTCAGTCTGATGAAGAGCGCCAAAGTTTTATTACAATGCAGCAACCCAGACACTCTATCGCCGTACATATGATGGTTTGTTGTTCTGATGCCTTTCAACCAAGGAGATAGAAGAAGCCCTCAAAGAAGCGCATGATAGAACTTGTGGTGCACACCAGCCTGATCCCAAACTATGTGATCATCTCAGAAGATTAGGATATTATTGGCTAACTATAGTAAAGGATGTGATCGCGTATGCATGACGGTGCCACGCATGTCAGATACATGCCAACTACATGCATCAATCATTGGAGCTCATGCACCCTTCAGCCACATCCTAGCCATTCAAGACCTGGGGAATGGACGTTGTTGGTTCTACTTTCCCTCCGTCAGTCAAAGGTGACAGTTTTATTTTGGCAATCACAAACTATTTCTCCAAGTGGGCTGAAGCAATTCCACTCAAAGAAGTAAAGATGAGTGACGTCATTAAATTCATCAAACACCATATTATCTACCGATATGGTGTTCCAAGACGAATCATGCATGACAATGGTCCTTAGTTTGTCAGCAATGCATCCATCAAATTTTATGAAAAGTTCAGAATTTAAGACATCTCATTAACCGCTTACAATCCCACTATAAATGGTTTAGCTGAGGCCTTCAACAAGACCATCATCAAGATCTTGACGAAGCTAGTAAAATCCAACAAGCAAGATCGAGATGACAAACTTGGTGAGGCTCTCTAGGCCTATCGTACCATAGTCCGCACACCTACCGGAGCAACTCCATATTCTCTAGTGTATGGGTGCGAGGTTGTTCTTCCCTTAAAAATTTAGATTACATTCCTTCGCATCGCTCTTGCAACAGGGATGATAAAGGAAGAGCAACATCAAAAACATCTCGAAGAACTTGTGATGTTAGATGAGAAACGCTTGGAAGCTCAATAACAAATTAAGTTATACCAAGCTAGAATTTCCAAAGCCTTTGACAAAAAGGTTCGGCAATGGGTCTTTAAAGAGGGAGACTTGGTACTTGTCGTTCGTCGACCAATGATTCTCAACTCAATAAGAAAATCAAGTTCCAACCCAAATGGAAAGAACCATTTGTAGTAGAGACGGTCTACTCAAACAGAGCATATCGCTTGATCACCTAAGATGGTGAGAAGATTATGATGCCAATTAATGAGAAGTTCCTAAAGACGTACTACTCTTAGTACATTCTGTATAACCTATTAAAGATAAATTTGATACATGCAACATGAATTGTGGTATATATTCATGTATATAACTCCGTATTAATGAGGGTAGCAGTGCCCATCAATGGAAAGCTCTTGGAGAATAATATACATAGTATTCTTAAGGATAACCTGACATCAATTGACTATTTAAGATGGAATTCAACCATCTGAATAGTTTTTCTTAATCATTATCGATATGATAACTAGAATCCTCTCGTGAAGCGAAAGATAACAAAATACCTTCTTTCCTTCACCCATAGTCCTTGGTTATTGCTAATGGTCAGGATTACTTTATCAACATTCCCATTGTGGTTCTTTACTCACTCTTTCATTGGAACAAAAATCTGATGATCCCATATAATTGATTTTCCCTAATAAAATTATTACTGTATAATTGTTGAGTGTTCGATAATTTACAGTCCTCCATTACAAAATCACTCACTGATCAATCAATTGATGGTGGGACCACCAAATCAAAATCATTTGAATTCCTTCAAACCCGTTAATGAAGCAAAAGATAAGAAATACCTTCTTGAAATTACCCTAGAGGAGGGGAGGGGTGAATATGGTATTTGCTAATCTAATCCGATTTAATGCCAATTTAAAAACTTGTCAACAATTTATCCTAGCAAGAATGATATTCAATGAGTTATGAGCGAGGATTTGTAATTAAATAAAGGTCGATGTAAACATGAACACAAGATACACATGAGATAGTGCGCAAATGACAATTGCAAACAAACAAAGTGATCACAGAGTTTGGTCACCCTCGACCTACGTCTCCGCTCCCCACTCTCGAGAATAATCTCCACTATCTCAAAAAACAACTACGCAATCGATTTTTAACGCTCACCGATAAACGTTTACAACTCACACAATTACAATCACACAATACACCCTCTAAGTGTTGGCCTAGCCCATGTCACACCCCTTAAGTGCTTGGATTTACCACGTCTTACTATGCTTTACTACCAATGCCACTCCTCTTAGGATTGACCACGTCTCTCACCAACCACTCCTCTCGGTTTCCTTGTGTATTACAATGTGATCTCAACAGTAAACTCAAATAAAAGGATTTTGTTCTTTAATACACGTGAGAACGAAAATGAAAGCTCACACTCAATGAATCACTCACCACAACCCAAATATATAATGTATGAAATGCTAAAAGCTCAATAGGTGTTGTGTGTGATGAATGAGAAAGTAATAATAAAACTAAAGTCAAATTTAATCTAGCAAACAAATGTAATAATAAAAATATAAACAAGCTAGAGAAATAGAGTTTAGAAAACTTCTCAAACAAAGAGATGTAGATGATTGAAGATGAACACCTCAATTGAAAATTGAATCCTTTTCTTTGTGAAACTATCTTCACATAAACAAACTTGAAAAACCTCTTGAAACACTCAAACAAGCTTGCCAAAACTTGATTTAAAATTTTCTTAGAATATTCATGAAGTTAAGGCAAAAGGTATATATAGGTTCCAAGAACAAACCCCAAGAAACTAGAAAAATCCAACAAAAACAGCAAAATCCTTGAAATTTTATAAATCTAAAAACTAGCCGTTACAGTTCCATCAGTCGACTAATGATATTGTTCAGTCGATTAATGGGCTGACCATTGGCGACAGCTCACCCTTCATTGGTCGACTGATGAGCATCAGTTGACTGATGAACTGCTTCGGTCAACTGATGGTTCATCAGTCGACTGAGTAGAAACAAAATGCAGTTTCCAGGCGATTTCTTCAGTCGATTGATGTTACTGTTCAGTCGACTGATAACATGCACAGAGACTTATTTGCATAGTAAAATTGAATTTCAAACCCCTTTTAAAAATAGCAAATAAATTTCAAAAATTATAAAATTTAAGGAAATGTTTAAACATAAAAATAAACATGTTACAAAAGAAAATTTTTAAATATCATTTTCCGTTTGTGAAAACTTTTTATTTTGCAAAATCTCACAAATATGTGTTAGTTTAAACACTTGATTTTGACACTATGACTTAAACCATATTTTGAATTTTTTTGAATTGATTTATGGGCTTAAGAAGAGATGTAAACTTGGATTATTTAGTTCATAAATCAATAACATAATATTTTCTCAAAAATACCTATATTTTGATAAAATCAAGAAATACGTATGTGTATATAAGAATTGAACTTGAAGTATTAACACACAAAATTTAACACCTAAACTAATATACTCAAGATGATTGCCTATGAAGCTTGTTCTTGAATCTTTAACTTGATATGTATTGGCTTCATTTCAGATTTCATCGACCTGGATACATGATACACAAAACACAAATACTAGAAAAAAACATAGTTATAAATTATTTGTTAATCATCAAAACTAGATTAGATAATAGACTCATAAACATGAGTCCTAACAATCTTCCCTTTTTGATGATGACAAACAATTTTCTTAATGGATATAAATTAATATAAAATAGATATAAAACAACAAACAATATACTCACTAATCACATGTTTTCTCCCCCTTTGTCAACATCAAAATGGGGAAAACAATATAAAGAGAGCGAAAGCTCCCCCTACCTATAACCATGGGTGAGTATAATCAAAAATAGGGATTGTTCCCCCTATTAAAATATCGTATGGAATGTATGCAAAGATGAATATGGCAAAACAATATCAAAAGGAACCAAACAAGTTCAAACACTTGATTCTCCCCTATTATATACATATGTTCATCACCAAAGAATAAATGCATGATAAATATGTGATAAACACATGACAACCACACAAGAATACATTATAAAACACAAATGAGATGATCCATGAGCTCAACCACATAAATATCATCATCAAAGTGTTTACAATGTTCTCATAATCACAAAACACATTGCTCACACTAACAAAAATACATAGTTCAAACTCCAGAAAAGCAACTACAAACCAAAATAAAATAAAAGTATGTAGTTTTTAAAACACAAATACGAGTCTAAAATAGAAAGAAAAATCTATCTTCAAGAATCAAAAGGCCCGGGACCCGGAGGAGGAGGAGGAGGATGCATATACATATCCAAAAGCTGACGTTGGAACCTCAAAATCTCATCCTGAATGCTATCTATCCTGGCAAACCCCTCATTCTGCCTATCCAAAAGCTCACCATGTCAACACTCAGCTTCAGCACAAATTTCTTCTTGCCTACATTCAAAATCACTCAGACGCTCAAATAGTCTCTCCTCTAAACTATCTATATGGTTAATAAGATAGTCTGGAATACTCGAAGGGGTAGAAGATGATGCACGAGGAGGACGAGTATGAGCCCTACAGCTAGAAGGCTAAGATGATGAACCTCTGGGAATAACATCTGGATGATCCAAATGATATTGAGAGACAGGAAAGTTCATCCTAGAGAGCACAATAGAGTTAAAGAAGTCGGGAATGTGCACAAGAGTTTCATCAAACAAGTTGACTTCAAAATAAGTGAAAATTTTGGTTAGAAAGGCTCCGAAAGGAAGAAATTTGGTGTGAATGGTGACCATGATATCAAAAATAACCTTGCACCATTTGACGTCAAGGTTAGTAACAAGGTCCTAAACAGCTTTGGTCAACTCTTCAGAAAAATGATCATAACCCCTAGTTTTGGGAATTATATTATAGGAAATAATACGAGTAATGATATGATCAAGAGGTGAAACTGAGCTGTTATCAAGAGGAAGATGATGTCCTGGAAGAAGGATTAATGATAATATGTTTTCATCCTCATCAAAATCAACACTATCCAAAACAGTACCCCCAAAAGGAATGTTAAGAATCTCAGCTAATTGATGGACGGTGAAAATAATACGACGATCCTTAATATTAGAAGTGATAAAATGGGTGTTAGGATCAGTTTGATCAAGCTGCAAATTGGCATAAAATAGACGAATGCGATTTGGATAATATGATTTATGATTTGTAAGAGTGAGCAAATCATATAGTTGAGCATCATTAAAAATTGTTTACAACTAATAATGATCAAAATCGTCAAACTTGACAAATCTCCCGGGAAACATTTTGAGTTGGCAATAAGTGTGATATCTACTAATTAAAGATGAATCACGAAGTTATTGTTCATAATATGCAAATTCGGCCATGGGGACAGAAGCGGGAATGTGTGCGGGTACAGCTCTCTCGGGTATAGCTCTTTTAGGGTGTTGGCGAGACATGATAAGTAGATAAAAATTAAGCAATTGAAACAATCTAAGATTAGAGAACATCTCTAATAAAATAACCCTAGATTAACAAGCCCTAGATTGACAAATCCTAGGTGAAAGGCTCTATATCAATCTCTAAACAAGTAATAAACTAAAATAGAGGGTAGGAGAAGGGTTATACTGAGCAATCACGAAGAATCAATGGATGCAAGGGAGCTTGGTAGCAGTTCGGTCGACTGAAAGGATCGGGAGCAGAGGTTTAGAGCTGGTTGACTGAGAGAGAGAGATGAATAAGGGATTTAGGGCTAGGGTTTGATGAATAACATGAAATCAACGGCTAGGATGAAGATATACAGGAGATGGAGGGCTAGGACCAAAGGCAAAAACCGAATCGGGTCTCAAGCGGGTCAAATTCAAAGACATAAAACAATCAAACCCGAAAACTTAGAACCTGTTAGTCGACTGACCGGTCGACTGATGGCAGTCATCGGTCAACTGATCAGTCGACTAATGACTTAAAATCTTTGTTTTTAAGAGTTGTCATGAACTATGTTTAAAAAATTATTTCATTTAATAATAAACATTCATATCTGAAATATATCCTTTTAAATGTTTAAGAGAAATACAGGAAATTTTAATTTTAATCAATTTTCATAGTTGTAAAAACTTGAAACTAGAAACAACAAAGCAACACTCAAATAAAAAAATCAAAATCAAAATAGATAAACTTTAAATTTGTTTTAGAACCCAAATATTTTTGGTGTCGGATTGTTTGGGAAGATGACCCCTATCATAAAAGCTCAAAGTCCTTGGGTTATGATCCTATTTGGGAGCATTTTGTGCATGAACACAGTCATAACAATAATTGTGCAAATGGCCCTTCCGATTGCAATATGTGCAATGAAATGGGTACATTTGTTTATGTTGACCTTGTGGTTGTGCACGGGAATTATTTGCAGACATATATGGTCTTTTAAATGTATTTTACAAATGAGAAACTCTTTTTAAATCAAAATAAAATTTAGTCAGATGACCAAAATGACCATAATAATCACATTTGTACACATTTGCATGCTTATGACAAACTTTATGTGCATGTGTGTGTGTATGATGTGATGAAGCTTGATGGGATTCACAAACATTATTGGGCTTAATGGATTTTTTTGCATTATAACAAAATTCTGCAAGATGGCATTTACGGCTACAACTAGAGCACTTATAAATTTTGTAATACATGTGTGCATAGTGTGTGGGAGTTTTGGAAGAATTTACACGGGACTTTGCACACAAGTCTATAAACTTATTGTTATTTGCAATGCATATTTTTAATATTGAATCTAAAGATGATATGCAATTTTTAATATGATTCAACTCATTAACTTGCACAAATACATTGTTATTAGAAGTAGAACATATATGATTATTCTTAAAAGAATTAAATTCATTTCTAATATTTTCTACTTCTAATATGTCATTATTTTTCTCATGAGTTATGCTAACAACGTCTGAATTTAAGGAATCATGATCCGATTTTAATTTTTTATTATTTTCTTTAAGGATCATATTTTCTTTAGTAATAATATCAAACTTAGAAGCTAACAACTCATGATCGAATTTTAAGCTTACATGCTTGCTTTTTAAAATAATAATTTTTGGTGCAATTTATTATAGGCATGTGTTAATCTATCATATGCACAAGCGAGTTTATCAATAGATAATTCATTATCGGTATCAGACTCACATACCTCACTAGGCTATCGCCTAGTGGTCGTGTGCGTGATGAAGCTCTAATAGAACTTGAAGTGGAATCCGCCAAAACACATTGGATCTCCTCCAAGGTTTTTTGATGTGCTTCTATGAATTTCCACAATATGTAAACACTATCAAAAAAATCAAGCTTGTTGGATATAGATGAGTCAAAAGCATTAAGTAAAAATTCTAACAAGAGCTTGTTCATTGTAAATATCATTTTATCTTCATTGCTCCACTTGTATTTCTCCAATGTGGACACAAAATAGGCACAATCAATGACTTCCCATAAATTGATATTTTTAGATCTAACAAATAATTTAAATCTAAAACACCATTGAGCATAAGGGAAAGCATTGAATTGAGGAACAATATTAATATCATAGCCTAAACTAGGTGTACCATGCATGTCCATAATTATGAATGCAAGCAACAATAAATCACAAAACTAGATTAACAAGATATAAAATCTTGGATCTTTGACTCTAGACGATTAAGCCACAAATCAAAAGCACCAAGCTCTGATACCAAATAAAATTATCCTAGAGGGGGGGTGAATAGGATATTTGCTAATCTAATCCAATTTAATACCAATTGAAAAACTTATCAACAAGTAGGATATTCAATGTGTTATGAGCGAGGATTTGTAATTAAACAACGAGCGATATAAACATGAACACAAGATACAAATGAGATAGAGTGCAAATGATAATCGCAAATAAACAAAGTGATCACGGAGTTCGATCACCCTCGACCTACGTCTCCGCTCCCCACTCTCGAGAAGAATCTCCACTATCTCAAAAAACAACTACACAATCGATTTTCAATGCTCACTGATAAATATTTATAACTTATACAATTACAATCACACAATACACCTTTTAAGTGTTGGCCTAGCACGTGTCACCTTCCTCAAGTCTTTAGATTTACCACCTCTCACTAGGCTTTACTACCAACGTCATTCCTCTTGGAATTAACCATGTCTCTCACCAATCACTCCTCTCGATGTTCTTGTATATTACAATATGATCTCAACAGTAAACTCAAATAAAAGGATTTTGTTCTCTAATACAAGTGAGAACGAAAATGAAAGCTCACACTCAATGAATTACTCGCCACAACCTAAATATATAATGTATGAAATGCTAAAAGCTCAATAGGTGTTGTATGTGATCAATGAGCAAGTAATAATAAACTAAACTCAAATTTAATCTAGCAAATAAATATAATAATAAAAATATAAACAATCTAGATAAATAGAGTTTAGAAAACTTCTCAAACAAAGAGATGTAGATGATTGAAGATGAACTCCTCAATTAAAAATCGAATCCTTCTCTTTGTGAAACTATCTTCACATAAAAAAACTTAAAAAACCTCTTGAAACACTCAAACAAGCTTGCTAAAACATGATTTAAAATTTTCTTAGATTATTCAAGAAGTTAAGGCAAAGGGGTATATATAGGTTCAAAAACAAACCCTAAGAAACCAAAAAAACCCAAAAAATGCAAAATCCTTGAAATTTTGTAAATCTAGAAAATAGCCATTACAGTGTCATCAGTCGACTGATGGTACTATTCAGTCGACTGATGAGCTGACCGTTGACTGCAGCTCAACCTTCATCGAACGACTGATGAGCACATCAGTCGACTGATGAACTGCTTCGGTCGACTGATGGTTTATCAGTCGACTGAGAAGAAACAAAGTGCAGTTTCCAGGCGATTTCTCCGGTCGACTGATGTTAATGTTTAGTCGACTGATAACATGCATATGGACTTATTTTCAAAGTGAAATTGAATTTCAAACCCCTTTTAAAAATAGCAAATAAATTTCAAAAATTATAAAATTTGGAGAAATGTTTATAAACATAAAAATAAACATGTTATAAAAGAAAAATTTTAAATATCATTTCTCGTTTATGAAAACTCTTCATTTTGCAAAATCTCACAAATATGTATTCATTTAAATACTTGATTTTGGCACTATGACTTAAACCATATTTTGAAATCTTTTGAATTGATTTGTGGGCTTAAGAAGAGATGTAGACTAGGATTATTTAGTTCCTAAATCAATAGCACAATATTTTCTCAAAAATACCTATATTTTGATAAAACTAAGAAATACGTGTGTATATAATAATTGAGCTTGAAGTATTAACACACAAAAAACAAGATGATTACCTATGAAGCTTGTTCTTGAATCTTTAACTTGATATGTATTGGCTTCATTTCAGATATCATCGACCTTGATACATGATACACAAAACATAAATACTAAAAAATACACAGTTATAAATTATTTGTTAATCATCAAAACTAGATTAGATAATAGACTCGTAAACATGAGTCTTAACACTTCTTTCCTTCTTTAATGGTTAAACCCATACATCACCCTCGTTGTGTCTAGCCATTTAATATTCCCACTATTGAAATCCTGACACGGTATTTGATATCCCATGGTGCGTTAATTGCTAATCCATATCAATTAGCAAACTCCATCGTGTCAGGTTTTTGCAAGAAAATACCGTCGAGAACTTGACACCAACACTCCCACTATGTCCTTATTAACAAATGGACCTTGATAATCAACACCATTCTTGTTATTTCCACTACCTTCAAACTCCCACCTGGTCAAAACTTCAGATAGTTAGGACTAACACCAAAATCCCCTCTTGATTCTTTCCATGAACGAGAGGACCACTCAAATTGAACAATCAAACCTTCAAATAGTTAGAGTCGTCCCAAACTCCCACACGGTCAAACCTTCAGATAATTAGGACCAATGCCAAAATTTCCTCTTGATTCTTTCCATAAACGAGATGACCGCTTAAATTGGATAATCAAACATTCAGACTGTTTAGGGTTATCCAAATTCCACCTTTTTGCTCACATGAGTTAAAAGATCTCTTCTGAGTCAACGCCACATGGCATGACTTAAATTTATATTGTTGGAGTGGAGATCTCACTTTGAGTTTCTTTCCAGATTCTCCGATGCACGTGCATCCAGAGTCTTTCAACTCTAAGTTCACGTGAACAAAGAGTCCCTTCCGAAGTAAAAGATAATAAAATACTTTCTTTCCTTTCATAACAAAGTTCATCTCTGCCCCAAGAGGAGACACAACAGGGTTCGTCTCTGCCCAAGAGGAGGCACAACAGGGTTTGTCTTTGCCCTAAGAAAAAACACAAATTTCCAAAAGTCTACACGTATAGTCAGTTGTTGTTACTGATTTAATGACACCTAAATCTATGCCTATCATACATAGTGGACTTTGTCTCTGTTCCTAATTAGAGATAAGTCTACGTCTAACACACGTAGACATGTAGTATATTCTCGTAAGAGTGACGAAGTCTACGTATTCAATATCATAGCATTAAGTCTAAGAGAGTTCACTCTTTTAGCACAACGTTACATGTGGAACGAACTTAGATAATCTGCATGCTAGCCCGACTCAAACGGTAGTCGGTAAAGGCTCATCAAACCCGTTGATGGCTGAGGATTTGCCAAAAATCCTATGAGTATTATGTTTATTTATCCCAAACAGAATGAGTAATCATAATAGTGTTTAAATGATCATAAAGTTCATTTTATTCATAAGGGAAAACAAAAGATACAATAGTGATGTCATCATTCGATAGACAGCTTGCGATGATAGATTTGCTCCTCTAGCTTAGAGAGTTTCTCTTCATAAGCTCGCGCAAGATTCACCTTCAATTCAGCTTTTATGGAGTCTTTAGTGGTAGTCAGAGCCTTCGTGACTTCTTTCTCCATCTCTGCCAGCTTGGCCTCATGAAGCTTCATTTTCTCAAGCCTTTTAGTACGAGCGTTTTTTACACCGGTCATGTCACCTTCCACGATGGATCGAGCATTCCTGGCATCCTCAAGGGCTTTTTCAAGGTGGGCTATCTCCGCTTAGTTCGATTCAAGAGATTGGAGACAGGCAGCCTCGGTTTTCGCCTTTTTCTACAAGCCTGCTCTCATTTGCTCAACACGACTTTGTAGCTGCTGGAGTTTGAGCGTAGCAGATGCCTGCGCATCATGTCATTCCTTTAAGCTAGATTACATATGAGTGGTTATATACGAAGAAGCACTGGTAGTCCGAAGCTCATTCAACTCTCCAAGTACATGCTCTAAGCGAGCCAAGTCCGCTACAATGGAGTCGACTAAGTCTGCATATCCCTCTTCCCTTATATTTGTTATATGTCAATCAAGGATTCTGCTAAAATTGTTGAAGGGCAATCCCTTGTGAAGGACTTTGTCAATCATCATGTTCAGGAAAGAAGCAAAGCTATAAAGCTCCATGCAGATCACGTCCCTGTTCGGATCTTCATCCGACGTCAACGCCTTGATAGAGTCATATAGCAATGAAGAAGGCGCTGCAAGAAAAGAAGGAGTAAGCACTCTGAAAATAGGAGGACGTGTTTTGGCCAAGCAAAACACACCTATTAAGCGTTGATCCCTACATAGGAGGACGCCGGCTCTTCCCGAATGCCTCACAAAGGAGAGCAAACGAGGGAACTTAGAAAAACCCTAATTTATTGAACTGAACAAGTCATGAAGTCTTACCTCCAAAGGATGGAATAATGGTCTCCCCCCTCTCAAATGCTTGGGTCACGGATTTGCCCTTGGAAGCTCTTGATCTCTTCAGAGACATGGTTAAAATAGGATTTTGTGACTAAAAATCAAGGAAAAGCTAGGGTTTTGGGTGATAATTCAAAATAAACTCAGAGGGATCCAAAATCAAGGCCCTAAACTTGGTTTTGATCAAGGATATAAGGAAAGAAGGATTCGGTAGAGAAAAACATGAAGTAATAGACGAAACCCTTCAATGAACTTTAAAACCCTAGAAGAGAAACTTCTCTTTTAATCAAGATTGAAGAGATAAGAGAAAGAAAGGGCTTGAAAACTCTATTTATAAGGTTTTACAGAAATTTGAACTAGAAGAAGCGGGCAAACATGGCCTAAAAGACTCCACATACCCGAACTTAAAGACAGAAACCCGAGCGCACTGCCCTTGAGCGAGACAGTCGAAACCATCTCGCAAAAACGAGACAGCATTCACTATCTCGCACAAAGGGTCCCTCCAGCGTGCATCCGATGCGTATTTCTATCTCATCTTCGGTGCGCTTACAACATTCCTTCAACATAGACACAATATACCTAGGGTGATTATCTTCCAAAATTACCCTTAGGAATATAGCACACTTGGTGGTAGTTTTTCTTCCAAAATTCCCCCCCGGGAGTTCAACTGCAATTCAACTACGAGCTCCTGACAAAGATGATCAGTTCAGCATCAACTCAACAACACGAGCGAATTCAACCTCTCAAAAGTCAACACATCCACTTCAGTTCTAGATTTCGGTAATGGTCAGTGACGTTGCATCACCAGAAGTTAGGAAACTGAAGCTACTCATTAGTCCTTCTACATAGTCCAACCTTCGGCAAAAGCAGAGCCTATCTTTTCCAAAGTATTTCAGACTCCTCGATAAAATATTGAGGATGCTGGAAACTTTGGAGGGGGGTATCTGTAGGCATCAAAAATTATTTATAGGTCCCAAACTTAGCTCAAGACAGAGAGAAGACGAAGAACATCATCATCTAATTCAGAGAAGATTATCCAATGCAAAAGGAAGCAAATGAGAACAAAAAAGGACTTGGAGCTGTCTCACAGTTGGTGAGACAATCTCTACTGTCTCGCATATACGAGATAGTAGAGACACTCTCGCCAAATGTGAGATAACCTCCTAAGTTTTCAGCTCATTTTATAGGGTTTTGTGGGGTCCACTTGCCTCCATAACTACTTAGGGACACTCATTAACATTAATGGGTAGTTACACCCTAGAAATACGCCTACTGCCCATGAAAAGTACGGTATTTAATGCACTTTAAGGTAGTGGGTGGTGATTACAAAGTCCCTGACACTGTCTCCTTTGACCGATACAGTGGACACCGTCTCGCCCACATGAGACAATGACCACCAAGTGTTTTGACTCCTACTTGACGGTTATGGCTCTCTACCTCTATATATACCCCCTACACACTTGGGCAGGGGATCAAGGACAAAGGGAGAGGCTAGCATTTGGCGAACTTTGAGAGCAAGAGAGAGATCCTTATCTATTCACGAGCATTCTTAAGAGTCTTTTTGGTGTTCCCTTGAGTTCAAGCTTATACTTGTTCTTGAGAAGAGTACTTGTGTTACATTGCTAAGACGCTTACTTATGTTCTTATTTACCCGTCGAAACATTAACTTCAAGCCCTCTTCGTATCCGACTTGGAAACGTTGCTCGATGGTCCACGGATAACGCATCCTCGGCATAGGCAAAAAATCCCACGCAAGCAGAGCCTACTACTGTTAGACCCTAGAGGGGGGTGATTAGGGTCTTATGCTAATCTAATCTGATTTTATGCCAATTAAAACTAATTAACAAGTTATCCTAGCAAGTATGAAATACAACATGATATGTGAACTAGGATAAGTAATATGAATAATGGAATATATCCTAGCAAAGAGATATACTATGAGATGTATATACAAGGATATAAAACTAACACAAGGGTAAACAAAATAAAATAAGATAGTGGATGATATAAATAATGAGACAATGACGAAATGAGCAATGAGAACAAATAAGAATAAACGCCAAAGCACACTCAAAAACAATCAAATGATCACGGAGTTCAGACCTTCCGTCCTACGTCTCCGCTCTCCACTCCCGGGGAGAAATCCACTATCACAACCGGGTTTTCTACGTTCACCCGAATAACGTTTACACCACACAATACGGTTTTCTAGTTTACCGAAAACTCTACTACTAACACATTCTTATAATCCTACTCTACACCATCTCAAGTGTTGAACTAGACGTGTCTCCCTCAAGTGCTCGGTTACAATCTCTCCCTAGGTTCGTCAACCGACGCCACTCCTCTTAGGACGATCCCCGACTCCAACCACACACTCCTCTCAGTGTACAAGTGCATTACAAAGTGTATCTCATAATAAGCACAATATAAATCAAATGATTGTTCTCTAAACAAGGTGAGAACTCAATTAAGCATAACTCTTAGTCACAAACCCACAACCTTAAATTATACTATGTATGTAAATACAAAAAGCTCAAGTGGGTGTGTGTAAACAATGAGTGAAATCAAATCAACTAAACTCAATATAAAACTAGCTTTAATAAAATGATAATCAAACAAATAGATGTAAAGCTAGAAATAGAGTTAAAAAAACTTCTTAATAGATCAAAAGGTAGAGGACGAATAGTTGGATGCTCAAACACCAATAGATGATCTCCTCAAGCTCTTGTGAAATTGATTTCACAAACTCAAACTCTTAAATGCTTAAAAGCTTCTTAAACAACACTTAAACCTTGTTGAAACTTTGTTAAAACATTTCTTGGATGGTTATAAGTATTGAGGGATGATGGGTATTTATAAGAACTCAAGACAACAACCCAAAGCCAAAGAAAAGCCCAAAAAACGATGTAAATCCCTTAAAAATCGGAACCAGGAAAATATAGCAGTTATGCTACAGTAACTTTCATGGTCGACTGTAGCGGTCGGCCATGGGTACTGTAGCAGTCTGGCAGATCTGATTTTTCTGCATCTTTGATTTTATAAAATCAATTAAAAATAGTAAATCAACTCCAAAAATCATAAAATTTTGAGAGAAGGTTCTAGACATGTAGATAAACATGTTAGAGAAAGAATATCTGAAAAATCACTTCTCAGTTGAGAGAAATAAATATTTGAACACAGATAAACAGTTTCTAAAAAACTGTTGAAAACACGTTTTTGTAAATTCAATTGAAAATAACAAAACAACTCCAAAATTAGTAAAACTTGGGGAAATGTTTGTATATATGAATATAAACATGTAAACGAGGAAATTTTTTAAATTGCATTTCCCAATTGTGAATACGCATCTGTTTTGTAAAAACATGCACGGACACATGCACGTACATAAACAAAAAACATGATTTTTCCAAAAACGAGTTCAAACAACTTGGAAACACTTTAGAATGGATTTGTAGACATTATACGAGATATGAAAATAGTGTGAACAAGTCTTCAATCTATAAACACAATATTTTCTAAATACAATAGAATATGAAACAAATAAAAGTGTATATGAAGATATATATTGTTTCATATCTACATAACTAAACCAAAACAACTTAACCATATGAAAACAAACATGTATATATATAAATATGTATTTGTTTCATATTTAAACTTGAAAATCAAAACTTGTATTTATATATATGACTATCTATATATAAAACCAAATTCGTGTATGTGTGTATATGATTGAGCTTAAAGTATCTACACACAAGTATAAACCTAAAACTAAATTACCCAAGCTTGATGAAGGTCTTCAATGAGCTCAACTTGGTACACTTGCGGATGAATCTTAAACTTGGATCTTCAACTTGAATTTGCATAGCTTCACTCCACAATTCCGCCAACCTCCATTGGATATGATCGTGAAAGCTTGATTCCATCCATCCTCCAACTCGTTGTTTGCCTAAAATAAATACGAAAAATACAAACACTAGACAAACAATATTAGAAGTAAATTGTTTATTAAACATCATCAAAATAAGAAGGCCAACAATCTCCCCCTTTTAGATGATGACAAATAATTTACAAAAAAGATATATGCATGAAAGGAAATGAATATACGAAGTATAATATATCATGCATATAAACAAGAAAGAATATACTCACAATATTTCTCCCCCTTTGACAACATCAAAAAGGGGACAAAAGGAATAAGAGAGCGAAAGCTCCCCCTAACAATATGCATGGGTGAGTATAACACATAGAAAGATATAGGGATTGCTCCCCCTATCAAAATGCCTCATGAACGTATGAAGTGAAGATCATGGCAAACATATGTGAGCAAGCATAGATGGAAAATATGCCAAACACAACTCACATACACAAAGACAATAAAAACATATATAAATATATCAAAGTAAACCTAGTGTCTCATTTCTCAAGCATAAAAACCATGTGTGAATAAATTTATGAAAGCAAAAGAATGGGGAAACATGAGAATCATGAAAAAAAGTTTTCAAATGAAAACAATCACTCAAATGAAATCATAAATCAAATGAAATTCATAAAAATATAAAACCAAACTATCATTGATTTTCAAAAATCAAGAGAGGCAACTATATCTAGCTCTTGAGCTAGTATCAACCCATATAAAGATTTTTAGCACCCGGTAAACAAGATTTGGGAATAAACACCCAATAAACCCAGAGGGTTATATAATTACAAACCTCTCATCAAGTTTCTTTATCACATGTACACACACATGCACCAATTGTACATTATAAGCATGCTAATGTGTATCATTGTGATTTTTGTGGTAGAGTTGGTCACTTAGCTAAGTTTTGTTTTGATTTGCGAAAAGAAGTAAATTGTTTGTTAAACATCATCAAAACAAGAAGGCCAACAATCTCCCCCTTTTCGATGATGACAAACAATTTACAAAAAGGATATATGCATGAAAGGAAATGAATATACAAAGTATAATATATCATGCATATAAACAAGAAAGAATATACTCACAATATTTAGCAAAAATTCTAACAAAAGCTTGTTCATTGTAAATAACAAAACAACTCCAAAATTAGTAAAACTTGGGGAAATGTTTGTATATATGAATATAAACATGTAAACGAGGAATTTTTTTAAATTGCATTTCCCAATTGTGAATACGCATCTGTTTTGTAAAAACATGCACGGACACATGCACGTACTTAAACAAAAAATATGATTTTTCCAAAAACGAGTTCAAACAACTTGGAAACACTTTAGAATGGATTTGTAGACATTATACGAGATATGAAAATAGTGTGAACAAGTATTCAATCTATAAACACAATAGTTTCTAAATACAATAGAATATGAAACAAATAAAAGTGTATATGAAGATATATATATTGTTTCATATCTACATAACTAAACCAAAACAACTTAACCATATGAAAATAAACATGTATATATATAAATATGTATTTGTTTCATATTTAAACTTGAAAATCAAAACTTGTATTTATATATATGACTATCTATATATAAAACCAAATACGTGTATGTGTGTATATGATTGAGCTTAAAGTATCTACACACAAGTATAAACCTAAAACTAAATTACCCAAGCTTGATGAAGGTCTTCAATGAGCTCAACTTGGTACACTTACGGATGAAGCTTGAACTTGGATTTTCAACTTGAATTTGCATAGCTTCTCTCCACAATTCCGCCAACCTCCATTGGATATGATCGTGAAAGCTTGATTCCATCCATCCTCTAACTCGTTGTTTGCCTAGAATAAATACGAAAAATACAAACACTAGACAAACAACATTAGAAGTAAATTGTTTGTTAAACATCATCAAAACAAGAAGGCCAACAACTACGTAGAAGTTTCTGTGTGTGTTAATAGGGAGCACGATTTTATTTTCTTTGTAAAGAAAAGAGTTATACATGTAAAGATTATTCTTTTATTTCTTTTAAATGATTTAATGGAAACAATAAATAAAATTTTTCCCGAAGCAAACATGCGTCAAAGTGTGGAAGACTGATTATGCATTAACTGCGATGTGATTCTTGACCAAGCTGACATTGTTCAAGACACTCAGTGTTTGGTCTATGTGGGGATCACCTTTCATCTCGGGCTTGGGCTTCTAGCAGAACTTGTTCAAATATGCCTTTCATCTTGGATTTGGGTCGTGAGATAGGTTGGCTGACTCTGCACCCGAGTTGTTCTCCCAGATATATGTGAGTCGGCCGACTAGTTACACATGGCCGCTTCTTGAGCCTTCATTAGGCTTAGTAATTCCCGGGGTATAACACTTAGAAAATAGGAAGTTAGAAAGTTTATGCACTATTTTTATTCCTGGTTTGCAAGAATGAAGAGGAGAAACTTTATTTTCACTCTTAGACAAGGGGAGTCATTTTGCAAATTTTTGATACCCCTACCAATTTTCATCCGCTTTTCATGTTCTTTGTTATCTAACTGACAATCTTACCGGAGCAAATTTGCCTGTATGATGATGTGAAATAACACAGTAATTTTCTGTTGGTCTGTTACTTATGTAAATAAAGCCATTATCTTATAATGTGGGGGCATAAAAGCTTTTATTTGTGTTAGTTATGTACAAGCATATCGCACGTGCATTGCTAAAATTCAGCTATGGTATTCCAATCTTTCAATAGTAGGCAAAGATAGGGCAGGCCACGCGGCTCAACTGTTGGATGAGGATTGTGGAGCTTCATTTGATGATAAGAATGATATACATGTATATATATGGTATGCATTGAGTGGGGAGGAGGATATTGATTCGATATGGAGGAGTCTAGGGGTGTGCACGGTTCAGTCCAAACCGAAAAAACCGACCGAACCGACCGAAGTTCAGCAGTTTGGTTTGGTTTTAAATCTCAAACGGTTCGGGTCTGGTTGAAAAAGTTTCAACCCGAAGAGACAGAACCGACCGTCTTATACCCATTTTAATTTTAACGAAACCCCAGCCCAAGTCTCCCGACCCATTCAATGTTCTTCACTCACTATAAAATCCTAAAATCTAAACCTAGCCACCGCCGCTCCGTCCTCAGATCCAGCCGCCGCTCCGTCTCCGTCACCTTCACCGCTCCGTCTCCGTCACCGCCCTAAGTCTTCATATCCGATGCTGATTACTCCATCTCTGCCGTTTTGCCCTCCGTCTTCATCTCCGTCTCCAACCTCAAGATCTGTTGAGATCCAGCCACCACCGCCGCTCCAACCTCCATCAACGCCTTCCGTCTGGTTAGCGTTTCTCCGTCTCCAAGCAATATTTCCTCAAAAGAGGATCCATACTCCGTCTCCGCCGCCGCTCCAGAGTCCAGCGCTACCACCCTCCGTCAACAATCTCAGATCCAGACACCACCGCTCCAGAGTCCAGCCCTACCCCTACTTCCCTCAGTCTTATTAGCAGATCGATCAAGAAATTGAGGAGATTGGAAGGGGACAAAGGTTGGAAGCTGTAAATTTTAATGGCCACCTGTGAGGTATATTACATCAAATCACCCTAAATTTTCTTTCCCCTATTTCTTCTGAAACCCGAATGCTAATTCTAAAGGATGTTTTTCATGGTAGATCGATGAAGAAATGGAGGAGGTTGGACAAGTTGTTGATCGAAAAAGAGAGGAGCTTGGAAGTGGCAACCTTAATGGCAAGTTATCTTAACATCGTTTTGACCATTTTTTTTCTTCTAAATCTAGTTTGTTTCAGTATGTCTCATGCATCCAGTCTAATCTTTTATATATTTTGGTTTACTGATTGTGTCGTCTTTATTTCATAATCGTCCTGCTCTTCATTAGTTGTTATAAATGATGCATGAACTTTATAATTATCACTAGTCTTTGGAGTTTGATATTAAGGCCGCATCAAATGATCTGATCCTGGATAGGCTTTTTAAGATTGTTTATTATGAACATGTATTAGCTCATTTATACTTTGTGGGTTTCACAAGTTTATCCCCTTGAATTCATCTTGAATTTAGTCATACTCTTGAGTCTTGACCTGGTAAGATGTATTCTGGCTTGTTTGGACTTATTGTTAAATGATTTGATTTTTATTAACTTTTTATTTGTTTATCTTTTAGATTTGGGCAAGTTTTCAATTGAACCGACAATCACGGATTTGCAAGAGCTTTCATGGAAGAACACAGGTAATAATTGTTGGGTATTTCCTCAGATCTAGTTTTTTTTAATAAAGTTGTCATCTAGCTTTTTGATGAGTTTCAATACGGCTTATTTCATGATGTTATATGAACAAAGGCAACCTAGCTTTGTGATTGCTTACATGAAAAGTTAGAACCGAACAAACCGAACCGAACCGTACCGAACCGACTTGCAACGGTTCGGTTCGGTTTTGAATTGTAGGCGGTTCGGTTGGTTGTTCAAATTTTGGTAAAAACCGACCCGAACCGAACCGTGCATACCCGTAGAGGAGTCTTTATGGTTTACGGGAAGCGGGTGATCATAGCTCAGCCGGATACCTTATTTGTCTTGTATTCCATAAGCAGACCTTTTTGTCCCCCCCCCCCCTATTTTATTTCCACTTGGCTTAGCCGGTGCTAGTTTTGGCCATTGTGATTCTTATTCACTTTCAGGTTGTTTAATTATATTATTATTAATTAACTGGGTTAGTTTCTGACCGTTTCTCTTAGGAGCTGTTTGGTTGATTTCCTAAAAATGGGAAGAAGTTAAATTCTAAGAAAAATACCCTAAACTCATGTGATTATCTTAGATTTACAGCCCGCTTCCAAGAAAAAACACGGAGATTAATTTTCCCATTTTGTACACCATTTTGTCAGTTGGAAACACGAAGAATTTTTTTTCATTTTTAGTATACCTTTTCTTTAGCTTTAGAGAGGGAGTTTTCTCTTTTATGTTGCCAACCAAATGATAAAAATGGAAATGTTCTTAGATTGATGTTGTTGTGCGTGGCGGAAACCAAAACCAAACCGATGTGCTTCGAGAGACCAAATCAAACAAACGCCGAGAGAAGGCCAAACACAATCAAAATAATGGCACGAACATAAACAATCAATTTTAACGTGGTTTGGTAAGTTGCCTACATCCACGGGAAAAGAAGGGGATGTGGTTTTCACTAACAGAAAAGAAGAGTACTAACTAAGATTATAAAATCACACAAACTCACTAATTAATCTCACCAATAAATCTCTAATTCTCTCCAAATAAAATCCTAACTAATAGCTCAGAAAATACCTCTTTTCTGTGCTGTAAATATCCCTAATTCGCTGCTCAATTCTCTCTTCCAATCGTTCCATATATATAGAAATCCTAAAACCATAAACATACTAGGAATTCTAAAACAAAAAACAAAACAGATTAGGAATCCTAATAACCTGTTATCAAAACAGATTTGAAATCCTGTTACCAAAACAGATTAGGAATCTCAACAACCTGTTACCAAAACAAATTAGGAAACATATTAGGAACCTACTATCTAACAATTCTCCACCTCGGCGAAGTTTTCCCAAAACTGAGCTAACAACAATACCAACCAAACGTCTCACTTATTGCGTCCAGTACGAAGTGGAACAAATCCACGACAACAGACTCAATCCATAATAAGTCGGGAATCCAAACGAGAATGCGAACAAACTCCAAATGTTGGTATCAAATCACTAAACCGGCCGCATCATAAATGACTGCCTACGTATCCTCTTGCCCAAGGAATCAAGACTTCACGTAGTTCACCAAATGGCCTCCAAAGACCCTCAATCAATTAGAAGAGTTCGCAACCGTTCGCAACCCTTCTCCAACATCATCAACAAATCTGCGGCTGATAAAACTCCCAATGGCCCCAAAGTAAAACAAACTAAATACCTCCACCTGAGATGTGTTGGCCTTCTTGTTTTGATGATGTTTAACAAACAATTTACTTCTAATGTTGTTTGTCTAGTGTTTGTGTTTTCGTATTTATTCTAGACAAACAACGAGTTGGAGGATGGATGAATTGCATCATAACGATCATATCAAATGGAGGTTGGTGGAATAGTAGTTGAAGCTATGCAAATTCAAGTTGAATATCCAAGTTCAAACTTCATCCGCAAGTGTACCAAGTTGAGCTCATTGAAGACCTTCATCAAGCTTTGGTAATTTAGTTTAGGAGTTTATATTATGTGTGTTAGTGCTTTAAGCTCAATCATATACACACATACACGTTTTGGTTTTGTATATATATAGTTATATATATACATATATGTTTTGGTTTGATAGTTTTCAAGTTTTAATATGAAACAATTTAATATAATTAGAAAACATATTTTTGTTTCATACTAATATGCATATATATGATTTCATCAATATCAATTTTATTTAGTTCAATGAAATCATGTTTTAGTGCATTATATGTGTATTTTGATAAAATACTACATTCATTGTTTATAGACTTCATAACAATAGTATACATCTTTCTTCAAGTCTATAAAACTATTTTGTAAAGTTTCAAAATATGGTTTAGGCTAAATGTCGAAATTCATATGTTTACATTTCTATATTTTGGACCTCCTTACAAAATAATGATATTTTACATTTGGGAAGTCCTCTTAGAAAACCAGTTTTTGTAGCATGTGTATTATCATGTCCACAATCATTTTTCAAAGTTTTACATTTTTTAAATTTATTTGATATTTTTAAACATGGTTTTAAAATCAGAAAATCAACTTTCAAACTGTTCTATTCATGTATCAGTTTGCGGTCGACCGCCACGGTCGACCGCACCTGAGTTTTTACCTGTGGAGTCAAACAGAAACTTTTGCGGTCGACCGTCACGGTCGACCGTCAGCTCGAATTTTCCCACGATTGACCGCCAAAGTCTCTGGAAAATTCTTAGCTTCGAAAGTGGCTCGCGGTCGACCGTGAGATTTTCATGGTCGACCGCCGTTCACTCCAACGGCTATTTTTGTACAGAATCAGATTTCTGATTCTTAGGCTTTTTGGTCATTTTGTTTTGGGTTTTTGCTGAAGTTTTGAGTGGGTATAAATACCCCATTGCCTTCAGCTCTTCCACAACTAGAGAGTGTTTTTAAAACAAGTTTAAAGAGTTTTAAACAAGGGTTTAAGTTTGTTTAAAGTGTGTTTATAAGCTTTTAAGCATTTGAGTATTTCGGTTTTATGAATCAATTCCACAAGAGCTTGAGGAGATCATCTATTTGGTGTTTGAGCATCCAACTCTTATCCTTGCACTCTTGATCTATTAAGAAGTTTTCTAAACTCAATCTAGCTTTATATTTTATATTGTTTGATTATCATTTATATTAAGCTAGTGTTCATATTGAGTTTAGTTGATTTTATTTTCTCTTTGTTTACACACACACAACCATTGAGCTTATTGTATTTACATTCATAGTATAATTGGATTGTGGGATTGTGTAACTTAGAGAGTGAGCTTATAATTCGTTCTCATCCATTATAGAGAACAAACACTTTGTATTGTGCTTATTGTGAGAATTACTTTGCAATACACTTGTACACCGAGAGAAGTGTGTGGCAAGAGTCGGGGATCGTCCCAAGAGGAGTGGCGTCGGTTGATGAACCTAAGAAGAGGTTATATCCGAGCACTTGGGGGGAGACACGTCTAGTTCAACACTTGAGAGGGTGTAGAGTGGGATTACAAGAGTGTGTTAGTTGTAGAGTTTTCGGTAAACTAGAAAACTGTATTGTGAGGTGTAAACGTTGTTCAGGTAAACATAAAAAACCCAGTTGCGATAGTGGAGATCTCCTCGAGGTGAGGAGCAGAGACGTAGGTCGTGGGGACCGAACTCTGTAATCATATCGTTTGTTTGTGATTGCATTGACGCACTTATTTTTATGTTCATATCTTATATCGCCTTTGTATATTGCTTGTTGATTATATTGCCCACTATTTAGTTTAGATTGTTTACTCTTGTGTTAATTATATATCCTTGCATATATCTCATAGTATATCTCATTGCTAGGATATTTACCTTTGTTCATATTGCTTATTCTTGCTTGTAACATATTATATATCTCTCTTGTAAGAATAACTTGTTAATTAGTTTTAATTGGCATAAAATTGGATTAGATTAGCATAAGACCCTAATCACCCCCCCCCCCCCCTCTAGGGTCTAACAAGATGAACCAATAGCCATAACCAAATGCGAACTATGTCCACCAGCTGCACTCGAATCCAAAACCAACTCATCATTTGCATCCAAATCCAAATGATCCCCAAACTGTGTCACCTTAGCTGGAATCCCAAACGATGTAGTATGATCTAGAGTATGTAAAGTAATCTCCACCCAATATGGAGTAACATCACCCTCTACTCAGTACGATATCCTAATGATCTGATCAACACTTTCCACATGCCGAGAGTCAAATGTGACATACCTGCTCAGAACAAAATCAGAATATCTCAACTGATAACCAAACGAGCCTCTGAATCCCAAATGTGCAATCGGATCAAATCTCACATTTTTTATGTGACCAAATATTGGACAACCGAACATCCGACGCAACCCAAAATATGAAGCAGCTCCATCAAATCCAATAACTCCAAACGCAGCAGTCGACAACCTATGACTAAAATGACCCAAACATGTCGAAGCTCTAAAGCTCCTCTGCAATCCAATGCTTGACAACAAACGTCAATCCTCTTCCAGTAAGGAACGATCTATCAAAATTATCATCTCATCTCATCACCCCAAGTCCTTCTCTCCAATGAAGTGTCTCAAACTACAGTGAGCTCGCCATAAATGCAAGAAAGAACCCCTATCAAAAATAAAACAACGGGTTACCTTTCTGCCAACACACTTCCTCCATCTGTTGTTGACTTCTAGGGCTTCAAACCAACAGGACTTGGTTACAACCCACTAATGCCTAGAACAGTCCGTAACTGTGGAAACCAAATACCTATTACCTCCTAATGATGCCTCCTTGGAAGGCTCCTAAATACCTGAATGAACACCACCTAAAAGACCCCTCGATCGATTGGATAGAAGTGCCAAATTCCATCTCGGTCTTCTTTCTCATACCAATGTGCTCAAAGGACTTCAATCTGTAGTTCAAAACATTCATCAACAAATCATGCATGATATAACCAATCAAATATCCCAGCCTCAACAAATGCCATGGTCTAGCCAAATCCAAAGAAGTCGTTAGTTCTTTACCAATCACTGTGCTCCTAATCAAATAGTACAAATTCTTCCTCCTGATGCCCTTCATCACAATCATGGACCCAAATGTGACCTTCAAACATGCATCCTCTAAGGTTACTCTATAGCTTGCTACCTTTAAAACTCCAAGTGAAATTATGTTTTTCTTTAACTGAGGAACGAACCTCACTTTATCAAACTCCCGAATCACTCCGTCACACATCCTAATACGAACGATACTGATACCACCAATAGGGCATTCATGATCATTACCCATAAGCACGACATCCCCTCTTTTCAACTCTTAAAAGCAGGAGAACCAATCCCTCCTAGGACAAATGTGGTAAGAAATACCCGAATCCGACATCCACTTTGTAGAGTCGGCAACACAAACTGACGATAGTGCTAATGAATAGCCCGAAGAATTTGAATCTGAATTATCACCACTAACCTTGATAACATTCACCTCTGAAGCTTGGATAGCTTTCCCTTATTCTTTCCGGCTCGATCAACCAACTTTGGGCATTCGACTTTCCAATGTTCATCCTCTTTACAAAAGGTACACTGATTCCTATGAACTCCAGGTTGTGTCTCTCTAGACTGTGACCTCCTATTTCAGTTTGGACTCTTTGCTCTTACGACCAATGCCCCCGCTACCGACTCAATTGAAGTTTTCATATCCTTCTTTTGAAGCTGATAATTCATAAGTGCAGCGGTGACCTTACTATACGAAAGAGATACCTTCCTATTAATAAGAGTAAGAACAGAGGTCTTATATTCATCGTCGGGTAAGGAACTCCTCAACAATAACAACGCCTTATCCTCATCTTCAATCATTACATATACATTCGCCAAATCCGCAAGAAGCTTCGTGTAGTGGTTCATGTGATCATCAATGGAGGTTCCTTTCTTCAATTGGAAGCGATAAAACCTCATCTTCGAATGCAAGCAGTTCTTTACACTCTTGATTAAATACTTGCTCTTAAGAATCTCCCAAATCTTCTTAGCCAAAGTCTCATTGATCACATCATATTTTAAATCTTGAGTCAAACAAGATCTAATCACACCACACGTCGTTCTATTCATTTTTTTCCAAACTTTCTCCTCAATGTCGTTTGGTTTCTCGTCCAACTCCAATGTGTCTTCCAAATTTTGCGCGTTGAGCGCATCGAAGACTTCACATCTCCAAAGACCAAAATTGTTTGTGTCATTAAACTTCTCCACATCTATTTTCATAGAGTGAATATTCAAACTTTGGATGGTCTTCACGCTGGAAGTACACTCCACAACTCCTTCTTTCTCGACCATCTTTCTCAAAGCACCAACAAATAAAAGCGGAACAAACGAAGAATAGATCCAAAATTAAAAAAAGATAGAGTCTTTACCAAAAAGATCACACCTTTATCACCAAATGAAGCCCTAGACGAGCCTCCAAAATGATCTACTCTTCTAAATAGCCCAAGCGTAGTCCGACCTCTGATACCACTTGTTATGCGCGGTGAAAGCCAAAACCAAATTGATGTGCTTCGAGAGACCAAATCAAACAAATGCCGAGAGAAGGCCAAACACAATCAAAATAACGACATGAACACAAACAACCAATTTTAACGTGGTTCGACAAGTTGCATACGTTCACAGGGCAAGAAGGGGATGAAGTTTTTACTAATAGAGAAGAAGAGTACAAACTAAGATTACAAAATCACACAAACTCACCAATTAATCTCACCAATAAATTTCTAATTCTCTCTAAATAAAATCCTAACCAATAGCTCAGAAAATACCTCTTTTTCTGTGCTACAAATATCTCCAATTCGCTGCTCAATTCTCACTTCCAATCGTTCCATATATATATAAATCCTAAAACAAAACAAAAAACATACTAGGAATTCTAAAACAAAAAACAAAACAGATTAGGAATCTTAATAACTTGTTACCAAAACAGATTTGGAATCCTGTTATCAAAACATATTAGAAATCCCAATAACCTGTTACCAAAACAAATTAGGAAACATATTAGAAAGCTGCTATCCAACAGATGTGACATTTCTTAGAAGTTACTTTCTTATAAAAAAAATTGAAACTTCTGTATGTGCTTCTTACCTTGTATCGTGTCTTTCCTTCTTACTCATGCTCTTCATTGATTACGTGGACCCAAAATTAAATACATTTATTGTTTATATTTAGTCTCAACTTTGGCTAAGTGTGACCCAAAATCCTAGCCAAAACTATGCACGCAAACTTCAATAATCTTCTTTACCAAACCAACAGGTACACAAAAAAGAAATGCCAGAAACAAAATATGTAAACAGGGCAGTTGAGATGCACCATCAGTCAACATAGAAATAGATTCAGTCTACTGCTCAATATTTATTGTTGCCTTTGAATGAATGTGTACTCATACAGCAGTACATACCTATATCTACGATTTGACATTCACAGTTTTGGTTGGTGTGGGGGGGGGGGGGGGGGGGGGGGG
>BQKN01000109.1:883172-908621 GCA_022839385.1 Asparagus kiusianus | reverse complement strand
GGTGGACTACTTACAAGAAAAAATGACTCAAAAAGAGAATACCAATGCTTTTATTGGCAATGCCTTTATTTTTCTTCCGTGTCATCAATCAATCAAATATATAAAAGTGCAGGGGATAATTTGATGAATTCTGAGTCAATCTATGAAGCAGAAGCAGGGGATTGAGTAATGCGACTCAACATCTTTAATGCAACACACGGGTTGTCCACTGGCACCTGCATAAATACCAAAATCATGTAGATATCAAACATTAACGCTCAATACTTTGTACTAGAGGATGTTTCTTTACAATTAAATAGGGCATTGAAGGCACCAACTTTTATGTGATGAAATGAATTTTGAGTGTCCTTTTGGTGAAGTTTTTATGTTGTGTGTGGGAGCAAGCTTGGTGGTTGGGAGCAGTTTGAGTCACACGATGTTCTGACTTAAACAGTGCAGTAAAAGAAAGGGTATATTTCACAGTACCCCCGAGAGGTGTTTTGTACAAAACCCCCTAAAATTTATAAACTAGTGAAAAACTTTCTGAACTTGTTCCACAAATATACCATGACTATATGTACTTTCATTAACTTGTACTGAAAGCGTTTCTCGGGTTAGAGTTGATAGATATTAATAAGGGCAGTCTAAACCTTTTATCCATCATATCGAAGTGTTATGATAACTTCCAAGTGTTTGGGGGATCATGTATAATATTGAAAGATCAGAGAGATTTTGTTTGATTTACAAAATTTAGGAGGTCATGTCGAAAACATCCCAAACTTGAGGATTTTGAGAAATTTACCCTAAAATAGATATTTAACAGGTCAAGGAGAGGAGTGGATATGTACTCAAGTCCTAAGTTGATAATAACTTTCCTTCCAAAAAATTTTTTATTTATGTATTACGAGGGTGAGTTAATACTTTTGGAACTTGATACTTGTACAATGAGTCTATACCAATCACTATTTATGATGTATATAGTGTAAAATATAAGCATAAGTACATAATTAAACATCTCTACCGGACAACAGATACACCAATTAATCAATAATTGAGACAGGCCAACAAGTATTCATCATCATTCCACCATAGAACTGAAGTTCAATAAGCTACGCGTGTTGCGCTAAGAACCTATTCCATCTTTTCGAGAATCTAGAACTTATTCTATCTTATAAACAGTTTTTTTTCTTATCGCAGAACTGTGAAAAATGGTAGGTACTTACAAAATGGCCTGCTCCAAGGACCCAATAAAAATGCAGGTTCTTATAGGACTTGACAAAGCCTTTAGTGCCTACAACACCTTCACAGGCTATAGGTTTTCTCTCTATTTTGTTGAAATTTTGAAGTCCAGGCCATCTGAAACAAGCAAGAAACTAAGTTAATTTTGTTTCTTAATTTATTAGTTAAGCAACATTAAGCAACATGAAAATGGCCAAGCATAAAAGTGAAGATTAATTAGGATTCTTACTTCAGTTTCTGAACCCAGGCTTCTGTACCTTTGGTTGCACAAATCAAATCCACCTATACAAAACCAAATGAAAATCTATATTGAGTTCTGTCTTTAGTAAACAAGAAATTTTATTTGTAACATTAATTTATACTGTTTTGATATTACAAGACACAAAATATAGACCGGAAATACGGACAAATGTTTTGTAGTATTAAAATAATACAGGTTTGTAGTAATTAAGAGTTGGCATTCCCTCAGTAATTGTGTTCGTATTGATAACCGTAGGAGTATTTTTCTACTGGTTGAAATATTTCCAAAGCACGTGGTAATAATAATTGTTAGCATATAGCTAGATACCAGATTCTCAGACAAGTTATTCGTATGTCACTAACATGTTATTGGAAGTTTTATATGGTTGTAATAAATAATGTCCCTTAGCCAATATCTTAAAAGTCTTTGTTGTCTTCATCTTCAATTTAAAGATAGCACAGCTTGCTGAGCACGTGAACTCTTGCGAGCTCTGGTGAGTCTTCGACCTTAAAATCATAGAGTTGGAACAATCAAAGGATCAGAATTCAGGGGTCCAGTTTTGTGGGGCATCACTTCTTTAATAACGTATATCTTTTTTTATTTTTATTTTTTATAGTATATGCATGGGACAATAAAAAGATCAATGGAGTTTGATTTTGTGTAAGTTAACACAGAATTATTGCACGTTTTTGTACTAGATGCAGATGTGCTAAAGAATCTCAATCTTTCTTTAAGCCAAGTAGTATCTAACGTAACAGCCAGCCTAGCATTAGCGGTCACAAGAGACGACAGACTAAACCAAGTTATTGAAGGGGCAAAAGTACAAACTTGACTCTGCAATGTTCTTCTAGATATAATGAACTCTTTAATATTATATACACATTACTAGTAAAACATTACCCTTTTCACATGGTATAGGAATAATTTGCAAAATAACGTTGCGCTAGTTTCACTTAGGACCCCCCAACTTTGGGGGCTTTTGCATGTAACCCTCTAAACTTTATTTATTCCACTTGATGACCCCCAACACACACCCCCAACAAAAAAAATGGAACTTGTCTCGCTTAACCCCTTCAACTTTGGATGATGATGGGGCAACTAGACGATGGAACGAAAATGTTCTCATTTTATTAAAAATTACCCTTTTCATCTACAGGCCAGAGTAGCTTATTTTCCAATATGGGAATTTTCAAAGCCAAGGAGTTATGTGAGACACTCCAAAATTCTGAGGAACTTGTAGAATAAACAAATTTAGGGGGTTTAAGTGCAAAACCCTCCAAAATTCAGGGGGTTAAGTGAAATCAACCCTATAATTTGGATGAATCAAAATTGCACTCAAGGGAATCCTATTGGTAGAAGAAACGGAAAGCAATGCGTATAGCGCACAACTATGCAATTGGACCACGAATGCAACCACAACCACATGGTGGGCTTCACATACCTATTGCCCATTCTCAATCAGACCCAAAGTGGAGCTCAACGTCTCAATTTGGTCTGTCTTATTATCCTAACACCATTCCTTCATTGACTAAGAGTTGAGCTAGTGGTGATCATACTAACACCATTCCTTCATTGACTTCAGGAATGGAAAGAATTAATGGAAGCTTTGATTATACCTGTCCATTGTAGATAGTGACATTGACTCCAAGGGACAGTAGCTGATCAACCTGCATCCAACTGTAATTATTAGCTGAAGAAACTAATAGTATTGAGTCTAGGTCACCTCCAACTTAAACTCCTTTAGTGGACAAAATCATTTTTTTTAGTCTTGACACTACTTTGGCAAATATAAGTGGACCAGGAATTAAGTTAATAATTTTTTTGGGGGGATACGAGGGAAACATGGTAAGGCAGGAGGATCCCTGAGCCGAGCGCTGAGTTCGAATCCCCCACCCTTATCAATAAAGGCCGGGTAAACTGGGTGTCGGCGACGGCCCGCACCCACATCCAGCCCAATCAGCATGTTAGTAGGACACTTAAGGGACGTGGGAGACAAACCTCTAAGCCGGGCTTTTTGCTACGAAAGTACGTGACTTGCCACCCACCCATGAGGGGGTAACTTAAATTGGTTTTGTTAGGTCAAATTTTAACCTTTAACCAATTCAGAATTGGTCAAGCTCTCCAATTCCTGAACTGAACTATTTTGGCTTTAGAATGTAAAAGTATAACTCTCAATGTTCATGGTAATTTTGGAGAAACACGTATTTATTCAATTTGCACCGTAAAAGCATGTATGGCATTTAAAGAAAAAAAACAAGCAAAACTGTATAAAGTAGTCCATCTTTTGACCCCTGAAAAGGGCAGCCATTGAAAAGAGACTTTTAACGCTTACCTCAGCAATTCTTGGTTTCATGAAATCACGGCTTAGTGCACTGAAGACAAGATCAGATTGCCCTCCCCAGCTAAAAAAAAGGACACGTAATGAGCTTAAACTAACTCTTAATCAGGAAACAAAAATCATTGTCTAGTAATAATTAAGAAGTTTGATAGCTGAAAATTACCTTACATTCTTTGGAATTATTTTCAGTTTCTGCTTAATTACGCCATTCATGAGTTGGTCAATATCACCATTGGAAGAATCAGCCTTAGAGCTCAGATACCTTGCATATCTGTTCATAGACGTCCCCATTGTCGTTGAGAGAGTGGTAGTTGATACAGGATCTTGGTCTGAATCCAGCAAGAAATTATAGAAATCCTGCACATAATTGACGGAAGTAGAACTCACAATCTAACATTAAATTGAGAAATAAATCAGAGAACTTACCACTGAATTAGAGTACTTGGTAATTATATTCTCGAGGTTGCTCCAAGCAGCAGTTGCCTCCTCATACTGTCCATTTGCTATCTGTTGCTTGATTTGCTCAGCTAAACTGATAAAAAAGCACATGCTCTCATTAAAATCAAAAGATAACCTATGCTCTGTTTTAATTTTATTATTTATTATTATTATTATTATTTGCTTATTTTCACTTTGGAACCCCAAGGTTTACCCTTTTTCACTTTTATACCCTAAAGTTTCAATCATGTTTCACTTTGATACCCTCATACAGAGTTTATTAGATTTCTTGTTATATTCACATAAATTGTTTCGTATGTGATACCCCGTCCACTGCTGCAGGAAAGTTTTGTCGTTTAGATCCCTAAGATCAGGGTAACTAGACCAAAATGTAATACAAATTTAACAGGAAATCTAAAAAATGGACATGGGATGTTTAAACTTTAGGGTGTCGAAGTGAAAAAACTTTGGGGGTACCAAAGTGATTTTTCTTGAAAGAAATGAATGATATTAACCTGTTAGCCTTTTCAGCCCCAACAATTTCCATCCTCGAAACATCTCTAAGCAGTGGAGCCCATGACAACTGCATTATAATTAAAATCACATTATTGTTAATGGGTCTTAAGTTAGAAATCTACTTTTGAAATTTCTAAACAAAACTTCGAAATAATAAAGAAAAGTAATAGTACTAACCACAAAATCTTCTGGTGAGATCCAACTATCTCCCAAAGCCACTCCTATTGCATCAAAAATCAATCTGTCACACAAAAATATGTCGGGAATTCCAAGGGAAAAACATATACATAGCAAATTATTACCTCCAAATTTGAGCTTCAATTCTCTAGCCTTAATCGCCTTAACAATCGATAATCCAAGAGTAACAGCATATTTTCCTCCATAAGATTCAGCTACAACAAATAGAGGACTCCTCTGCAGCCTCTCATCAGATTTATACAAAACTTTTAAAAGTGTCGTTAAATCAATTGCAGCTTCTTCATCGGTCTTCACGAATGCATTCTGATCTTCAACAAAACTGTATCCAGTTCCTACTGGATTATCCTGAAGGAAAAAAAAATCAAAATCACAAAAAACTTCGATTAAGAGACATTTACAATATAGCTCCCATGGCCTGGGTTCGATTCTGGATTGGGTTACTGAAAAAAAAGAACTTATAAGTGTATGCAATAACAATCAGTAACTACAGTTGCACGCAATTGACATTTGCATTATAATAAAAAGTTTACCACGAAGAGGAGATCGGCTTTCTGCAACCAAGTCGATATCCTCGGCTTCAAATTAGTGTCCAGAGGTCCAACCTCTACAAAATTTCCAAGCCCAACACCAGAAGAACCCTTTTACAGTAAACCCAAATTGAATAAGTATAATTATTGTTATTAATTTTTCATTGAATTTGAGAAGAAATGTTGAATTCTTACAGGTCCTCCTTGCAACCAGAGTACAGTTGGCCATGGAGTAGACCCGTTATCGACTCGATTTGCGCTTTTATAGAGCCAATAGAACATGTGGGCCTCTGAATTTTCATGGAAAACAGGAAATAAAATTGTGAACAAATAAGTGATAAAAAATATTAAAAATCTTACTCGGTCTAACTTGAACATAGCCCCATTGCTCGGAGCCATCACTGGAGGTCCTCTTGGCGTTTGCAGAGTTGAAGAAGAAGAAAAACAGGGGAATGAGTAGGAGAAGAGGGAGGAAAGGAGATGAAGAAGAAGCCATTGATTTAAAAAAAGGAAAGAACCCTGTTGAGTTAATGAATGAATGAGCTCGATATATATAGAAATATTGGAAAAGATTATTGTTGAAAAAGTTCGTTTCCTTTATTTGTTGTTTTTACTGGAAAGAGAAAGAGAAGTCGTAGAAGAAAAGAAGAGGAGGGTGTATATGTAAATAGATCAAAGATTTGGACATTTTTATGAATTTTTGGGCAGACAATGGCGATTTTGGTGAGGAGGGGTGGGGAGGGAGATTGATATGAGTTTGCCTGCCTTTTTGGTGCCTCGTGAGAGTACATTGTTTGCGTCAAATTTGCCAAATAGAAAATAGAAAGGGAAAATTGCTTCTAGTACCCAATTTCCTTACAAGTATTGTGCTCCTCCTTCTCAAAAGTTTTTTTCAACGCTCTCAAAACCCCCAAAAGTAAAACCATAATTCCCTGAGTCCCCAAAACATAAAACCCAAGAGTTTAAAACATGTGAAGACCATAATACTCTTTCTCTCTCTCTCTTCTGATGTTACTATGACAATTTGAAATGTTTTTTTTTTTTTTTTTTGGGGGGGGGGGGGGGGGGGGTTAAATTCCGTCAAAAATTTCCAACGGCGTCGACATCAGCCGTGAAACTTTCCCGGCATTCATTCATGAGGCGAAGAAAATTGCGATTTTGAAGACGGTGATGACGAGTTGCGTCGCCAACCCTCTTAAGTTTACATATTGTTATAATTTTTTTTGAAATCGATGACTTGAGATTAAAGTAGAGTATGTAAATATATATATTATTGTGATTTCACTATAATAAATTTGTTATTAAGCTTTAAGAGTTGGTGGTGAAGGAAGGTTACGTGTTGGGTTTGAAGGTTACGAGTTGGTTGTGAAGGTTACGTGTTGGTTGTCAAGGTTATGAGTTGATTGTGAAGGTTACGTGTTGGTTGTCAAGGTTATGAGTTGGTTGTGAAGGTTATGAGTTGGTGTTTGGGTCAAAAATCGTTGTTTTCATTGTGATTGAATCTATTACAACTATAATCGTTTACAATAAACTCAAATAAAAAGTTGACCTTTTTATAAGATCTCCTTATACAATGAAAATACAAAAGATATGACTCTTGTCAAACAGCGTAGCGGACGTTTATCACCTGCTGCTTGCGTGGGATCTTTGCTTGTGTCGGGGACGTTAATATCCGTGGACCGTCACGGATCAGATCCGGTTGACAGATAAATGATCAAAGCTCTCACTTCACGAAGGAAGTAATCGCTGCAGCGATGATCTCGACCAAGCGAGATCACGGCTCTTCTCGAGATTTAAGACTAAGCTTAAATCCGGAGGAATATGGGACGGGTCTCGGATCTCTCGAACTCCACTCTTTATACACAGGAGATCGCCAAGATCTGCTAACCCTTGTTGTAAATTCGTGGCTTCACTCTCCAATTCGGCAGCGTCTCGCCCTCTTGATTTCTCCCCCGCAGAAATGAGCACCCGAGCTCGTATTTATAAGCCTTGAAAGTCGGTATTTGGATAAGAACGAGGGATTCCTCCTTATCTTCAGTTAAGAACTGATTAATCATAGTATCAGATCAGTTGGGATGCTCAGGAACCAACAAATCCCGAGAGAATCCGTGAAAACCGAAAAATCACACTTTTAGATCAAATCTGGCCGAAGCGTCACCCGGTGGCTCGGCCTTAGCCTAGCCACCAAATGGTGGCTCGACCTTGGCCTAGCCACCAAATGGTGGCTCGGCCGCCGAGTCACTATTTGGTGACCTGGCTATGGGCCGAACCACTGGTTCGGCCGAGTTGTTTTAATGTAACTCGGTCGCCAGCGACTTTTATTGGTTTTTTGGGTTTTGACTTGTTCCGTTGTTACGTGTATTTCATCGTTTCGTTGACTTGTACGCTGTTTTGGTGGCCGATGAGCACGCGAGTCACTTGGTTCGCCGATTTGGTGGCTGATAAGCGTGCGGGTCACTTGGTGGTGGCCGATGAGCACGCGAGCTACTTGGTTCACCAATTTGGTGGCTGATGAGCGTGCGGGCCACTTGGTGGTGGCCGGTGAGCACGCGGGCCACTTGGTTCACCGATTTGGTGGCCGATGGGCGTGCGGGCCAATTGGAGCTGGCTGACGAGTGCACGTGCCACTTGGAGGTGGCCGGTGAGCTCACAGGCCATTTGGTTTGCCGTTTCGCTTCATGTGTTCGTCGGTGTCGGATAATCCTCTTAGACTTAGATAATGACGTTCATCACCTTCTCTCTGTCTCGATCTGTGTGTGGATACCTATAGGTATTTTTAGACGCCTACAGATACCCTCTCCAAAGTATTTCAGACTCATTCTTTTATAGAGGAGTCTGGGATGCTTTGGATATGATAGGCCCCCACCTTCAGTCGGTGTCAAAGGACCTATGAACTGCTTCAATTCTTGACTTCTTCAGCCTTCAGTCTATTTAGCGTTTTGTCGAATAGATGATGTTCTTCCGGCGCTATGTTTATCGTCTGACCGTTGTCAAAATCTTGAATCGAAATTGGTGAGTTAGTTATGGATCGTATCATTGAGTTGGCTTTGAACTGATTATCTTCGTGGTAATGCGTTGACCGGCGTTGACCTAGGGCTACGCGTTGATCGGCGTTGGCCTTAAGGTTTTTAATCGATCGGCATTGACTTTCATCGCAACACGTTGACCGGCATTAACATAGTTTATACTCGTACGTTTGCTGGAGTCTATACAGTTTAAGCTCTTAAGGCATTAGAGCGTGACGGTCTCAAATGTTGGGGCTGTATGACCAACTTGCTAAAGCTGATTCATCTGCACGTATGGATCTTATCCTGAAGTTGTTGGATGATCAAGTCACGAGACCAACTAATGGGGCTAGTGCATCAATGACTCTCATATTTATAGGATTTTTGGCAAATCCTCAGCCATCAACGGGTTTGATGAATATTTACCGACTATCGTTTGAGTCGGGTTAGCGTGCGAATTGTTTAAAGTCTGTTCCGCACGTAACATTGTGCTAAGAGAGATAACTTTCTTAGTGCTACGATGTTAAATACGTAGACTTCGTCTTTCTCACGGGAATAGACTATCCGGCGACGTGTATTAGACGTAGACTTAGGATTTTTGGCAAATCCTCAGCCATCAACGGATTTGACGTGTCTTTACCGACTACCGTTTGAATCGGGCTAGCATGTGAATTGTTTAAACTCATTTTCACATGTAACGTTGTGCTAAGAGAGTTAACTCTCTTAGTGCTATGATATTGAATACGTAGACTTCGTCTTTCTTACAGGAATAGACTATCCGGTAACACGTGTTAGGCGCTGACTTACCCCTTCTTAGGCTTCGGGATAAAAGTCCACAGACTTGGATTCTGGTGTCTTCTTCAATCGGTGAAAGACTAAACCGGAAACGCATGTTAGGCGCTGACTTATCCCTACTTAGGCTTCAGGATAAAATTCTTCATGTATAAAAGGCATGGATTTTGTTGCTACGATACCGAATACGTAGACTCGGTCGTTTTTCACGGGAACGAACCACCCAGCAACACGGGTTAAGCGCTGATTCATCCCTACTTAGGCTTCAAGATAAAATACCCCAGATTGGATTCTGGTGTCTTTTTTCACTCGGTGAAAGACTAAACCTACAACACGTGTTAGGCGTTGACTTATCCCTGTTTAGGCTTCAGGATAAAATTCCCCATGCATAAAAAGCATGGATTTTATTGCTACGATACCGAATACATAGACTCGGTCGTTTTTACGAGAATGAACCACCCAGCAACGCGGGTTAAGCACTGACTCATCCCTACTTAGGCTTCAAGATGAAATGCCCCAGATTGGTATTCCGGCATCTTCTTCAATCGGTAAAAGACTAAACCGGCAACGCGTGTTGGGCGTTGACTTATCCCTGCTTAGGCTTCAGGATAAAATTCCCCATGCATAAAAGGCATGAATTCTTATTGTTAAAAGATGATGTCTTCTCTTGGGGCAAAGACGAACCCGATGCGGGAGAGGAAGAATTTTATATTCTATCTCCCAAAACTGAAGAGGAAGAATTTTATATTCTATCTCCAGTTACAAAAGGAAACTCAAAGTGGGATCTCCACTTCAAGAATCCGGGAAGGTGAAACTAAGAGTGGGATCTCTACTCCGAGAATCAAAAAGATTCGGATAACCCTGACTGTCGGAAGGTTTGATTATCGAACTAAAGATGGATTTCTCGTTTATCGGGAGTGAATTGTGGTTTTGGTCCTTACTGTGGGAAGGTTTGACCAAGCGGGAGTTTAAGGTGATCCTAACTGTAGGAAGGTTTGATCATTCGATTTGAAAGTAGACCTCTCATTCATTGGAGGAATCGAGAGGGGATTTTGGTTTTGGCCCTAACTGTAGGAAGGTTTAACCGAGTGGGAGGTTTGAGACGATCCTAACTTTAGGAAGGTTTGATCGCTCGATTTGTGGACCTCTCGTTCGTTGGAGGAATCGAGAGGGGATTTTGGTTGTGGTCCTAACTATTTAAAGGTTTGACCAAGATGGAAATTTGAGACGACCCTAACTGTTTAAAGGTTTGATCGTTCAATTTGTGGACCTCTTGTTTATAGAATGAATCGAGAGGGGATTTTGGTTGTGGTCCTAATTATTTAAAGGTTTGACTAGGTAAACAATGGGAGTGGGAGTACAAATCACAGTGAGAGTGTTGACTTGTACCGATTACTCAATGGGGATTCTTGGTGTCAAGTGATAAGAACTTAACACGAAGGGGTTTGACAATTCGTCAAGGATTAAGACATTAAAATTCCGAGTACTATGTCTGGACTCTAACAATGAGGATGTTGATGCACGGATACATCGAAAGTTTAAATGGATTTAACTGAAAGGAATTTTGGTGGTCTCACCGTCAATTAGTCTGATCGGTGGGGGTTTAGTGTTTATCACTTTGTTCGTAATGATCGGGTTATCCCTAAGAATATTACATTTAACATTCTTCCGGAAACTTTTCGTTACATGAATTATCCACCACCAGCTTTCTTTACAAAACTGGGTCTAATGAGGAGTACGTTATCCTCAGTCCCATGTTCGGGTTATCCTTAAGAATATAAGATTCTCTAGGAACTTCCCGTGAAAGAAAGGAAACAGTTTAGACTCATATACATATTACAGTATTGAGAAGCAGTTTATACTCGTATACTTTTCGGAGTGTAGGAAGGAGCAGTTTATACTCTTATACTTGTTAGAGTCGTTCATTCGACCTAATTGAGCGTTATGACGCCGGCTTCAACCAGGATTTGGATGCTATTTTTAAGAGTAAAGTAGTCCTTGGTGGGATGAAGGACCCTCCTATGGTACACGCAGTACTTTGGATCCGTGGTGTTGTCAGCTTCCTCCTGATTCGTGATAGGTGGTAACTTGATCTTGTTATTTTCAAGGAGGGACTCGAAAATAGCTGGAACATCCTCATCCTTGAAGGAGTACTCTTTTTGGAGTCTCGGACCCGAAGTCTTCTGCTGTCTTCGGGGTTGCTGTTGTGACGTCTGATTAATGTCAACGACTGCTGCAGGTGTCTTCCCTTTACCACGGGAGACGAAGCTTGAGTTCGGAGAGTTAGCCGTTGGTTGGCTTCTCTCGGTTTTCTTCCTCCTGAGGAAACGTTAAGTCTACTCTCCGCGCATCTTCAACTCTTTCCATGTGTTGGACGGTGCAACTCCCATAACTTCTAATATCTCAATAGATAGGTTATTATGACATGTTTGGAGGATGAAGTCCTCCGTGATCGGATCTTGACAGTTCATCGCTTTATTCTGGAAACGTTTGATGAAGTCATTGACCATTTCTTTGTCTTCCTGTTTCTCCTCGAAGAGTGTCTTGATGGATACCTCGGCGTCATCGTTAAAGAAATTACTGAGGAATGAGCTCTCCATATTGTCCCAGCTATTAATACTTCCAGGCTTGAGACGGCGGTACCAATCGAAGGCGAGCTCACGAAGGGTGCTAACGAATGACCAAACCATCAAGGCTTCATTGCCGGAGATCATACCCAATGGGACTTGAAGTAGATCAGATATTGAGTGGGCGAACCCTTCCCATCAAATGGCATGAAGTTAATCAAGTTGAACTTCGCCGGGTATGCTATTGAATCTCACTCTCTTGGATAAGGACATGGAATGCCGGTCCTTTTCACCTCTCGAGCAGACATTAGAGCGTTGATTTTGCTCTCGAGATCTTTCATTTTTTTCATCATCGCTCGTATCGGGCTTTGGACGATTCTTAAGAGGAACAATGAGGCTACCCCCGGTGTTGTCATTTTTGGTGGGACCACCCTCAGCGTCATTGTTTTTAGTGGGGCCACCCCCAACGTTCTGGTCAACGGGAGGATCATCAGCATTGATGTATTCATCCACGTCTAAATCGCTAGCTGCTTAGTCAGCAAGGTTGCGACGGCTGGATTCACCAAACTGATTGGACAGAGCCCGAATTTGTTGGTCATGTTCTTCCCTCATCCGTAGCATAGTCATTTCTATTTCAATCTTGAATGCCTCTTTCTGCTTGGTTAGAGCATCCTCGAGAATTTTGCCGATTTGTTCGGTATTGATCATGAATGCTTCGTGGGATTATCCTGGGCTGGACACCGTTTTGTCAGAAGCGACTGCAGAGTTGGCATCTGATGCTTCATCATCCGAGGATAATCCCCTCTGCATTCTCTGATAATCTCTTTGTCTAATAGTTCCTGATCGCAACCGAGTTAGATGATGCGATATAAGCGGGTCAGAGCTAGAAGGTCGAATCGACTTTCCCTTATCAACCATATTTATTGTGACTTCCGAAAATTCGTCACCTTGAATGGCAGATTGTTTCTTACAGAAACGTTTTGGCTTGGACTTAGTTGCTCCGTTAGATATCCTCTCAAATACTGAGACCCTCTGCGGAGCGATCTTGGGGCAGCTACACGCTGATAATACTGCCCTAATTAGTTTGGCACACAGGCAGTGAGATTTTGTTTCCCGGGTATTTCTCTTCCGAGACTTGTTCGTACCCCCAGCCCGATAGTACAACTCATCGGTCAGATGACCGGAGCAACCTATCATGTGTTGGCACGACTCCCCTGGTATAACGTTGTCATCGTCAGATGAATATGTTTCTTTAAGGGGGTTTGCCGCTTTATTAGCGTTCTCAAGAGTCACGTGTTTGTAACCACGCTTTTGGGAGCGTAGGATCTCAATAGGCTCCTGGTCTTGAATACACACCCCCAGACGGGTGGAAGCTGGAGTTTTCCCTTTATGAGAAGGCTTGAAATTGTTGCGAGGGCGTGTGTGACCCCCAGCTCGACGAGTCGCTCGGGGTTCAGTCACCGGACCCAAGCGTTCTTTGATCGGAACTTTGCCTCGATCCTCGTGCAAAGGACCCAGGCAATCTGTCATCCTCATCTTGAAACGGGACAAGTTTCTATGGTCGTGAGTCTTCACCGGAAGTGCGGAATTCATCGGAACAGAAACAGGGGCTGTCGGAGGATTAAATGGGACTGTAGGAGGTGAACCGGGTGCGAACTGAACCGAACTGTGTGTGAACTGAACCGAACCGAACCGCGTGCGAACCGACGCGAACCACCACTTGGTGGCTCGGCTTGGGCCGAGCCACCATTTGGTGGCTCGGTTTTAGCCAAGCCACCAGATGGTGGTTCGCGCATTCTGGTAGTTTCAGGCGTTGTTTGACTTTTTGTCGACGCCGTTTCGGACTTTGGTTTCCAGACTTTGTGTGGTTTCTGTGGCCTCTTGATCATCTCTTTTTGCTTCAACTTCTGCGTTTCTTATACGAGAATCCGTGCATACGCGATCAAGGCGCAGCGTTTCTGAATGCGCTCCTCGAGGGTTGAGCAGGTCCGTTTGACTTGGATCTACTCATTCGTTGTTGGTTCAGAGGAGAGGCCACTTATTTGCTGCTGGGGCACTCGGTGCCTTCTGTGTTTCAGATCCACTTCATAGCAGATCCCGTCAACAGGCTCCAAAGCCTTAGCGAATTGGTGCGTGAGGCGTTGGCGCTGCCTTTGGCGAGCTCTTTTCAATAAAGTTGGCGCGCCTTCGGTACTCAACTCCTTGATTAATGAGGAGTTCAGATCTGTAAGTCCGACTTCATTGGAGACCGAAAGTGCGTTGCGAGGTCCAACTGCTACAGCAACGGGGACGTTGATCTTTATGCGCCTACGAGGGGCGGAGGATTTGGAGGAGGAGGACGACAGATACTCCTCGAACTTCAGTTGGTCGAATTCATACTCGATCTCTTCGTCAACCGGGATCTGGATCTATGGTTACAACACGACAACTTCGGCAGTGAAGCTGTTGGTTCCCACTGTGTCGCCAGCGTGTTTGGGTCAAAAATCGCTGTTTTTATTGTGATTGAATCTATTACAACTTTAATCGTTTACAATAAACTCAAATAAAAAGTTGATCTTTTTATAAGATCTCCTTATACAATGAAAATACAAAAGATATGACTCTTGTCAAACAGCACAGTGGACATTTATCACCCGCTGCTTGCGTGTGATCTTTGCCTGTGCCGGGATGTTAATATCCGTGGACCGTCGCGGATCAGATTTGATTGACAGATAAATGATCAAAGCTCTCACTTCACGAAGGAAGTAATCACTACAGCGATGATCTCGACCAAACGAGATCACGGCTCTTCTCGAGATTTAAGACTAAGCTTAAATCCGAAGGAATAGGGGACGAGTCTCGGATCTCTCGAACTCCACTCTTTATGCACAGGAGATCGCCAAGATCTACTAACCCTTACTATAAATTCGTGGCTTCACTCTCCAATTCGGCAGTGTCTCGCCCTTTTGATTTCTCCCCCGCAGAAATGAGCACCCGAGCTCGTATTTATAAGCCTCGAAAGCCGGTATTTGGATAAGAACGAGGGATTCCTCCTTATCTTCAGTTAAAAACTGATTTACCATAGTATCAGATCAGTTGGGATGCTCAGGAACCAACAAATCCCGAGAAAATCCGTGAAAACCAAAAAAATCACACTTTTAGATCAAATCTGACCGAAGCGTCACCCGGTGGCTCGGCCTGGCCGGGCCACCAAATGGTGGCTCGGCCGCCGAGTCACCATTTGGTGACCTGGCTATAGGCCGAACAACTGGTTCGGCCGATTCATTTTGATGTGACTCGGCCGCCAGTGGCTTTTATTGGTTTTTCGGGTTTTGACTTGTTCCGTCGTTACGCGTATTTCGTCGTTTCATTGACTTGTACGCTGTTTTGGTGGCCGATGAGTACGCGGGTCACTTGGTTCGCCGATTTGGTGGCTGATGAGCGTGCGGGCCACTTGGTGGTGGCCGGTGAGCACGCGAGCCACTTGGTTCACCGATTTGGTGGCTGATGAGCGTGCGGGCCACTTGGTGGTGGCCGGTGAGCACGCAGGCCACTTGGTTCACCGATTTGGTGGCTGATAAGCGTGCGGGCCACTTAGAGCTGGCTGACAAGTGCACGGGCCACTTGGAGGTGGCCGGTGAGCACACAGGCCATTCGGTTTGCTGTTTTCGCTTCATGTGTTCGTCGGTATCGGATAATCCTCTTAGACTTAGATAACGACGTTCATCACCTTCTCTCTGTCTCGAGCTATGTGTGGATACCTATAGGTATTTTTAGACGCCTACAGTTGGTTGTGAACCTCGGCAATGAGTTTGTTGTTAAGCTTATGAGTTGGTGGTGAAGGAATGTTACGTGTTGGTTTTGAAGGTTACGAGTTGGTTGTGAAGTTTACGAGTTAGTTTCCAAGGGTACGAGTTGGTTGTGAAGGTTACACGTTAGTTGTCAATGTTACGAGTTGATTGTGAAGGTTACGCGTTGGTTGTTAAGCTTACGAGTTGGTTGTGAAGGATACGAGTTGATTGTGAAAGTTATGCATTGGTCGTGAAGGTTATGGGTTTGTTGTGAAGGTTACGAGTTGTTTGTGAATGTTACGAATTGGTTGTGAACCTTCGTAACCAACTCATAAACGTCACAACCAACTCCTTATCGAGGTTCACAACCAACTCGTAAAATTCACAAACAACTCGTAACCTTAACAACCAACTCGTAACCTTGACAACCAACGCGTAACATTCACAACCAACTCGTAACCTTGACAACCAACATGTAACATTCACAATCAACTCATAACCTTCACAACCAACGCGTAACAGTCACAACCAACTCGTACCATTGGCAACTAACTCGTAAATTTCACAACCAACTCGTAACCTTCAGAACCAACATGTAACATTCCTTCACCACTAACTCATAAGCTTAACAACAAACTTATTACATTGAAATAACAACAATATATAAATTTACATACTCTAATTTAATCTCAATCATCGATTTTAAAAACATTACAACAATATGTAAACTTAAGGGGGTTGGCGACGCAACTCGTCATCACTATCTTCAAGATCGCAATTTTCTTCCCCTCGTGAATGAATGTCGGGAAAGTTTCACCGCTGATGTCGACGCCATTGGAAAATTTTTGAGGGAACTAGAATTTCCCCCCCAAAATCCATTTCAAATCGTCACAGTAACATCATGAGAGAGAGAGAGAGAGAGAGAGAGAGAGAGAGTGTGTGTGTGTGTGTGTGTGTGTGTATTATGGTCTTCACATGTTTTAAACTCTTAGGTTTTGTGTTTTGAGGGCTCAGGGAATTATGGCTTTACTTTTAGGGGTTTTGTGAGCGTTGGAAAAAGTCTTTGGGAGGAGGGAGATACTTGTAAAGAAATTGGGGTTGGAAGCAATTTCCCCAAATTAAAATGGTTTAAAGAATAATTTCAATAAATCATTTACTTTCTTTTAGTAGTATATTTATTTAAAAGGGTTAATTATAGAAAGTCCCTGTACTATTACTTAATTGTCAATAGACCCTTTATAGTTATGTTGTTGTATATAGACCCATTGCGTATAGACTATCGCCATTGTACCATCACCCATTGCATATGGACCCGTGACTGAATCTTCTTTCACTCTTTTATCCTCAAGAGCCATATTTATCGAAAAGAATAATATTCTCTTTCTCTAAGCATAGAAGAGTGAAAAAGTTTTCACTCAGGGGTTTATATGCAACAATAAAACTAAAGAGAGTATACCCACAACTGGGAGATAATATATGGGTCTAGCTACAATTAACCCTATTTAAAAAAAATTAACACTTTTTAGTTTGATAATGCTTCCCGGTGTTCTCTTGCCAATCATTTCACCAAGCCATTTGTGTTATTTATTAGAGTACATTTAAGCCACAGACATCATTAAGCTGAATAATATTTAACTTTGTAATAATTAAGAGGTTAGTTTAATCCTAAAGTGTCCATCTAAGTATTTTTAATGATGTTCGAATCAGAACATACTTATTTAAAAAAAACCAAGTAATGTTGCTTTTCCAATTTACACTAGCATCTTATTTCCCATTTTCTTTCCCTCTTAATTGTCCAAGCATATTTATTTAGTGATAAACACTTGTTGAGTGCAATGTTAAATTACTAATCCTATTTTATCTATATTATAGATTTACCGTAAGTAACTTAAATGGACAGTTCTGCTTAAAAGGACAATAAAAAGTAGGGAAATTTCTTTAAAGAAAGGAAATATAACAATTTTGAGGTTGATTTTGAAAATGGTTTATTCATTGTGATGCAATAAAAAAGCTTGGGGGTCAAACCTTTGATCAGTTGTGAGTGGGTGGCAATACCTATTAAATCTTCAATATTTGCGAAACTACCCCTCAAATTTTGATGTTTGGAAATATTACTCCTCAAAGCTAGTATATTAGGTCTTTCTAGTTTCTACTATCCAACTCAAGAACGATGGTTTTCAAGCAAGGCAATCCCAAAATTTTTAATAATTTCTAATAAGTTTGTAACGATTTCCCGTTTAAAAACGAAAAAATGTAAAATGAATGAGGTAGAAAATAACAATGTGATAGAACTGAAAAGTAATTTTGCAAATGTAATATTTGGAGAATAATTTTACAAATATAGAAGATGTGAGGGGTATATATGCAAAGACCCCTAACTCATGAGTGGAGCATTGAACTCTTGCTCTCTATAAAAATCGTCTAGCGTCAATTATTAATTTCATTCTATATTGCCCTTTTTTGTTTAGGCGCAGCATTTTTGAAGCAAAACTTGGACGCCATTCACGCCTTGATTTGCTAAGATTAGTTGGCATGATTAGTAGGATTAATGGTTACTTGTACGAGGTTGAAATTCCCCTTTTATGGCTTGTGGGTTTTAGGGGGTTATTCTTTTCTTTTTTTTTTCTTTTGACTTTATAGTTATGATGGAATCATTGAAATTAAAACATAGACAAAGAATTTCTTGTAATTTGCCCTAATTTTTTTTACTAATTTCTTGTTAAGTGCAACACCTTAGTGACTTAGTCCATAGATAATAGTTTTTTTAAACTTCACATAGAACTCATCAAATTTTGATATATTCATATGTCTATGTGACTATGTGTCTATACTATATACTAAAAGAATATCCTTTTATTGCCAAACTTTTTAATTCCCATGCATTACTAGTCCCCCTTTTCTATATAATGAGAAAATTATGGTATTCCTAAATGCACAAAAATTACCAGTATCACTTGAGAAGGTGACATGTTGACACTTAATCATATATTTAACTAAGAATCCTAATCAAATTAATTCCTATCCATAGTTAGAAAATTTCTAATAATAATCAAATATTTTGTAATTGTAATCAAATCATAAATTATCCATAATTAAAAAATATAATAGTTATCCACAATCTAAAATTGCCACATATTCTTATTTTTTTAAAGAAACATTTCTCTATACAACCAATAAGTTTAGTTGTTTGGCACTAAGGCCACAATATCTTTGAAACTATCGATAAGCGTTGGGATTTGAGAAAAGTTCAAAAATATTTTTACTTATTTGCACTTAAATCGATGAGAACATTACCTAATAATTTTAGGCTAATGAATATTATCCCTCAATACCAATATATCTTTCAAATCGCTCCTATTTGCAATTTAACCAATATAATCACAAACAATCTCTTAAAAATATAAAATTTATAAATAGTACACTAAAAAATATGAAACTATGCAGAACCCCCTTTAAAAATCTAAAAGCTACAAAAAAAAAAACATTTAAAGTTCTAAAAATTACAAATAACCTTTGAGTAATCCAAAAATTATAAACAGATCACTGAAAAACTATAAAAAAATTACAACTCCCTAAAAAATTTTAAATTTAAAAACTTTATTAAAAAATCTAAAAAATTTCATTCAGACCCTTAGAATTTGAAAATTACAAACAACCACTTAAAATTTTGAATATCACAAATATTAACCCATTTTGAAATCTGAAAATTAAATTCTAAACAATCTAAAAGATACACACAAAACCCTAAAAATTATAAACAATCATTTTAGCAATTTTCTATTGATAGTATTTGGGGTTAAATGACAAAATAAAAAAAATTATTAGGCCCTTTCTGCCAAAAGTTATCGAGTTATTCGACGATATATGAACTAATAATTTTAAATTTGAAATTTTTTTGCTAAAAGTTTTTAAGGGTTTAGTTAGAGTTTGAAATTTATTGAGGTTTTAATATCAAATGCCCAAACTTATTGGGTTTAGTAAAATTTACCCATATTTTAATTTTTATGAACATTTGTGGACTGGTAGTTACATAAGAAGACCTTATATCTATTAAAGAATAGGTTAGTGGTTCCTATTGTCATGACAGACAGTCTGTCAAATTATTGAGACCTAAAACCCTAAATGATTAGGAGAATCAAGTGGATGACATTATAAACACATAAAATTTTTGATTTGTTATTTTGTGAGCAAAGAACAAATCCAACTACACACAAGAGTAGAAATGAAAAAAGAAATGGTTTACATCCCCTATTTGTATACAAAAAGAGATTTGTAGTTTACTATTAGCCTTATCATACTCTTTTTAAAAGTAAGAGTTCAGGAAAAACTTTCCATGATCAATATTATTCTTTACTATTTTAAATATTTTATTTAAATATTAATCTATCTTAATCATAATTATAACATATCCTAATTCCATATGAACTGCCTACAGCTCAACATTTTAAAAAAATAAGATTAATAAAATATATGAAACAACTCCACGATATTAGTTTGTTAAGGTAAAGAACTAACATGCTATAATCTATGCAATATTATCAAAAAACAAAAAAGTTTTAAAAATTACAAAACATACCCTTAAAATTTAAAAATTACACAAAGCATCCTGACATTTTAAAAACTAAAAACAACAAACATGAAATCTAGAAATTAACAATAGCCTCCGATGAATTTAAAAGTTATAATTAACACCCTCTACATTTCAAAAATTGTAGAAACACCTCCAAAAGTTTAAATAATAAAAAAGCACCCTGAAATTCTGAAATTTTAAAACTTACAAACGCAAAAGATGTATTCAAAGGATTACCTTTAGGCACTAGAAAATTTAATATTTATAAAAAACAACCTCAAAGTTATAAAAATTATAAAAAAAACTTTCAAAAATTAAAAATCATAAAAAACCCTAAAATTTTAAAACTTGTAACTAGTACATATCAAATTTTAAAATTGTCAGCAGACTGCTAAAACCTTAAATTTTATAACAAACAATCAAAATTTTAAATAATTGCAAAAAACACTCAAAATTTTAGAGTAACAAAAAATATGTTGACATTTTTCGTTAAGATATGTAAATATAAATTCCAATTTAAGGTTTAATATACTTTTTCAACATATAAAAATAGTCCAATTTTATCAAAAAAGGTAAAGTTAGAGAAGGATTAATGTTGGCTCAATAAAAGATGAAATAGAAGGAATAAAAGACACTATTTTCCAAATATTTTATAGAAATATTTATTTTTTTGAGTAAATTAGAAATCTTTAGAAGAGATTTTTATGAGAAAATTTTCTTCCTTTTATATGCTTATGTAGATGCTTTCGTCATATAAAAATGTGGTAGAGTTAGTATTAGTCTTTAGTTTATGATTTTTGTAAAGTCTATCAAGGATTACGAACAAACTCCATACTCTCTTTTTGTATCGTATTATCCCACTTTTAACCAACCATCTTGTCTTATTAGATTTAATTATTTATCTTCCTTTTATATCGCTATTTTTTAAAATGTTTTTTACTTTTTCAACACTATAATTTCTCAGGTCAAGCTTGGTTTCAAGTTGGTCTAAATAACATGATAATTCAAATTGGTCAGATTATATTTGTTTCCTATTAATTTAATTATCAACAAGAAAATTTAAACTGAGTGTATCTCATTTAAACGGACATCAAAATAAAATAAATAATCACAATGCAATTTAGAGAAATAAGTGAACAAAAATTATTAAAATAGAATAGAGGAATAAATTTTAGTAAGGAAATAAACTAAATATACTTAATCATGATATTTAACCATGTACATTGCACGTATATAAAACCTTATCTCTAAAAATGCCACAAGTCCCTCCCTAATTTTGAATTTGAAATTTTAAAATAAGACTATCCACATTTATTCGACGAGCTAGCATTTTCTTTTCTTTTTTTACTTTTAGAATATTACAAAAAGGAGGATATTATGAAGGAGCGATTGATGGTTAAACCATCTACTTTGAATTTTAAATTCTGAAATAAAAATCATCTATGCCCTTATACTGTACTTTCTTTATAAGAAATACTCGAACTCAAGTTATATGCTTTTGGAGAATGAGCAGTAGTCTACAGAAAAAATTTCAATATAAATTCAATTTTTAGAAGCAAGCTCATAATAAAAAAAAACTTATAGAGACAAAAAATATATAAAAAAATACCAGACCCATGGTGCATGCACGTGCATAATGCTTGTAATTATATTGTTTACTATAACAATATTTTTGATTGCCCAAACTTTTTAATTCCCATTCACAATAGAGGTAATGCCGTAAAATAAAATTAATTGAAGCAACAATCAAGCCCATGATTAGAACAATGGATGGGCCAATACAAAATTTAAAACTAAAATCTGCCCCATATTCAAGGGGGCTATCAAAAAAATACGTCGGCTGCCTAACCAGCCCATGAAAAATCTTACGAAAAAGAGAGCAGGGGCATGAAAAAATGGCGGCCCGTCTTTAATGTTCATTACTACCCGACTCCATGAGTTCATTTATAACCTCCCATATTAACTACTTACGAAACCAATTTTTTTTCTCTGTAATACACAACAAATTTCCAATTTCTATTCTGTTTGTTTGCCTAAAAAAAGTGGAAAATCAAAGAAATGGAAAACTATTTCTAAGAAGAAATATTTTGGGAGTGTTTGGTTTGCTAAAAAAAGAAGAAAATCAAAGAAATGGAGATGAGATAAGATGAGTTGTCATCTTATTATAGGATGATGTGAGTGATTTTTTAAGAAAACTTGTTTTGATGTTGTTTGGTTGGCGAAAAAAAATAAGAAAATGAATTATAAGAAACATATTTCTTGTAATATGTTGTTTTCTTTTGTTTGGTTCATTCTTAAAAATAAGAAAATAGATGAGATGAGATGAGATGTCATATATTATTGGATGATGGTCTACACTTAAGAAAATTGTTTTCCTAGCTTTTTGAGAGGAAATGTGTGGAAATAAAATGTTAATGAGATGAGATGAGTTGTCCTCATCTTATTGAATGATGTGAGTGATTTGAAATGATGAGATGGGATGAGTTGAGGGCCCGTTTGGACGGGGTATTTTGCCCCGAAAATTGGGAGGAAAGCTGCCAAAATGACAGCTTTTTGACAGCTTTCTCCTAAAATCACCTCTTGAAGAGGCGATTTTGGGGAAAAACTGCCAAAAAACTGCCATTTTGGCAGCTTTTCTCACACTTTTCGGGCCAAATACCCCATCTAAACGGGCATTGAGTGATGTTGTGAATAAAAATAATATTTTATTAGATATGATGGATGAGTTGTTGGATGAAAATAATATTTTATTAGATATGGTGGATGAGTTGTTGGATGAAAATAATATTTTATTAGATGTGATGACTGAGTTGTTGGATAAAAATAATATTTTATTAGATGTTGTGGGTGAGTTTTAGGAATGAAAATAGATGAAATTATTTACTTTTTGAGTTTTCTTGGTTTTCATTTTTATTTCTTAGTTTTTTAGGAAATAAACAAACAGGCCCTAAAACTCATCCATCTCACAATCTATCTATCTATTTATATACTATATTTTATATACTATATATATTACAAAAGGCCCTAAATTGCCATTTGGCATCTTCGTAGAGCTTTGGCTTTTCACCTTCCCATAATTTACCTGCTCCCCTCTAAGGGGCTGTTTGGTTGTCTCTTTTAGAGGCTGAATCACTATCAAAACTGACAAAAACTGTCAGTTTTGACAGGAAATCACCCAAAAATGCCTCTAAAAAAACGTTTTTGTAAGATTCCCTGGCAAAACTGACAGTTTTTGTCAGTTTTGACAGGGATTCAGCCTCTAAAAAAAGCAACCAAACAACCCCTAAATGCATATAATTACTCAATCTATTAATTTAATACTATATTAGAATTAAATGAACCGTTACAAAAGCTATAGAAGAGATTTTTGAGCTTCTATTGGAGACAAAAATGAAGATATACAGAACAAAGTGTATCATCATAGTTACATAGGAAAATATTTGAGCACGATTTCTGGTGAAGTAAACTGTGACAATGCGACAGAGAGTGAAGGTATGTAAGAGTTTTGTACTCTCATGAAGGACAAAGAAAATCCAAGTTTTTGGTATGTATTTTTCATTCGATTTCATATGAAAAAATATATTAGATAAAGCATACTGTAGAGTTTGTTTGGTGGGACTATATGCTTAAAATGAAGCTCTTAGCTTTCAAATAATTTTATTTGATACAAGAATTATATTCTGAAGGAAAAAAAAGTTTTAGACATTGTCATTCTATTAGCTAATTCTTTTGTTTGAAGGGGAAAAGTTTTTAGACATATTGTTTGTCATTCTATCAGCTAATTCTTTTCTTTTTTCTTGCATAGGGAACTTGTAATTTCAAGGGATATTATAGAGATTATATGCGAAACCATAATACAGGTTACAGGTAAGATTATTGTATATTATTTTCAGATTCCTTTTATTCAAGGCATTTGGGATTTAACTAAATTTAATTTAGATCTAATTTTTCAAAATTTTAATTTAAAGATTGAAGAGATTTGCAATGTGATAAATAAAGAATTTCTTTGTTATTTTCCAACTTTATGGAATATATAGATTCTTTTGTTGGCTTAAACATCTATATAATTCCTGCAACATGGCGCAGGTATAGCACTAGTCATTACACATTAATTTCATACATTTTAGAGATATATAGTTACAATCAACTCAAATCCGATCGCTATTCTCCACTCCTTAAGTTTTTATTACGAGTTACACTTTGTTCAGTTAACTAGACTAGAATAGTGAAACAGGGATTAGAAAATTATAAAATAAATAATTACATTTTAAAATCTTTATTTCTCCTAACCTTATGATGTGTTGTTATTTTGTGTAAAGTAGATTGTAAATCAAGTATTACCTTATGTTTTCACTGTGATCGGAAATCTGTCTTTAAATTTATTACATTTATTAGCATCATTTTCAATAGATAAATATAACTTGCAATTATTTTAGGGAAAATTGTTTCAAGGCCCCAAAATTAAATTGCTGATGTGTCCCAGCCCCTTGAACTTTTTTCAATGTGCTTTTTACCTAAAATTGAAAAATCCATGTGAATCAGCCCTCTTTACAATTTCCAAGACAAAAAATTCCTAAACTACCCTCTTCTTCTTCTACAGATCTTCTCTAGATCTACTCCTCTTCCTACAAACCCATCTCCTCTTCCACCATCTCTCTAACCTCACTCGAAACCTCCAACACCGCCGCTACCTCCGTCACCTTTGTCTCTACCTCGCCAGGGGGTTCTGCAAGAACGGCAACAGGTGCAGGTTCCTCCACGACCTCAACGAGGACAAGCTCGACGCCGCCATGGCCTCGCCGTCGCCGCCGCCGTCAGGTTTCCATACCCCCTCGGGCAGCTTGCTGATGTCCCCGTTGTCGCCCATGAACCAGAGGTAGGTGAACGGGTCAATCGAGGATCGACCGGAGTGAGTTTGATGTTGTTTGTTGTCATGTAAGCTTCAGTTGAACTGGGAAGGAGTTTGATGTTGTTCTCTGTGCAGTTTGATTGTTATTGATATTGCAAATTATATGGTGAGATTTTGGGAATGCATTGTGGTCATTGTTGGTTTGATAACACTTTTCCTGCTGATAACACTTTCAGAGAAGATGATGTCTCCAATTATTTTAGGTTACGGGAAATTTTCTTTTTGAACTTGTTGATGGTTTGACAATTGTTGTTTGAGGTTAAAACTGATTTGGGTTCGTGTTATTTTCTATAGTATTTATGGGCCAGTTCAAGATGTGAGGATCCCCTAATCTCAACATGTTATGTTGGGGCTTGGATG
>BQKN01000109.1:830018-843172 GCA_022839385.1 Asparagus kiusianus | reverse complement strand
ACACACATAATATAAACTCCTAAACTAATTTACCCAAGCTTGTGATCTCTAACGAAGCTCTTCTTGGTACACTTGTGGATGAATCTTTAACTTGAATCTTTAACTTGAATTACAAGGCTTCAACCACTATTTCCGCCAACCTCCATTAGATATGATCATGAAAGCTCGATTCCATCCATCCTCCAACATGTTGTTTGTCTACAATAAATAGAAATACACAAACACTAGACAAACAACATTAGTGGTAAATTATTTGTTAAACATCATCAAAACAAAGAGGCTAACAAAGGTTGCTGATAAGTTATTAAAGTTACGAGTTTGTTGTTAAGGCTACAGATCATTTGTTAAGGTTGCTGATTGGTTGTTAACATTACTGGTTGGTTGTTAAGGTTGTAGAATGGTTGTTAACTTTACAAATTTATTGTTAAGGCTACAGTTTTGATACGAGCTTCCGTGCGAGCACATTTGATTGCGGAATTATCAAAGGTAGGTTGAGGAGAAAACAATAAGAAACACAAAAATAACTCAGGTTTTGGGTGAAGGAAATACCTTCTCTAGATTATGAGTATGCAGTTTACAATCTCTCACAATCTCACTCTAGAATTGAAGAACAGGCTCTCCAAATCTCAATCTCAATCTAATCTCTCTTGATTAAACCCTCTGATCGTTTTAAACCCTAAAACAATCCCTTATATATGTGTACAAACGAGGGTGACAAAATGGTAAATAACCAAACCCAACCCAAATAGGAAAACGCGTAAATAGAGTTCTTAACGAATCTGGAAAACTTCGATGAGTCGACTCAGGAACAGTTATGAGTCGACTCATGACCTTATATGAGTCGACTCATAACTGATGAGTCGACTGGTCAGAAACTTTTGTTAACAGGACTTGATTTCTTGAGTCAACTCAAAACTGTATATGAGTCGACTCATGACTGATGAGTCGACTCATGAAATGATGAGTTGACCGAGCAGAAACTTTTGACAAAATGGCTAGGTTTCATGAGTCGACTCATGACAAGCAGAGTCGACTCAACCTGATGAGTCGACTCATGTACATGTATGAGTTGACTCACAGGCTGAAATCTAGATACTTTGACTCTTTGATTCTCTGCCTCGTTCCTCGCTCTAACATGCATTCCCCTGTACTATTTGAAACCTTTATTCTCATGCTACCATAAGAATCATCTATCCTCAAGCTCCCATGAGGATCGCTAAATTCCAAAGAGAAGATACACCCGTATCATGGGTCCCCCCTTTAGGAACTTGAAGTCCCGTTCAAGTTAGAACTTTAGCTGAGATAACTCACGAGCTCCTCCTTCCTTGTTGAACCACTTAGCCTTGCTAGGAACTTGACCTTGACGTCCAATGAGAAATGACTTCTTCATCCCCCATCTCGTCATGATCGTCTTTCGCTCTAAAATGCAATCTTCCTTCAGCGGCTCCTCTCTATCAAACCATAAGTCTTCAACATACGGCAAGATCACCTTGTCATCACCTTCATCATCCATCAATGGAAGCTCAAACAACTTCAAGTACTCGGCTTTGATCACCAAATACATGCCTAAGTAAGGTGGTAAATAAAGCTTGAAAGCATTGTCACCAATCTGATCGAGAATCTGAAATGGATCATAACGTATCGGTTTCAACTTCTTCCCTTCTCCCTTTAGCCTCTCCTTACTCAATTTCATCCACACCATATCGCCCACACCAAAGTTACAAGGAACCCGATGTTGATTATGCTTCGCCTTGTACCATGCTTGTGACGAGGCATGAGTATCTGTAATCTTCTACAGAAATCGTTGAGTACGTTGTCTTTCATTCCCCTCCTTGCCGTCCGTCATAGCCTCACTCGAAAACACAAGATCAAACAGACTCGACGGTAAGAATCCAAGTCTCAAACGGTGACTTTCCCCAAGATCTATGAATCGCGTGATTAAAAGCAAACTGTAAATATGGTAAGCTCTCATCCCAAGTCTTGGAATGCCTAGAATTATACCCCCACAACATATGCACTATAGTCCGGTTGACTACCTCTGTTTGCCCGTCTATTTGTGGGTGAAAGGTCGTGCTCTTCTTCAATTTAGTGTCCATCAAACTCCACAAAGAATCCCAAAAATGCCCGAGAAAACGGCTATCCCGATCCGAAATAATCAAACTCGACAACTCAAAATGCTTTCACACATGGTCAAAGAACAACTGTGCTGTACCCGCTCCCGTTATGGTCTTCTTATAAGGAATCAAAATCACTATCTTACTGAACCGGTCCACCATAACGTACAAATAGTCATGCCCGCGCTTGGTAGTCGGCAACCCTGTTTTCGGAGAAAGTTGCCTTCATTGTCGAATTCATTATAATATGGATTGTTTACAAAAAATTCAAAATATTCAATAAAAAGAATAAGAAATAAAAGATTACAACTTTTCAAAAATAACGCAAGATCCGTTCGTCGTTTCTTGCTTGTGTGGGTCTTTAGCCGGTGATGGGGACGTCGATATCCGTGGACTACCTGACAATTAGATCAGATCCGGAACTCCGTCGATCCGCGAAGGAATCTAGAAGCAGAAGCACTTATCTCAGCAACGGCGAGATAATTGCTCTTCTTAGGATTATCGCAACAGGATAACCCTAAGGAACGGATGCGGGTGATGCAGATCTGAAGAATCTCTCTCTTACGTTGAAGAACTCGATCACTCTTCAGTCCGGCAGGGCTTCGCCAATTCTCCAAAATTTTAGATCTGAAAAAATGAGGCTCTGAGGCTCATATTTATAGGCACGGGACGAATTTGGGTTGGAGACACCCTTGGGTGTCTCAACTTGGGCCGAGACACCCTTGGGTGTCTCAGCCCAAGCCGAGACACCCTAGGGTGTCTCGGCCTTGGCCGAGACACCTTGGGGTGTCTCGTTTGTGTTGAGACACCTCGGGGTGTCTCAAATCAGGCTGAGACACCTTGGGGTGTCTCGTTTGTGCCGAGACACCTCGGGGTCTCTCAACTCAGGCTGAGACGTTCCGTTTTGCATATTCGTCCGTTTCCGCCGTAACTTTTTCATTCGAACTCGGATTTGAGCGATTCAAAGTGCGTTGGAAAGCTAACGAGGAGTTATATAAGCTCCAATGATTAGATCATCTATTGAATAAATGAGACACGAAGGGTATTTTACCGTTTGTGAATGATACGGGGTTCCCAATCAGTTCGTATCCTTGTTATTCTAAAATTCCGTTACTTCACGTACTTTGTCGATTCACTTCAAGCGTTCATTAACGTCAATCAAACTTCTATGAACCAGATAATGACGTTCATCATCTTTTCTTAACGCTGAGCTATTCGTGGAGACCTATAGGTAATTTTTAATGCCTACAGATACCCCCTCCAAAGCATTCCAGACTCGTTTCTTTTATAGAAGAGGCTGGAATACTTTGGATGTGATTGGTCCAGCCTTCGATTAGTGTAAAGGACCTGTAATTAGCTTTAATTCTTAACTCCTTCGATTTTCCATCTATTCGATGCTTTGACGAATAGCTGAAGTTCTTTCGGCGCTGTGTTTATCGCCTGACCGTCATCAAATTCTCAAATCTAAAATTGATGAGTTGAGTTTGGCTCGCGTCGTCGAGTTGACCTTGAACTGACTATCTCCATCATGATATATTGACTCACGTTGACTTTTTGATCGCAACGCGTTAATTGGCATTGACCTAGGGTTTTGAACGTCGTACGTTGATTTTTGATCGCAACGCGTTGACCGGCGTTGACCTAGGGTTACGCGTTGACCGGCGTTAACCTTAGGGTTTTGAACGTTGTACGTTGACTTTTTGATCGCAACGCGTTGACTGCTACGCGTTGACCGGCGTCGACCTTAGGGTTTTGAATTGCCATACGTTGACTGTTGATCGCAACGCGTTGACTGGCGTTGACCTAGGGTTACGCATTGGCCGGCGTTGACCTATGGTTACGCATTGACCGGCGTTGACCTTAGAGTTTTGAACGACGTACGTTGACTTTTTGATCACAACGTGTTGACCGGCGTTGACCTAGGGTTACGCGTTGACCGGCGTTGACCTTAGGTTTTGAAGGTCGTACGTTGACTTTTTGATCGTAACACGTTGACCGGTGTTGACCTTGGGTTATGCGTTGACCGGCATGACCGGTGTTGACCTTAGGGTTTTGAACGTTGTACGTTGACTTTTGATCATAACGTGTTGACTGGCGTTGACCTAGGGTTACATGTTGACCGACGTTAACCTTAAGGTTTTGAATCGCCATACGTTGACTTTTGATCGTAAAGCGTTGACTGGCGTTGACCTAGGGTTACGCGTTGACCGGCGTTGATCCTAGGGTTTTGAACGTCATACGTTGATTGGTGTCGATTTTCATCAAAACATCCAATAACCGATGAAAACGGGTAAAACGGGCAGAAAAAATAGGGTTTGTAGGCATGCGGGGACCAACCGGGGACCGAGACGCCCGCGGGTGTCTCCACCTTGGCCGAGACACCCTAGGGTGTCTCGGTTCAAAAACCGAGACACCCCCTCCTCTCTCTCTCTTTTTTTTGTTTTGTTTCCTTTTTTGTTTTCCCCTTTCCCCCTCTTTCCAAAATTTTCAAAAAAAAGCTCTATTCCCTCTCAAACCCTATCTTCTTCCTCCTCTTATCCAAACACCATTGTTTCCCCTCCTTTAAGAACTCTAAACCCATTTACATCTCTTCTTTAAAACCCCTCAACCCAAGAAAAAATTCGGATTTTTGGTGCTCTCCTCTTGGCCGAAAATCCTCTCTTCTCAAAGCTAGGGTTTTTCTTCATCCTCAAGCTCAAAGGAAGCTTCTTGATTTGCGTAAGCTTCCCCTCAAAAACTCTCAATTTTTGATAAAGATTGAAACTTTATGCTTGTAATGAGGATATGCCATGAATTTACATACCAAGATCATAGCTTTTTGTTCTCATGAGTTAGATTTTATGAAAAAGATAGGATCTTTGATGATGGGTTGTGTATGTACAAAGATTTGGGGGGTTTCATGCAAAACAAACACTATGGCCGAATTTGAGGGGGTTTTGTGCAAAAGTGGACTAAAATTTGAGGACTTTTGTGCAAAAGTGGACTGAAATTTGGGACTAAAATTTCATGTCTATTTGGCCAAACTTTGAGAGGTGTTTTCATGCAAAGGAATCAACATTGTTTGAGGGTTTTAATTGCAAAAAGTGACCCAAAAATTGTAGAAGGGTTTATCTGCAAAAGGGCTGAAATTTTAGGGCTGAAATTTTAAAAGTTTAAACCACAAACCCATGACCAAAGTTTTGAGAAGGGTATGCAGAAACTAGACCGAAAATTATGGAGGGGTCTATTTGTAAAATTGGCCAAATTTTACAGAAGGGTTTATTTGTAAAGTTAGCCAACGCTGTGGGATATTGGGGGTGCTAGATGAACAAATATGGTGACCATGATCCAATTCAAGCGTGTCCTTGACTAGAATTTAGCCTTGAACACGAGGGGTATTTTGGGTATTTCACCAAAAAATTATCATGAGGGTTTACACCGCAATACGAGCTCACTATTTTGCATGCATGAAATTCGTAGGTTTAATTAGACCTCAACCATAAAATCCTACTTATTTTATAGGATTTTAGTTAAAGTTCTTAATTTTCCTTTTAAATTTCGGGTGTTCAGATTTATGATTGTACCTGACCCGTTAATTTTTATTGCAGGTTCTCCATGTCTTCGCGCCGATCGCGATTTCATAGGAGCCGCTCCCATTCACAGCATAGCGAGAGGGAGGCTCCCGCGGCATCCTCTTCGGCGGCATTTTCTTTCGAGGGTAAGCACTTATGGTTTATGTATCCCTGATTGATCCCTTTGCGGGTCTTTTGGGAAGAACCGACATCTTCCTTCGCGGGGATCGAGGTTTTAGGAATTTTATGGCTCTGTTGTATCCTCGCTTGGCCCCTTCGCGGGTCATTCGGGAAGAACCGACATCCTCATTCGCGGGGGTCGAGGTTTCAGGAAATTCGTGGCCCTGTTGTATCCTCGTTTGGCCCCTTCGCGGGTCATTCGGGAAGAACCGACATCCTCCTTCGCGGGGATCAAGGTTTTAGGAAATTCATGGCTCTGTTGTATGCTCGCTTGGTCCCTTCGCGGGTCATTCGGGAAGAACCAACATCCTCCTTCGTGGGGGTCGAGGTTTTCGGAAGTTCGTGGCCCTGTTGTATCCTCGTTTGGCCCCTTCGCGGGTCATTCGGGAAGAGCCGACATCCTCCTTCGCGGGGGGTCGAGGTTTCGGACTTGTTTTGCTTGGCTAATTCAAGTCTTCCAGCATATTGGGGCGATTTTGTGTTATCTTACACTTTGTAGGTCGGTGTATGTCATCACGTTATTTACGTGATGATGCATACCGTTCTTCCAGTGTAGGACACTCAGAATCGTTTCTCCAATTGCCCCGTGGATGATCTTATCTCGCTCTCTTGTGAGATGGATTTAATCCTCGTTTAATTCATGGATAATTTTCTAACTCTACCCTTGTTTTGTTGTAGTTGAATTCCCTGCGAACAGTCTTCCCCCTCATGCTACTAGTGGTTGTGGTGGAGAGATTTTTGCTTATGTTGTTAATACACAGGCCATCGGTCCGACCCCTCAGGAGAACTCCTACAAGAGGAGGATAGAGAGACTCGAAATCATCGTAATATCTGACGATGAGGAGAACAAAGAGCCCATTGCAACAATTATGCCTGGCCAAGAATCTGTCCTTCCGGTCTCCGGATCCGTGCAGGGTATCCTCCAAACGTTAGAGAAAACTATGCAACAAACGGCCACCGCTATTAGTTTTGGGCGGGGAAGATTCTATGATTTGCTCCCTTTCATAGCGAGTAGTCTTAAGGATATTCAGCGTGTAGGCGGTATCCAGCTAGCTAGGCGATGTAATTTAAAACTGACTTGCTTAGAGGAACTCATGTATCGCTTAGAAGAACTAGTATACTCCGATTCACATGATGAAGCCACGCCGCTCATGATCGATGCTCGGATTCAGAGGATGCACGAGCGTAAAGCCCGAGCGAAACGCATATCAGGGCAAGAAATTATCATCGCGAACTTGTACGAACGGCAACGTCATCTACGAACTAAGATGGATGCTTATAACAACATTGCTGATAGTACAGGGATCAGGACCGTCTAAGGGGAGAAGAATCTAAAGGACTTTGATCTCGAGAGCACCAGAGTTCAAAGTATTTATAGAGGGGAATTGGAGGCTCTCCATGCACTGTATTGAGAAGACGTGGTTGCCGACGCTGCCGTCGTTCTTGCTAATGCCAAGCTTCAGAAGGAAGAGGAGGAGAAGTTTCGAGCGGAACGTGCAGAGAAGCTGGCCGCTATTAAGGTTAAAATTGCTTCCTTCTGTTTGTTAAGTCTGATTTGAGACATCTTCTTTGACCTGATTTTATTAATGAAAGAAAGTCTTTTCCTTAGCGCATTCCTTCTTTTATCGTAATGTTTCTTTGTTGGTTGTGAACCTAGTGGACATAATACTTGTAGAATTTTTGGCAAATCCTCAGCCCTCAACGGGTTTGATGTGCCTTTACCGACTACCGTTTGAATCGGGCTAGCATGCGGATTATTTTAGTCCGTTCCGCATGTAACGTTGCGCTAAGAGAATTACTTCTCTTAGACTTGATGCTATGATTTTAAATACATAGACTTTACCATTTCTTATGGGAAAAGGTACCCAGCAATGCGTGTTAGGTGATGACTTATCCCTACTTAGGATTCAGGATAAAATTCACCAGACTTAGACTCTAGTGTCTTTTTCAATCGGCGAAAGACTAAACCGACGATGTGTGTTAGACATAGACTTTAGGATTTTTGGCAAACCCCCAGCCTTCAACGGGTTTGATGTGCCTTTACTGATTACCGTTTGAATCGGGCTAGCCTGTGAATTATTAAAACCCGTTTCACATGTAACGTTGTGCTAAGAGAATTACTTCTCTTAGACTTAGCGCTATGCTTTTGAATACATAGGCTTCACTATTTTTTACGGGAATATGACGCCCGGCAACGCGTATTAGGCGTTGACTTATCCCTACTTAGGATTCGGGATAAAATTCCCCAGAATTAAACTCTGGTGTCTTTTTCAATCGGTGAAAGACTAAACCGGCAACGCGTGTTAGGCATAGGCTTATCTCTATTTAGGAGTCGAGATAAAATTCCCCGTGCATAAAGTACATGGATTGGAAGTCAAGAATTGTGTCTTTTCTTAAGGTAAAGATAAACCCAAAGTTAGAGCAGAAGAATTTTATATTCTTAGCCCCAGGTCTTGTTTAGGGTAAAGACCGACCGAAAGGTTGGAGAGGAAAAATTTTATATTCTATCTCTCAGCACCGAAGATGAAGAATTTAATATTCTATCTTCAGTTGAAAAGGAAACTTGAGGTGGGATCTCCATCCCCAGAATCCGGAAAGATAAGACTAGGAGTGGGATCCCCACTCCGAGAATCAGAAAGATTCAAGCAACCCTAACTTTTATAGGATTGGTTACCTGATCCAAGAAAAGAGTTCCTCATTTATTAAGGGGAATTTCGATTTCAACCCTAACTTTTATAGGTTTGGTTAAAAAGGAAGAGGTGGAAGTCTTTCGTTTATCGAAAGGGATAACTCAATCTTAGTCCTAACTATCTGCATGTTGGACTAAGTGAAGTTGGAGACAATCCTAACTTTTATAGGTTTGATTGCTCAATTTGAAAGTGGACCTCTCGTTCATGGAAGGAATCGAGAGGGGAATCTGGCTTTGGCCCTAACTTTTATAGGTTTGACTTGAAAGCAAAGGGAGTGGAATACAAGTAGCAGTAGAAATACTGGTTTGTACTAGCCACTCGATGGAGGACTTTGATGTTAAGTGATCAGGACTTAACACATCAAGCTTTGAAAATTGCCATGAATTGGCGGATAAAAATTTAGTGGACCCACCGTCAATTGACTTGATCAGTGGGGGATTTTGTGAGGAAAGATTAATCTGTCAAAAGGATCGAATCTCGTCTCAACAAGATAACTCATGAGAATTAGTGAATTTGATAACAATAATGGGAAACATTCTGACATTTAGAGTTTAAATGTGGATGTTTTACTTATCGCTTTTATAGTGATTGGGTTATCCCTAAGAATATCACCCGTGGTATTCTTTCGGGAACTTCCCGATACATGAATCATCCACCTCCAGCTTCCCTTGCGGAACTGGGTCTGACATTGTACTCAGTTACATGATCGGGTTATCTTTAAGAATATTACATATAAAAATTCTCCAAGAACTTCCCGTGAAAGAAATAAAATAGTTTAGACTCATATACATGTTAGAGTATCAGGGAGCAGTTTAACCTCTTATACCGGTCGGAGGATTGAGAAGCAGTTTATACTCTTATACTTGTCGGAGTGTTATGATCGTTCTCATTCGGTTTGTTCTGCCACTGAGACACCGGCTTCGACTAAGGCTTGTATTGTATTTTTAAGAGTGATACAAGTCTTGGTGGGATGATGGACCCTCCTGTGGTACTCACAATATTTTGGGTCTAAACTCCCGTTAACTTCCTCCTGGTTTTTAGTAGGTGGGAGCTTAATTTTGTCGTTTTTTAGGAGGTATTTGAGGATAGCTGGAACCTCATCATCCTTGAAAGAGTATCGTTGCATTTGAAGCGACTGTTGTGGTGATTTCTCTTGTGGTTGTCGCTATAATGTTTGATTAATATCAACAACAAACCTGGGTATGAACTCCGGTTGGCTTCCCTCAACTTTCTTTCTTTTGGGATAACGCCTGATGGGGGTGGTGACAGACTCGACCTCCCTATGTTTCTTGTCTTCATTTTCATCTCTCCTCGAGCGATGTCGAGAAGAAGGAATTAGGCCACCCTCAATGTCATTGAGGGGTTCAATCGTACTACCCCCAGTATTATCGAGGGGTGAATCAGTCTTGATGACCATATTCAGGTTTGGGTTATTATTACTTATCCTATTTTGAACAGGCGAACCTGGCATAGTGTAATAACTAGACTCCACTTGATGACCGGATTTAGGAAATTGATATTTTTGAGCCTGCAACTCTCTTATTTGTTGCATGGCCAATTCCATCTTAGCCTCAAATTCTTCTTTCTGCTTGATTAATGCTTCTTGAACAATTTGGGTGAGCTGGTCAGGAGTGATCATGAACGCTTCTCTAGTGTTTTTAGAAAGACGTGATAACTCGTGTAGAGTTACTTTCACTGGGATGTTAGCCAATTGGGTCATAACATCGAAGTGGTATGAAGTGTTTGAATTTCTCGGTTTATCACTTCTAATTGGCCGATTGAAATGAGACTGCCTTGGGTTTTGAATATCTTGGTGCCGGGGCTCCTGTTGGGTCTTCTCAGCAGGTGCGAGGGGAGTTGTAATCACCCCTACCTCAACTAGTCGATCAGAGGCATTTGGATATTTGAATCGATACTCGTTCCCATTTCTGATGGCGAGGACTGGTTCTCCGGTGGTTAAAAAAGTTTGATATTCATTGTCAGAAAATGAGAAAGTAGGAATTGCATCGTCGTCTTCCTTTGGAATAGCAGAGGCTCCGCAACAAGACTTACCTTTTCCTTTCGACCTTTTGTTGGAAGAGGATCCAGTCCATTGTTCATCTCCAATTAGATCGGGGTGAACCCAAAGAATCTCACCATTCGGGGCTGTGTACAGTACTAGTCCTTTCTGGCGTTACTGGTGAGGATCATCGTTCACCGTCTTTACCGCCGCGTTTATTACTGGTTCAGGCTGAAACCAGTTTAAGGGAACGAATCCAAAACTTATCGACACTGCATTCGCGCCCACCTTCTTCTCTTTAGGCTGTTTCATAGTGATGACCCCGACATCTATTAAAGCTTGGATCTTGTCCTTGAGGGCATAGCATGCCTTGGTAGGATGATGCACCGCTCTATGGAACGCGCAGTACTTTGGATCGTCAACTCTTTTAGCATCTTCCTTATCCTGGACCGGAGGCAACTTGATCTTATTGTTCTCTATAAGGTATTTGAAAATACCGGGGACTTCATCCTCTTTGAACGAATAGACCTTCGGGAATTTTGGCTCCGAAGTTTTTTACTTCTGAGGATGTTGTTGCCACCGTTGCGGTTGCGCTTGCACTTCGAATGTTTGGTTCGCATCCACTGCATTCTCTTGTGCCTTTCCCTTACCCTTAGGGACAAAGTTCTGTTGTGGAGTATTATTTGCCATTTGACCTCTTTCAGCCTTCTTCCTTTTAAGGAATCGTTCGGCTCGTTCTCCTCGCACTTTCAAATCCTTCCAGGTCTTTGGTGGTGCCATTCCCATAGCTTCGAGAATGTCCAACGAAAGATTATTGTGACAAGTCTCAAGGATAAAATCTTCACTGACCGGATCCCTGCAGTTCATTGCCTTGTTCCGGAATCTCTTGACGAAGTTTTCAACCGTCTCACCATTTTTCTGTTTCTCGTTAAATAGTGTACCGATTGAAATCTCGGTGTCGTCATCGAAGAAGTTTGTCAAAAACATATCCTCCATGTCATCCCAACTATTGATACTCCCCGGCTTGAGACGACGATACCAATCAAAGGCTGCTCCTCGAAGAGTGCCAACGAATGATCGCACCATTCGAGGTTCATTCCCGGAGATTATTCCTAAGTGAGACTTAAAATAGATTAGGTGTTGGGTAGGGGAACCCTTTCCATCAAACGGCGTGAAATTGATCAAATTGAATTTCGCCGGATATGGAATTGATTCCCATTCCCTTGGGTATGGACATGGTATTCTGGACCTTTTTACTTCTCGAGCATTCATCAATGTGTTGATTTTGCTCTCCAAGTCCCTCATTTTCTTATCCTCACTCGTATCTGTCTTCGAGTGATCTCGGGGAGAAGTAACGTGATCCTCCTTTGTGTTGTTATCATCCGAAAGGCCACCCCCATTATTGTTATTGACGGGAGGAATGTTCATGTTGACATTCTCATCCACTTCCCGTTCGTTATCACCCTGGTTAGGATTATTGCGATAGCTAGATTCTCCTTGATGAGTTGTCAGCGCCGCGATTTGCTGGTCATGCATTTCTCTCATCTGTTGCATGGCCATTTCCATTTTAAATTTGAAATTTTCTTTTTTGCTTAGCCAAAGGTCTTCAAGTATCTTAGCCACCTGCTCGGTACTAATCATGAGTGATTCGTAAGGTTGCCCCGCACTAGATGCCGTATCATCGGATGCTATGGCTGAGCAAGCATCTGAACCGGCATCTGACACCTCGTCTTCTAAAGGAAGTCCCTTTTGCATCCTTTGGTAATTCTTTCGCCTACTGGTCCCTGATCGTAATCGAGTCATACGCTGGGACATCGTGGCAAACTAATCCGGACTAAAGCGTCGTGTTGACTTCCCTCTCCCGATCATATTGATGGACACTTCTGGAAATTCATCATCTTGACGGATAGGTTTCCTCCTGCGGAAACATCTTGGTTTGGTCTCGGTCGTTCTGGTAGAGATTCTCTCAAACACCGAAACTCTTCTTGGGGCTTTAGAACAGCAGCATTCTGATAATACCGCCTTGATTATGTTGGCACACGGACAATGAGAATCCGTGTCTCGAACATTTCTTTTCCGGGACTTATTCGTACCCCCAGCCCTATAGTACAACTCGTCAGTTTGATAACTGGAGCAACCCATAGAGTGTTGGCACGCCTTCCCAGGTATAACATCATCATTATCAGACAGATGTGTTTCCCTCTAGGGATACGATGCTTTATTGGCGTCTCCAAAAGTTACTCGTTCAGGTTTACGCCTTTGCGAGCGTGAAAACCTAACGGGCTCTTGAACTTCAACCCGCAATCCAATGCGGTCAGTAATAGGGACTTTCCCTTTATTATCTTTCTTAGGGGGATTGGTACGACCCCCAGTCTTAATTGTTTTTTGGGGACCTTTCAACGGTCCCAATCGCTCCTTGACGGGTGCTTTACCTCGATCTCCAGGTAGAGGACCGAGGTGACCCTTCAAAGGAACTCTGGATTTGGTGAGTTCCACGCTACCACCCGGCTCCATCGGAGATGTGGGGAGAGGGGAGACGAGATCTGGCTCATTCACTTTTGCCTTAAGCGCTGTGTAGGGTGAAAAATTTGATCTCCCGAGAACAGGGAACTTCGTTTGT
>BQKN01000109.1:762830-830008 GCA_022839385.1 Asparagus kiusianus | reverse complement strand
TGTAGGGTGAAAAATTTGATCTCCCGAGAACAGGGAACTTCGTTTGTATTGATAAGAAAGCTTATTACAAACTAATAAATCAAATGTTTACAACAGAAGCGGAGGGAAGGCCCTCCTTGTTTAACGTGGATTCGTCGGTAGCGATAGGACGCTTCGCTCGGTGCTCGTGCCGAGTCTGCTTCCCTTGGACGATCTGATCGAAGTTGCTGCCGGAGCTTCAGTTCTCAGTAGAAGGTCCGGTGTAAGTGGGTTCGAGTCCACCCGAGAGCCTCAAGTCGGAGGGTTCCGACGAGTCTCTTCCAATGAGGGAGCCTTTGACAAAGGTCCAGGTTCAACCTTTGGGAGATTAGCCAGCAGAATATGCAACAGCCAATCCCCCTAACTAGGCAGATCTCCTCCCCCTTTTTATGCTGGCTGAAGGTGGGTTTTAAATAGGCAAGGGATGGCATGGGCCATCCCTTGATTTGTGGGATTTGACCACTAGTAGAGGTCAGGGAGCCAGCCGCCCTAGCTGTGGGATGTGACCACTTAGGGGGTCCTGTCAGCCGTCCTAGCTGTGGGGTGTGACCACTTAGGGGGTTCTGTCAGCCGCCCTATTCTTGCTAGGTGAGGAGCGCCAGGCTTTCTCCCTTGATTTGTGGGTTTTGACCACTGATGTAACTGTTCCCATACTCCAAGTGGGCAGTTGACAGCGAGCTGGCGAGTCTGCAGCTTTGACTTAGGTCTGCAGGCGATCTTGAGACTGCAGGCAGATTTGCAGGTGCAGGTGAAGCTGGGGACTGCAGGCGGATCTGGAACTGCAGGCGGATTTGAGTCTGCAGGCGGATCTGGAGTCTGCAGGCGGATCTGGAGTCTGCAGGCGGATCTGGGACCGCTGGCGGATCTGGAACTGCAGGCGGATCTGGGACTGCAGGCGGATCTGGGACCGCTGACGGATCTGGAGTCTGCAGGCGGATCTGGAGCTGCAGGCGGATCTGGAACTGCAGGCGGATCTGGAGTCTGCAGGCGGATCTGGGACTGCAGGCGGATCTGGGACCGCTGGCGGATCTGGAGTCTGCAGGCGGATCTGGAGTCTGCAGGCGAGCTTCAAGCCGTTAGGCGAGCTCTAGAGCATGGATCGAAGAATAGGTCGTAACTTTCAAACCGTAAGTCGGAATTGGACGAATTACATATGAAAACCGCCTATCTCGACGAGACGAGGCCATCCGAACCAAGCCGAAGGCTTCGGTTCGCTTCCTCTGTTTCGCCAAATTCTTTACGGTTTGGGAGATATCTGCGTTTTTCCTCTTTTTGCTATTTCGGGCGAGGTTTTAGCAGTTTTGTTCTGAACTTCTTCGATAAGGATTAAAGGCAATTTTTATTGCCTACACGCTGGCTTTGCCTTTGGCCTCCACACCTGTTTGCGCTTGGGCGGTTTCTCGACTGCTTCTTCCTTCTGCATTTCTTTCGCTTTCTACAAAAGGGCTTGGGCATGCGCGAGCAATGCGCGACGCTTCTTGATTCGCTCTTCAAGGGTAGAGTGGGTCCTCTTGACACGAACCCATTCGTTCGTTTCTGTCTTGGAGGAGGTGTTGGTCGTTCGCCGCTGTTGTTCTCGGCGTTGCCTGGATTTCAGATGCTCATTATAACGGATCCCGTCCATCGACTCCGAAGCCTTGGCCAATTGACGTGCAAGGCGTTGACATCATCTTTAGCGCGCCCTCTTTGACAAAGTTGGAGCGCCCTCATCAGTTATCTTCACGGTGGAGGAGTCTGGGCCTGCAGCTTCGGCCTCCTTGGACACCGTAGGGACGTCGTGGGCCATGGATGCAGCGGCGGCGAGGGGATCCTGGATCTTCAAGCCTGAAATCCCGCGGGTGTTTCTGGAAGAGGAGGCCTTCCTGCGCCTGTTTGGAGAGGCGGATCTGGGGGAGGAGGAAAAGAGGTACTCTTCAAACTTCTGTTGATCGAACTCATATTCGATCTCTTCATTCACCCGGATCTTGAATGTCGGTTGCATCACGACAGCCTCGGCAGCGAGGCTATTGGCTCCCACTGTGGTCGCCAGCTTATTTTCGGAGAAAGTTGCCTTCATTGTTGAATTCATTATAATATGGATTGTTTACAAAGAATTCAAAATATTCAATAAAAAGAATAAGAAATGAAAGATTACAACTTTTCAAAAATAACGTAAGATCCGTTCGTCGTTTCTTGCTTGTGTGGGTCTTTAGCCGGTGACGGGGACGTCGATATCCGTGGACTACCTAACAATTAGATCAGATCCGGAACTCCGTCGATCTGTGAAGGAATCTAGAAGCAGAAGCACTTATCTCAGCAACAGCGAGATAATTGCTCTTCTTAGGATTATCGCAACGGGATAACCCTAAGGAACGGATACGGGTGATGCAGATCTGAAGAATCTCTCACTTACGTTGAAGAACTCGATCACTCTTCAGTTCGGCAGGGCTTCGCTAATTCTCCAAAATTCCAGATCTAAAAAAATGAGGCTCTGAGGCTCATATTTATAGGCACGGGACGAATTCGGGTTGGAGACACCCTTGGGTGTCTCAACTTGGGCCGAGACACCCTTGGGTGTCTCGGCCTTGGCCGAGATACCTTGGGGTGTCTCGTTTGTGTCGAGACACCTCGGGGTGTCTCAACTCAGGCTGAGACGTTCCGTTTTGCATATTCGTCCGTTTCCGCCGTAACTTTTTCATCAACTCGGATTTGAACGATTCAAAGTGTGTTAGAAAGCTGATGAGGAGTTTTATAAGCTCCAATGATTAGATCATCTGTGAAATAAATGAGACACGAAAGGCATTTTGCCGTTTGCGAATGACACGGGGTTCCTAATCAGTTCATATCCTTGTTATTCTGAAATTCCGTTACTTCACGTACTTCGTCGATTCACTTCAAGCGTTCATCGACGTCAATCAAACTTTTGTGAACCAGATAATAACGTTCATTGTCTTTTCTTAACGCTGAGCTGTTCGTGGAGACCTATAGGCAATTTTCAATGCCTACAAACCCTCCTAGAAAATCTATAGATATGCTCTCCCACGGCCTAGAAGGAACCGGTAGTGGTAGGTACAATCCCCTCTTCCTGTTAGAAAGCTTCAAAATACAGCATAACTTACACCCTCCAACATACTTGGTCACATCATCAAGCATCCGTGGCCAAAACATATGTCGCCGTAGATTGAGAAGCGTCTTCTGAATTCTAAAATGCCCTTGCACATGCGAGGTATGTGCTTCCCTAATCCACTGCAACCTATCACCCTCCTCCGGAATGCATAATGATGTCTCACGATATAATAAGCCATCTTCTTCAAGTGCATACTCCCCCCTTTGACCAGCCTTCACCTGCTCGAACACACTACCGAAGTCTCTACTCGATGCGTACAGCCGTACATACTCCAAAAGAACAAAGGGCTGAATACGCGTCGCCACCAATAAAGCCCTTACCGACGGACGAGATAACATATCGGCCAACTTGTTTGTTGCCCCCTTCTTGTACCTAATAATGATGTTGAAAGACATCAAATAAGACATCCACTTCATGTGCCGCGCTTGCAGTAGCTTCGTCTGGGCATGTAAGAACTCCAACGTCTTGTGATCCGAGTGCACAACTACCTCCTTCCCCAATAAGTACACCCCCCAATGCTTAATCGCCTGATAAGGTGCATAGAACTCCTTGTCATATGTCGGGTAGTTCGCAATAGCACCCGTAAACATCTCAGAATGGTATTCCACTAGCTTCTCATCCTGAATCAACAACACACCCATCGCATAACTAGACGCGTCGGTCTCCACCTCGAAAGTCCGCTGTAAATTCGGCAAAGCTAACACCGGTGCCTCCAAGATCTTCCTCTTTAGCAACTGAAAAGCCTCCTCATGCGTCCTTCCCCAGTCGAACTAAACCTTAGCCTTTGTGAGGCCATATAATGGTGCCGCATAAGTCAAAAAATGTCGAATGAACTTGCGCAAATACTAGCAAGCTCCCATGAAGTTTCTCACCCCAGTCACTATCTTCGGCGTCGGCCACTTTGTGATCACCGCCACCTTACCCAGATCTATCTCCTATGGTCCTTCCCTACGATAAAGCCGAGATACACCAACTCATCCTTCCTAAACTCGCACTTCTTCTCGTTAAGCTTCAGCTGTCCGTCCTACAACACTCTAAACACCTTCTTTATATGAACAAGATGCTCCTCCCCGGTTCTGCTGTACACCAAAATATCATCAAGGTACACAATCATAAAATCCTCTATGAAACGTCACAACAAATCACTCATGAGCCTCATAAAAGTCGCCGGAGCATTGCATAACCGAAACGGCATCACCAACCATTCGAACAGGCCCTGTTTGGTCTTGAACGCCGTCTTCCAAGTGTCTTCCTTCGGAATCCTTACCTGATGATAGCCAGACTTCAGATCCAACTTCGTGAAGAACCTCGTTACCTCCAACTGGTCCATAAGATCATCGATCCGTAATAGTAGGTAATGATTCTTGATCGTTATCTTGTTGAGCTCCCGGTAATCCACGTGCATGCGCCAGCCTCTATCCTTTTTGGGCACCAATAACACTGATGACCCACAAGGTGAACAACTCGGTACTATCACTCCCGTCTCTAAGAGCTCCTGAACCTGTTTCTTGATCTCTTCGAACTCCTGTACTGATGTGCGGTATAGGCCTATGTTTGGCAAGGAACTCTCGTCGGTCAACATAATCTCATGCTCTACATCTCGCCATGGTGGTAGTCCCATAATTTCCGAAAACAAGTCCGTATACTTGGCCTTCAAACTGTCAAGATCTCCCTCCTAAAGCTTGCTCAAGGTGGACAAGCATATCCTACTCAGCTGCTCTTCATAAGGCCGAATGAACAAGCATATCCTACTCAGCTTCTCTTCATAAGGCCGAATGAACAACAAAACAAACTTCCTACCCGCATTCACCAACCTCTTAGCCTAAGTCACCGTCACCAAACTCGTCTCCTACAGAAGAGATGCCGAACAAAAAATGAATTGCGCGCCATCCTTGGTGAACGTATACTTTTGGGCCTACCGATCATATACCGCATGTTTATCCCACAAGTAAGGATTGCCTAAAATAACTTGGCAAACATCCAACGGAATCATGTCGCATGTGACCTCGTCAATATACGACTCATGGAGTGCAAATCTGAACATACACTGGTTCACCACACTCAATCCCGCTTCCTTCTGAATCCACCATAATGGATAGGGCTTCGGATGTTTCATCATTTTCAATCCCAGCTTCTGTACTAATGCTTTAGATATCAGGTTCTTCTGACTCCCTGTATCTACAATGGCATCCACCAAGCTGGTCTTGTCCTGCAACTTCAAAACAAAGAGCTGCTCTCTCGGGTCGTCGTCTTCTTTTGTAGCCTATTTTCCCGTCATAAGGTTGAGGCTGCTGTTGGGCTCTATCATCCCAGGAATCTCCTTTGGACCCTGTGCTATCACGTATGCTTTCTTCTCCTCTTTTTTCTTCAACCCTTTTGGCTTCAGATGAGGGTACTTATCCCAGCAACGATCAGCTACGTGTTCTGTCTGCTTGTAGTGATTGCATGTTAATCCTGCCTTTCCTGAATCACCCTTCTTCTTCTCTTCCTTATGTTGAGAGCCACTAAACTTGCCTCTCGACTGTTTGGAATCACCATACGTTTTGTTGCCCTTCTTCTGTTTGCCCTCAATGGCAATTACCTTCACGCTCGCCTCTGCAATCGTCTCGACTGTGAACAGCTTTATCTTCTTTCGGATATAATCATTCAGACCCACATGTATTTCATGAAGATGGAGTATTCATCCATTGCGATGTTTAGAACCATCGTCTGCTGCTGGAACTCTGTCGTATACTCTTGAACGGTCTGGTTGAATCTTTGACGTAAGCCGCACCACTTGTACCAACACTCTTCGAGAAACCCCATAGGATAGAACTGCTTCCTTAGTAGCTCCTTGAATTTGTTCCACGATACCATCTTCTTTTCCTGTTTACAATAGGACTTCCACCACATCAACGCGTGCCCCGAAAGCTTCAATGTCGCGAACACGATCTTCTCCTTGGATGAATATCCGTAGAGAGTGAAGTACATCTCCATACGCTTAATCCAATCATCGAGCTTCTCCACATTGACACTCCCATCATAAACATGAATCTCCACTTCGAAATCAATCTTTAAGTTTTGATAATAATTCTTACCCCCTGTATGTGAAGCAGACTTAACAACCTCAGCCTCTTCTTCCGAATCTGATTCCTCGTGTTCTTTATAGGACCCAACAAGTTTCTTTTTATCCTTCAAAGAAGATCCCTCCTTTTTATCCCTTCCATTGATGAGACCCACGAGCTGAGTAAGAGTAGTCCCGATCGTCTCTATCTACTTCTCCATAGCTCTAAGTCTTGCCGAGTTATCCTCTTTAGACATCTTCTCCTTCCTTATCTTCTGGACTTCTTCCAAGAAAATAAGGATCTCGTCAAGCTTCTTGTACTGTGATCGAGTAAGGACCATACATAGGATGCCCCCTTCATAGGATCGGATTTTCTCTGATACCAACTTGATACGAGTTACCGTGTGATCACCTTTGATCGCGAAATTATCAAAGATGGGTTAAGGAGAAAACAATAAGAAACACAAGAATAACTTAGATTTTGGGCGAAGGAAAATACCTTCTCTAGATTATGAGTATGCAGTTTACAATCTCTCACAATCTCACTCTAGAATTGAAGAACAGGCTCTCCAAATATCAATCTCAATCTAATCTCTCTTGATTAAACTCTCTGATCGTTTTAAACCCTAAAACAATCCCTTATATATGTGTACAAACAAGGGTGGAAAAATGGTAAATAACCAAACCCAACCCAAATAGGAAAACGCGTAAATAGAGTCCTTAACGAATCTGGAAAACTCCGATGAGTCGACTGATGAACAGTTATGAGTCGACTCTTGACCTTATATGAGTTGACTCATAACTGATGAGTCGACTGGTCAGAAACTTTTGTTAACATGACTTGATTTCTTGAGTCGACTCGAAACTGTATATGAATCGACTCATGATTGATGAGTTGACTCATGAAATGATGAGTCGACCGAGCAGAAACTTTTGACAAAACGGCTGGGTTTCGTGAGTCGACTCATGATAGGCATGAGTCGACTCATGACAGGCATGAGTCAACTCAACCTGATGAGTCGACTTATGTACATGTATGAGTCGACTCACAGGCTGAAATCTAGATACTTTGATTCTTCGATTCTCTGCCTCATTCCTCGCTCCAACCTACGTTCCTCTGTACTGTTTGACACCTCTATTCTCATGCTACCATGAGAATCATCTATCCTCAAGCTCCATGAGGATCGCCAAGTTTTAAAAAGAAGATACACCCGTATCAAGTTTGGTTGCTAAGATTATGAATTTGTTGTTATGGTTATGATTTTATTATTAAGGTTATAGACTGGTCATTAATCTTCTATTTCTCTTATGTGCAGTTGTGGTACTATAAACTTATTGGTATCAAGAAGCTAGTATTAGTAAGTACGTCAATGCTTTCCCTCACAAATCAGGTGAGACTAGGAGAAGTTAGGGGATCCCTAATATTGTCCACAGTTGTAGTTAAGGCTCAGCAAGCTACTATAAAGCTTCCACAGTTACAGGGCCAAATTCAAAGACTGGAGAAGGTTTTTAGAGAACCAGGTAGATGTTTGCAGGGGAAGGAGAAGGAGAAAGAGAAGAAGAAAGAGGAAGAGAAGAAGAAAGAGGAAGAGAGGGAGATGAATAAGGAAAAAGAGAAGAGAGACACCGGTAGGGCACGTAACCCAAGACAGCGTTTCCCCAAAATGAAAAATAAAAGGGGATTGGAAGATGATAACATTCTTCAAGGATGGGTAAGCATTATAGTTGTTACTGAGTAAAAATTATTGTTAATGTTATCTCTTGGTTGTTAATGTTGCTAAACACTATGACTCATTGAAAGATCGATGTGGATATTAGGAACCAGTACTCAACATCGTTAAAGCCATCAACTACATTAAAGCTAGCTTCGACGAGAAAAAAATTATACAACGTATTAATCCAGTCAAAGTTCCATGCGAGGAACAAAAGGGATTGTAAGTTTTATGAAACTGTATCTTTTTCACATATAGTTGGTTATGACTATAGATTGGTCGTTAATGTTATAGTTTGGTTGTTAAGGTTAGAGTTTGGTTGATAACCTTAAGGATTAGTTGTTAAGGTTAGTGTTTGGTTGATAACATTAATGATTAGTTGTGAAAGCTACAGATTGATTATTAACCTTAGGGATTGGTTGTGATGGTTACCAATTGGTTGTTTATCTTAGTGATTGATTGTGAAGATTATAGTTTGGTTGATAACCTTAGTGATTGGTTGTGAAGGTTACAGATTGGTTGTTAACTTTATGGATTGATTGTTAAGCTTACAGATTATTGTTAACCTTAGGGATTTGAGCTTCTTAATATTTTTAATAGTGTATATTTGTTTATGTCTAGGTATGACTGTGGATTATAAGCTTGATTGTTAGCGTTGAATTATATAAGAGCAATTATTGAAGGAAGAAGCGTCCTGCACCTCACGCCTGAAGATCAAAATACATGGACCATACGAGTGAAGCTGGCAGCTTATTTACTGATCGAGAGGAGAATGAAGAAAAAACTTCTTGGTGAACTTGATGATGATGATATTGAAAGAAGCTCTGGATCATAAGCTTGATTGTTAGCGTTGAATGTAAATATTTAATTGTTGTAAATATTAGTAAATATTATGAATGTAAATATTTAATTATTATAAATATTATGAATATAAATATTTAATTGTTATAAATATTATGAATGTGATTGTTAGTATTGAATGTAAATATTATGAATGTATATATTTAATTGTTTATGACCTGTAAGTAAGTTGATGGAGAGTAGTCTATTGGTTATTATGTTTACATGTTATTTTATAATAGAACTTAGTTGTTAAGGTTATAGCTAAGTTGTTAAGCTTAACAACTAGGTCTTAACCTTAACAATTTATCCCTAACCATAACCACAAAATCATAACCTTAACAATTAATCCTTAACCTTATCAATTTAGTCATAACTATAACAACTAAGTCATAACCTTAACAACTTATCCATATATAATAATAATAACTAAGCCATAACCTTAACAACTAAGTTGTAACTATAACAACTAAGTCATAACCTTAACAACTAAGTCATACCTTAACAACTAAGCTGTAACCTTAACAACAAAGCCACAATCTTAACAACTAAACCATAACCTTAACAACTAAATGTTAAACTTAACATTTAAGCCATAACTGTTGTTTATTATACTTGCTCTGAATGCACAACATTGTAACAAACTTTCCCAACGGGTATCATTCAATACATATTGTTAACTGCTAATACAACATGTTAAGATTAATACATATGGTTAACACCTAGATAGACTCAGTGCATATTTGTCGATTGTTACCTTCCATGTGGCATCAGGAACACTTATCAATATAGGTGTTTAGTGATTTGTTGTTTATGCATCTGGTACATGGTCTTCCACATCTTTTTTAGTAAGGGTGGTTTTAACCGACGATCTTCTGGCAGTAAAACTTACTTCTCGTAATCAGGAATATGAAAGTGGATGGGTTCATAACTTGCTCTGAATGTTTCAATAGTATCATAATATTGATAAATATCTCATCTCATCCCAGGCAGCACAAGCATGCTTACAAGGAATGCGTGTGATATCACAAGACTTGCATGAACATGATCGATTCTTCAAATTTACATGGTAAGATTTATTAGATTCAACCTCCATAATATCTTCTATTGAATGTTTAATATGTAAGCAGCTTTCGTGATGAATATTATTACTTAACACTATCTCTGCTTTTGGATATAAGTATCCAGACCATTTCGTTGCTATAATCCTTCTTCCATACATGCGCTCCATAATTTTCTTTCGTATCGTCTCCAGCAAAGGTAATTTTGTAACATTCATGTCATTCTTATCCAATTGTTGTAGGACTTAGCAACATTCGAAGTAACATGGTCATACCTATAAATCACATGAAAAAACTCATAAGTTTGACAAATGAACTGTAACCTTAACAACTAAAATGTAAATATAACAACTAAGCCGCAACCTTAACAACCAAACCCTAACCTTAACAACCAATATGTAAACTTGACAAATAATCTCAAAAGTTAGCAACTACATATAACCTTAATACTTATGATGTAACCTTAACAACAAAACTGGAAACTTAACAAAATTATAACATTAACAACTAAATTGTAGCCATAACAAGTAAACTATAAACAATAGTATCATACTTTATAACAGAAAAATAAGTATTTGTCCATCTCTCTGGGGAGTAATTTATTGCAGTCACATAAGCACTTTCATCTATCAAGGCCAATTCTTTTATGGAATCCTCCTATTTTTGGCAATTGTGTACTTATAAGCCGTAGTTTGTAATAAATCACCCAATATTTGAGTGACATTTGCTTCCTGAACCAACTCCTTTATCTTTTTTTTAAATTATCGCCTAGATGTAGAACACACATTGAATGGAATGTATTTGGAAAGAATTCCTCAACTGCTACCCTAATAACCTTGTCGGCATTAGAAATCATGATCAGTTGATGTGGAGGATTTTAAGGATTTTTCCTATCATATAGTATGGTCCATACACCTTGTAACAACCATTTTTAATTCTCCTCATTCTCTTGGTCGCATATAAAATAAGCAAGAGGAAATATTTCTTGGTTGTCATCATATCCTGTGATACTAAGTAATATACTTCTTTAGCGGTCTTTAAGAAATGTTCCATAAAAAAACAACAGAGACCTACATCCAGCAAGGAACTCTTCAATGTAAGTATTATAACTTATGAACAAATGCCTAAACGTACCGTCATTATCATCAATGATAACACAACTTCCTAGATTAGTGGCTAGAACAATGGATTCATACCTACATAAACATAACAAGTTATCATTAAGATTAAGATTAACATCATTATTGTAACCTTAAAAACTAATATGGTTACAAAGGTTAACAACCAACTTATAACCTTAACAACTAATTGGTTCTAGTAATCATCTATAAAGGTTAACAATCAACACATAACCTTAATAACCAATACATAAGGTTAGCAATCAATTCATAATCTTAACAACCAACTGTTTTCGTGGAAAGCTGCCTTCATCATTGATTTCATTAAACTTTAGTCGTTACAAATGAATTCAAATAACGAAAATAAAAGATTACAACTTTCTTGAAAATAAACGCAAGATCCGTTTATCGACTCTTGCTTTCGTGGGTTCTTTGCCGGTGCCGGGGTTAATCCGTGGACGACCACGAATCAGATCCGGTTGTAGGAAAATTCGGCAGAGCTTCGTCTTAATTGAGGAAGTTTTCTAGTTTGAAGCGCTGAGATCGACAAAGCGAAATCAGGGCTCTTCTCGAGATTAAGACCAAGCCTAATCTCAAGGAACGGACGTATGAGCTTCGGATCCTTCGAACGGCTTCTCCTTTGTGCCGAAGTTCGCCGGGATCTCGTTGACCTTCATTGAAATTTCGTGCTCCTTCACTCTTCAATCCAGCAGCACCTCGTCCTCTTGATAAAATTCTAGATCTCGAAAATGGAGGCCTTTGGCTCGTATTTATAGGCCCCGGATGCGGTTAATTGGATGAGAACAAGTGATTTGACTCTATCTTCAGTTAACAACAGCCTAATCATGTTTGGGGATAATATCAAGTCAGTTAGGAACCCCTAGAACAGATAAATCCTATGAAAACAGTTTTAAAACCGTCAAAACGCGTATCGGGTACCAGACTGCGTAGCGCGGGTCGGACAGATCCGACCTGCGCTTGCGCGGGTCGGACTGATCCGACCCGCACTTGCGTGGGTCGGATCAGTCCGATCCGTGATTGCGCGGGTCGGGTTGATCCGACCCGCGCTTGCGCGGGTCGGTTTGTTCCGTCCCGCACTTGCGCAGGTCGGTTTGTTCCGTCCTGCGCTCGTGCAGGTTTGCCGATTTTTCTTCTTTTTCGTTCTCTTTCTTCCGGGACTTATCTTTTCGCGTGTTTGGTTCACTTCATTGATTTGTATGCTTCGCCACAAGACCGACCGTCGAACGCGCGTTGGTTAATATACGCGTGTTGATCGATGCGCGCGGACTGATTGGCGTGCGCGCATTGACCGACGAGCACGAGCTGGTTGACGTGCATGCGTTTGACTGACACGCACGAGATGATTTGACGTGCATGCGCTGTCCGACATGCACGAGATGATTTGACGTACGTGCATTGACCGGCTCGCACGAGCTGATTTGATGTACGCGCATTGACCGGCGCGCACGAGCTGGTTTGACGTGCACGCGTTTACTGGTGCGCACGAGCTACTTAGGTGAATCCTCTTGACTCACCAATTTATTGCTTTGAGTTTCGTGCGGGCTCTCATAGACTATTTTAGATGCCTACAGATACTCCCTCCAAAGTATTTCAGCCTCATTCTTTTATAGAGGAGTCTGAAATGCTTTGGATATGATGGATCCCTACCTTCAGTTGGTGTTAAAGGACCTACAGATGGTTTTGGTTCTTGACTTCCCATATTTTAGCATATTCTGTATTTTGTCAAATAGCTAAGATTTCCCTTATCGTCTGACCGTTATTGAAGCCTTGAACCAGAATTGGTGAGTAGACTTTGGCTCGTGTTATTGAGTTGACTTTTGGATTAATTATCTACATCGCAACGCGTTGACCGACGTTGACCTAGGGCTACGCGTTGCTTCGCGTTGACCTTAGGGTTTCGAATCGATCGGCGTTGACTTTTATCGTAACGCGTTGACCGACGTTGACCTAGGGCTACGCGTTGACCGGCGTTGATCTTAGGGTTTCGCATTAACTTGAGGAGAACCAGTTTATACTCGTGTACTCCTGGGAGTTTCGGGAACCAGTTTAACCTCGTGTACCCGTCGGAGGTTGCCAGGTTATCCTTAAGAATATTTATACATAATATACTTCAGGAACTTCCCGTCAAAAGTAGGAAACAGTTTAGACTCGTGGTCACCAATTGGAGTTTGGATTTCGAATATTCCGATAATAGGCGAAAAATCACGAAATCACCCAAAATATAAAATTGGGTCTCGAATATTCTGAAAATAGGCGAAGATATCACGAACTCATTTGGGAGATGGAATTGAACTCCGAAAATTCTGAATCTGAGTGAAAACGCCGCCAAATTATCCGGGAGATGAAATTGAACTCTGAGCGTTTCAAATATGAGTGAAAATGCCGCAAAATTATCCGAGAGATGAAATTGAACTCTGAGCGTTCCGAATATGAGTGAAAATGCCACGAAATTATCCGGGAGATGAGGTTGGACCCCGAACATTCGAAAAATGGGCGAAAACAGGCGAAAATACAGCAAAACGGGCGCCAAATTGGGTCCGACCCGCGTTCACACGGGTCAGATAGATCCGACCCGTGTGATCGTGGGTCGGATTAATCTGACCCATGTGGTCGCAGGTCGGATTAATCTGACCCGCGAGCACGCGGGTCGGACAAATCCGACCGGCGGAACGCGGGTCGGAGAGGGCTCAAAAGGGATAAAAATCCCGATTCTCTCTTTTTTTTGGTTCTTCTTCTTCAAACTTCGGTCCCAGACTCCTTCTTCCCCCTTTTTATTTTTCGGTTTTCTCTTTCCCAAGCTTCCTAAGTTTTCAGAACTCTTCCTCTTCAAAGACTCTTCTCCTTCAAGAGTTCCAAACGAATCAAAACTCCCCCCCAGCCCTTTAAATCTCTCATTGATTTCTTCCTTTCCTCTTCCGACTTAGATCCGAGCAAAAAGGGGAAATTCGAGCTTAGGGTTTCGGTGATTTGAGGCTTTCTCCTTCTTCAAACTCCAAGAACTTGGGTAAGTTTTCTTCTCATGGCTTTGATTTTAGCTAATCCCTCAAACTTTGACTCAATGATTGTAACCCTACTTCTTCAAATTTAGGGAAACTGAGATTGATGTTGGGGTTGGCCGAATTTTTTTGACTGTATATTGATGACCTGAGTGTCGTCCTTGAGCTTGTGCATGATTGAGGCCGAATTTTTTGACTCTTGGTTGATTGTTGATTTAATCCGTTCCCCTTCAAGTTCACAACGAGATTGTTGTTGCGCATGGTCCGGATATGCTAAGTTATTATTCTCTTGCTGCTGAGGCTTTAGCATTAGTATATATACTTTTGTTTTTTAGCCTGACATGGCACCTCCAGGAAGATTGAATTGGAAATTTTGCGTATGACTTCTAATTCCACATAATCTTGGCGCAACTGCAACTTTCTCTTCTGTGCCAGCAATGTTATTTAGACCACAATCATGTGCCATCTTGTCATGTTGCCTAGACTTCTCCTGATAAGATTTTTTTTCTTTTAGAAATAACAAGATCCCTCTCCACATGCTTTCACCACTAACGTGATATTGATGCATCATCCAGTTGGTTTTCTTTAGTTTGTTATTGTCTAACATGCTTATGTATAGAACTATAATTGTTTTCGAACCTTTCTGAACTCTACGCACACTGGTTTAGTCTTGCCAATTTTATGCCAACAAACATTGCCCAAGTCACCATTTAGAATCTTTCTAGGCATTTGCCTTTTATTTCCGCGTGCTTTAAATGATCTATGGAGGAGGTAGAACAGACCTCTATCTTTTTATGCCAGGTAGCTTGTGAGGAGATGAACAGAAAGTTTAATTATCTTCGTCAACGGAAATAATGAATTTATCAATAAAGGAATGAGGCTGTGAGCTTGCAAGTCTACATGTTTGACCCTGTGACTCTTAACCTGATTTCCCCCTTGAATTTTCATGTTTGATTATGCACGTGCGAGCTATGTAGGAGGCGCCTGATTTGTTTGGCTTATGTATTTGATCTTCTTTTAACTTGAACCGAGAATGTCGTATAGGTTTAATTAGACCCTTAATTAGAAAATTCTATTTTGTAGAATTTCAATTAAAGATTCGTAATTTCCCTTTTAGCCCTTTAATTCATGTATCTCGATTCTTGATCTGACTGAACTGTTGATCTTTATTGTAGATTAGCTATGTCGACGAGGAGATCACGCCTCCCGAGGAGCCGCTCAGTTAGAGACCCGGCTGCAGACCTTGCGAGAGGCTCAAATATCTACTAATCTTAAGGTTTGAGATCAAGAGAGTCGTGTCCAACAAACGGAAGCCGTTTTCAATGATAGATTGATAGCCCTTCGTGAAGTTGACTCTTCTCTCGAATCAGGTACTGCCACAATAAAATGACTTGAATCGGAACTTAAGACAGTGAAAGATGCCCAAGCTGTCTTGGAGATGACAAAGGCTCATACAGAGGGTACTGTAAATACATTGTCCAAACAGCTAGAACTTTTCAAAAAGAAGTTAGCCGAGATGAGGGCTGAGGCTGCACGGATATTGGCTGCTGATGAGGATTCCATGAAGACCATACTGCAGAACGAGCTCGAGCAAGCTTACACCGTAGAATTGTCTAAGTTAGAGCAACGAGTTCTTAGCCATAAGCTTCATGTAGATTGATCATGACTTTTGTACCTGCAAACTCAATTTTTATTAATAGAAGATATTTTTTTATTGTACCTCTTTTATTATGATGTCTTATTCTGTTTGGAATTATCAACCATAATACTCGTAGGATTTTTGGCAAATCCCCAGCCATTAACGGATTTGATGAACCTTTATCGATTACCGTTTGAATCGGGCTAGCATGCGGATTGTTTTGGTCCGTTCCGCATGTAACGTTGTGCTAAGAGAATTAATTCACTTAGACTTAATGCTATGACTTTGAATACATAGACTTCACCATTTCTTATGAAAACATGGCATCCGGCAACGCGTGTTAGGTGCTGGCTTAGCCCTTCTTAGGCTTCGGGATAAAATTCCCCAGACTTAGACTCTGGTGTCTTTTTCAATCGGTAAAAGACTAAACTGGCGACGTGTGTTAGACGTAGACTTTAGAATTTTTAGCAAACCCCCAGCCTTCAACGGATTTGATGTGCCTTTACCGATTACCGTTTGAATCGGGCTAGCAAGTGAATTATTAAAACCCGTTTCACATGTAACGTTACGCTAAGAGAGTTAATTCTTCTAGACTTAGTGCTATGATTTTGAATACATAGACTTTGCCATTTCTTACGGGAACATGGCACCCGGTAACGCGTGTTAGGCGTTGACTCATCCCTACTTAGGATTCGGAATAAAAGTCCCCAGACTCGTACTCTGGTATCTTTTTCACTCGGTGAAAGACTAAACCGGCAACACGTATTAGGCATAGGCTTATCTCTATTTAGGAGTCGAGATAAAATTCCCCAGGCATAAACTGCACGGATTTGAAGTTGAGAATTATGTCTTTTCTCAGGATAAACACAAACCCGATGTTGGAGCGGAAGAATTTTATATTCTTGGCCCCAGGTCTTGTTTAGGGTAAAGACGAACCCAAAAATGAAAGAGAAAGAATTTTATATTCTATCTTTCAACACTAAAGAGGAAGAATTTTATATTCTACCTCCAGTTGGAAAGGAAACTCGAGGTGGGATCTCCACCCCCAGAATCCGGAAAGATGAAACTAAGAGTGGGATCTCCACTATGAGAATCGAAAAGATTCAAATGATCCTAACTTTATAGGATTGGTTGTTTGATTCAAGAAAAGAGTTCCTCATTTATTGAGGAAAAATTCCGATTTCGATCCTAACTTTTATAGGTTTGGCTGAAAAGTAATTTATGGAAGTCTTTTGTTTATCGAAAGAGATGACTTGATCTTAGTCCTAACTATCTGCAGGTTTGACTAAGAAAGGTTGGAGACAATCCTAACTTTTATAGGTTTGATTGCTCGAATTAAAAATGGACCTCTCGTTCATAGAAGGAATCGAGAGGAGAATCTGACTTTGGCCCTAACTTTTATAGGTTTGACCTGAAAGCAAAGAGAGCGGAATACAGGTAGCAGTAGAAATACTGGTTTGTACTAGCCACTCGATGGGGGATTTTGATGTTAAGTGATTAGTACTTAACACGTTAAGTTTTAAAAATTGCCATGAATTGGCGGATAGAAATTTTGGTGGGCCCACCATCAATTGACTTGATCAGTGGGAGATTTTGAGAGGAAAGGTTGTTCTGTCAAGATGATCAAATCTCATTCATCAATAATAATACACGCTTTAACTTTGAATACATTCAGAGTCTAAGTGTGGATTTTATTCATTACTTTCATAGCAACTGGGTTATCCCTAAGAATACCACATGCAGTATTCTTCCGGGAACTTCCCGATACATTGGTTATCCTGAGTATACTAAGGGTAGTATTTTTTCAGGAACTTGCCGTTTATCGGCATCATAAGCCGGTTGCCTTCCTTGGTAATGAGGCGATATGCGCCACTCGAATAGACTGTCTCTACTACAAACGGTCATTCCCATTTGGGTTCAAATTTACCTTTTTTCTTAGAGTTAAGGATCATAGGCCGTCGTTCAGTTAAGACCAAATCTCCTTCTTTAAAACTCCATTGTCGAACCTTTTTGTCGAAAGCTCGAGAAATTCTGGCTTGGTAAAACTCAATGTGCTGTTGAGCTTCTAAGCGCTTTTCATCAAGCATCTCGAGTTCTTCGAGATGTTTCTGATGTTGTTCTTCGGTCGCCATCTGGGTTGCGAGAGCGATTCGAAGAGATGGAATTTGTATTTCTAACGGAAGGACGGCTTCACATGCGTACACTAAAGAATACGGGGTTGCGCTAGTAGGCGTACGAACTGTGGTACGGTAGCCCATAGTGCTTTGCCGAGTTTATCATCCCAATCTCGTTTGTTAGTCTTCACGAGTTTTGATAGAAGCTTGATAATAGTCTTGTGAAAGGCTTCAGCTAATCCGTTTGCTACGGGATTGTACGCCGTTGACGAGAGGTCCTGAATTCTAAACTTCTCGCAAAACTTAATGTAGGCATTGCTGATGAACTGAGGACTATTGTCGTGTATAATCCGTCTTGGGACACCATATCGTTAAATAATATGGTGTTTGATGAATGCAATAATGTTGCTTGTCTTAACTTCCCTGAGCGGAATCGCTTCAGCCTATTTAGAGAAGTAATCGGTAATCGCGAGAATAAATCGGTCACCTCTGACTGACGGGGGATTTATAGGACCAACAATATCCATTCTCCAAGTCTCAAAAGTCCACGAGGTTGCCGAAGGATGTAAATGCTCCGGGGGTTGGTGCATATAATTCGCATGCACTTGACACGCATGACACTTCCGGGTATATGCGACTGCATCTTTGATCATGGTGGGCTAATAATACCCCATTCTTCTGATACGATCATAAAGTTTGGGGCCAGGTTGGTGTGCACCCAAACCCCTTCGTGTGTCTCTTTCAGGACTTCTTCTGCTTCTTTAATCGATAAGCAACGTAGTAGCAAATCATCGTACCCCCTGCGATATAGCGTTTGACTCTCCGTGTTATAGTAGAACCTTGGTGCTCTTCGTCGGATTGAATCCCTTTCCTTCACGTCTTCTGGTAAAATTCCATGCAAGACGTAATCGATGATGGAAAAACGCTAATCTCGGGGTTCGAACTCAACCTGAGTTGAGTATACTTCTTTAACATCCTCTTCCTCGTCATTTTCATCGTAGATTGGCACCAGGAGTTGGTGAGTCCTTACTGTAACAAACTGTTCTGTTTCAGGAGGCTGCGCCAGGAATACGGCTAATGCTACTAACGCATCTGCGTAAACGTTCTGTAACTGCGGAATGTATTCGATGAAGAATCATTCGAATGATTCTGCCATCTCCATAGCCATCTTATGATATGGTATTAAATCTTGGCTTCGGACCTCATACTCCCCTTGAACTTACTTAACTATTAGTTGAGAATCACCGAAAGCTTCGAGATACTCAACTCCCAGTTCTTTAGCAAAACTGAGTCCAATAAGCAACGCATTATATTCGGCTACATTGTTCGAGCACGGCTCGGTCAGCGAGTAAGCTCTAGGCATCACATGTTTTCCTGGGGAAACTAAGACAACTCCAACTCCGAAGGAAACCTTAGAACATCCAGGAGCACTTGCTACATTAGTTGCCCGAGAAGCACCATCGAAATACAAACGCCACACCTATTGATGGGAAGTTACGTTGACTTTATGGGTTTCGTCTGGCAAATCATCGTACACCTCGGCAGCATCCGTAGTTGGGTTAGCCACCAGGAGATCACAAATAGCTTGTCCCTTAACCGACTTTTATTGTTTAAAATGCAAGTCGTATCGGGACAGAAGTAAAGCCCATTTCGCTAACCGCCAATTCATGAAAGCAGGCTGTGTCATGAATATTCTGACTGGGTTAACATTAGAGATAACATAAATGGTCTGTCCAACCAGGTAATACCGCATCTTTTGAATTGCGAATACCAAGGCGAGACATTCCCTTTCAGTCATGGGATAGCGAGATTTGGTACCTACCAAGGTCCGTCTTAGGTAATATACTACCTGTTCGTGACCGTTATCGTCATCTTGCGCAATTAGTGTACTTAATGAGTGGGTCATCGCTTTGACATAAATCAAGAACGGTTTGCCCGATTTCGGTGCGACGAGTACAGGAGGTTTTGAGAGATATTCTTTAATACTCTCGAATGCTTTTTGACAAGCATCGTCCCATACGAATGATACGCCCTTTTTTGTGAGCCTGAAGAATGGTTGACATTTTCCTGAAAGATTCGAAATGAATCGACGGATTTAAGCCAACCGTCCTTGTAGTCCTCTAAGCTCCTTAAGATTTTTCGGAGGTTGTAATTCGTTAATCGCCTTCACTTTGTCAGGATCAATGTGAATACCTTTGGTGGTGATGACGAATCCAAGAAATTTACCACTGGACATTCCGAGAAAAGATTTGGTAGGATTCATCTTCAGTTGATGAGTCCGCATCAGATCGAACATGGTCTTTAAGTCTTTAATGTGATCATTCTTGTCACGACTTTTCATGACCAGATCATCCACATAGCATTCGACAGTCTTTCGGAGATGCTCCTGAAAAATCTTTGACATGGCTCTCTGATATGTGGCACCCGCATTCTTTAAGCCGAAGGGCATCACCGTATAACAGAAAACACCGAGGGGTGTTCTAAACGCGGTATGCTTTTCGTCATCTGGGTGCATCTTTATCTAATTATAACCAGAGAATCCGTCCATAAAAGACATTCTCTCGAATCCACACGTAGTGTCGATGATAACATCTGTGATGGGAAGAGGGAAATCGTCTTTTGGGCAGGTCGTGTTAAGATCTCTGAAGTCGATGCAAATCCTAATTTTCCCATTCTTCTTAAGGACTGGGACGATATTGGCGAGCCATTCGGGATGTTGCTCCTCCCTGACGAAACTCGAGTCGATAAGCTTTTTGACTTCAGACTCGATTGCCTCCATAGTCTGCAGACGAAACCGTCTTTGTTGTTGTTTGACAGGTTTGACATCCGGCTTAATATTGAGACAATGCACTGCTATATTTGGATCGAGCCCTGGCATATCTTCATAATTCCAGGCGAACACATCGATGTATTCCCTAATGAGAGAGATTAATTCTTCTTTCTCATTTGGCGGGAGACTGTCGCTAATGAATATTAGCTTCGGATTATCCTCGTTACCCATATTCACCTGGACTACTTGATCTTTGGTAGGAGGTTCCCTTTGTTCAAACCTATCACCGTACTGCATGTGCAAGTGATGAACCCAAGGGTCTTCCCAAGTTGGCATTTGATTATCTTCCTCTATTGTAGCAGGATCAACCATAGCCATGTTCGACATTAGCTTTTTGAACATTTATCCGAGACTAGCATCGGAATCCTAAGTTGAAGAATCAGAAGAATACCCGTTTTTACCTTTGTTAGCAATTTGATCGATGACTTGCTAGCAACATTCGTCATCAGATGAGGAGACATAGCCTAAACCTCTTCTGTGGTGATAATAGTCATCGGGTTTTCCTTTTGGTACATAGGCCATTCGAGGTGGAACTCGCGGACCTCGACCAAAACAAAGACCTTCTCCGAGCGTGAAGTCATATCCGTACTTCTCCATGAGACCACGTGCTTTTGTGTTATATCTAAATAGGTGAGGGGCAAGTTTATCATCCTCGTATTCTTCTTCCAAGAAAAGGTCTGGGATCGGAGATTCTCTTCCTTTATCGTAGATAACTTTCTTTTCACCCCCTGCCTTTGCAGGAATGACAAGTGTCGTTCCGAACGAGTTCTGCACCTGTTTTTTTGTCATGCAAAATGAGCGAAGTGGCATATACAAATTAGGATTATCATACAACCCCTTCATAATATTATCAGGACACAACAAGTACTCTAAATCATCATTTATTGATATTTCTTCGGCAAGTTGCCAATTACAACTACTTTTCGATGATTCTTCATTGTCAAGATTGATTACAATGGGTATAATGTCATTAAGTACAAAACCACCATCATAATCGAACCCAGCTTCGGTATCAGCTTCGTCCCCGCTGTCCGTTCCTTGGGCTAATGGTTCAGTATCGGATTCGGCACCGTATAGAAGAGAGTCGGTAAAATAGTTCTCCAATCCCTTAAACGGTTGCTTATCCACGACCACTGTCTTGACTTCGTTATTGGTGTCCACATATTTAAGACACTGATGAAGAGTTGATGGGACTATAAGATTACCGTGGATCCAGGGTCGACCCAACAGTAGATTACAGGAGGTCTCTGCGTTAATTACGTAACATGTGACTTCCGACTTCAAATTCCTGATCTGGCACTTCACTCGAATGTTTCCTAGTGGTCTGGACCCACTGGTGTTGAATCCATAGATCATAGTGCCTGTGGAGGCTAGCTTACTAGCCGGTATCCCGAGATTGTACATCAATCGGAGTGGCATGATGCTGACAGCGAAACCCGGATCGACTTGGATCCGGTTGACAACGCTGGAGCCGATGTGCCCAGTAAAATACAAGGGTCGATCATGCTTCGAATTCTTTGTCCGCATGTCTTCTTTTGTGAAAGAAATGCAAGGAAAACAGTGCGTCACGAGGTTGCAATGTTGAACTGACGGCTCTGGTTCTTTAGGAGATGGCTTGATCCGAGTCAGGAAAACTTCGGAATTGGACAATGCCTCCTGTAACGCTTCCCTTGTGTCCTTTGAAAGACGCAGCAGCTCATACAGGGTTATTCTAGCCGGTATATTAGCTAACTGCGTCATAATGTCGACATGGGGTGGAGCGCTTGAACTTCCCGGTTTGTCTCTCCCAATCGGTAGATTAAATCGAGACTGCTTCGGGTTCTAACCCTCTTGGTATAAGGGTTCTTTATCTTTCTGCTTTTGTTGGGTCTTCTCCGCAATCACGGGTACTGGGGGAGTTGTGACCACTCCTATTTCCGCTAATGTCTTGGAGGGAACTGTTTTGGTTACCCCCTGCTTAGCTAACTGCTCGGAAGCATCCGGATACCTGAAGTGATACTCATTTCCACTCCGGGTCGTAAAGACTTCTTGTTCATCTTCAGAAAGTGGGAAAGCCGGGATTCTTTCGTTATCTTCTCCTGGAATAGCAGAGGCTCCGTAGCAGGACTTCCCTTTTCCTTTTTATTTCCTTTTGGATGAAGGTCCAGTCCACTGTTCATCTTCAATCAAGTCGGGGTGAACCCAGAGAATTTCGCCATTCGGGGCCGTGTGTGGCACAAGTCCCTTCTGACGTTGTTTGTGTTAGACCCTAGAGGGGGGGGGGGTGATTAGGGTCTTATGCTAATCTAATCCGATTAAATACCAATTAAAATTAATTAACAAATATATTCTTGCAAGATAGATATACGAGAGATATAAGCAAGAATAAGCAATATGAACTAAGGGATATATCCTAGCAATGAGATATGCTATATGATATATGCAAGGATATAAAACTACCACAAGGGGTAAACAATTTAACTACACAAGTGATATGGCAATATGATGAGCAATACACAAAGGCGATATAAGATATGAAAACAAGAATAAGAACGCCAATGCAATCACAAACAAAACGATATGATCACGGAGTTCGGTCTAACCACTTGACCTACGTCTCCGCTCCTCACCTCGAGGAGATCTCCACTATCACAACCGGGTTTTCTACGTTCACCCGAACAACGTTTACACCTCACAATACAATCACTATGCAATCACACCTCACACACTAAGTGTTGGTCCTAGCCCGTGTCCTCCTCCTCAAGTGCTCGGTTACAACCTCTCCCTAGGCACGTCAACCGATGCCACTCCTCTTGGATTCGACCCCGTCTCTCACCACACACTTCTCTCGGTGTACAAGTGTATTACAAGTGAATCCTCACAAATAAGCACAATATAAATCAATTTGATTGTTCTCTAAACAAGGTGTGAACTCAATTAAGCACAACTCTTAGTCACGAACCCACAACCCCAAATTATACTATGAATGTAAATACACTAAGCTCAATAGGTTGTGTGTGAACAAAGAGTATCAATAAAACGATTAAACTAAACTCAATATAAATCTAGCTTATGGAAATTATAATCAAAATAATAAATTGCTAGATGAGTTTAGAAACACTTCTCTAAAGATGACAAGAGAGTAGGAGAAGAGTGAATGCTCAAACACCAAAGGATGATCTCCACTTGCTCTTGTGAAATTGAATTCACAAACTCAAACCCTCAATTGCTTAAAAGCTTCTTAAACCAAACTTAAACAAACACTAAACAAGTTTAAACCCTTGTTAAACTATTTTAAAACATTCTCTTGGCTCACCTCAAAAGATATCAGCAATGGGGTATATATACCCACTTGAAATCTCAGCCAAAACCACAAAACAGAAAGACCAAAAAGACCCAGAGAAAATCGGCTCAGAAAAGAGCCGTTAGAAAGCAACGGTCACAAAGTCGGTCGACCGGAAATCTCATCGGTCGACCGATGGGGCTTTCGGTCGACCGGACCGGTTGACCGGACCGGTCTCTGCTGTGTGGTGACGAAAGAAACAATTGATCGGTCGACCGGTGCGGTCGACCGAAGACTGACACAGTATAAAACAGGTTTTGAAAACAGATTTTTTGACTTTTGGAAATTTGTTAAAAATAACAAATGAAGTCCAAAAATTATAAAACTTTAGGAAATGTATATAAACATGAAAACGAACATGTTACAAAAAGAATTTTCCAAATTGCATTTCCCATTTGTGAAAAATCATCATTTTGCAAAATATATTCAAAAACATGAAAACCTGGAAATTGATATTTTGATATTTTAACTCAAACAACATTTTGAAAACTTATGAAATGATTGTATAGACTTGATAAAAGATATAACATGTTGTTATGAAGTCTATAACCTAGAAATACAATATTTTCATAAGATTGCATATTCTATGCAATATATTCAAAACACTAAGTTTGATTTCAGTAAATATAAGCTTGTTAAAGGTGAAATCATATATGGGCATATAAACATGAAAACTCAAAACTATGTATGTATATATATAAAACTATATATATATACATAGAAGCCAAAACTTATGTATATATATATATATATATATATATATATATACGAAGAAACCAATAAATGTGTGTATAGATATTGAGCTTAAGGTACTTAACACACATAATATAAATCCTAAACTACATTACCCAAGTAATCTTGATCTTCAATTAAGCTTGACTTGGTACACTTGCGGATGAAGCTTGAACTTGATCTTTAACTTGAATTGTATGTTGCTTCACTCCACAATTCCGCCAACCTCCATTGGATATCATCGTGTAGGCGCAATTCCATCCATCCTCTAACTACGTTGTTTGTCTATAATAAATAAGAAACCACAAGTACTAGACAAACAACATTAGTGGTAAATTGTTTGTTAAACATCATCAAAACAAGAAGGCCAACAGTTTGTAAGGATCATCGTTCACGGTGTTCATTGCAACTTTCACCACAGGTTCGGGCTAAAACCAGTTCAACGGGACAGATCCGAAGCTGATTGACACTGCATTTGCACCCACTTTCTTCTCTTTAGGCTGCTTCATAGTGATGACCCCCGCATTAATCAAAGCTTGGATCTTATCTTTGAGAGCGTAACACGACTTGGTAGGGTGGTGAACCGCTCTGTGAAACGCGCAATACTTCGGATCATTAACCCTTTTGGCGTCTTCCTGATCTTGGACCAGAGGCAACTTAATCTTGTTGTTCTCTATAAGGTATTTAAAAATACCGAGAACTTCATCTTCCTTGAACGAATAGATCTTCGGGAATTTCAGTTCCGAAGCCTTCTGTTTCTGAGGCTGTTGTTGCCATCATGACTGCCGAGGCGCCTTCTGCTACTGTTGTTACGGTTGCGCTTGCACTTCGAATGTTTGGTTCGCATCCACTGCATTCACTTGTGCTTTCCTTTTTCCCTTAGGAACGAAATTTTGTTGCGGGGCTGGTGCCGTCGTTTGACCTCTTTCGACCTTTTTCCTCTTGAGGAAACGTTCGGCTCTTTCCCCTCGGACCTTCAAATCTTTCTAGGTCTTAGACGGTGCCATTCCCATGGCTTCGAGAATATCCAATGAAAGATTGTTGTGACAAGTCTCCAGGATGAAATCCTCACTAATCGGATCCCTGCAATTCATGGCTTTGTTCCGGAATCGTTTAATGAAATTCTCCACCAACTTCCGTCCTTTTGCTTCTCATCAAATAATGTTCCGATCGAGACCTCAGTGTCGTCATCAAAGAAATTTGTGAGAAACATATCCTCCATGTCATCCTAACTGTTAATGCTCCCCGGTTTGAGGCGGCGATACCAATCGAAGGTTGCTCCGCGAAGAGTGCCAACGAATGACCGTACCATCAAAGGTTCATTCCCGAAGATTATCCCCAAGTGAGACTTAAAGTATATTAAATGCTGAGTAGGGGAACCCTTTCCATCAAATGGTGTGAAGTTGATTAAGTTGAACTTCGCTGGATATGAGATTGACTCCCATTCTCTTGGGTATGGGCACGGTATTCCGGACCTTTTCACTTCCTGAGCATTCATCAATGCATTGATTTTGCTCTCCAAATCTCTTATTTTCTTATCCTCACTCGTATCCGTCTTCGAGTGGTTTCGAGGAGAAGTAACGTGGTCTTTCTTTGTATTATTATCATCCGAAGGACCACCCCCAGTATTGTTATTGACGGGAGGAGTGTTCATGTTAACATTCTCATTCACTTCCCGCTCGTTATCATCTTGGTTCAGATTATTGCGACGGCTAGACTCTCCCTGATAAGTTGTCAGTGCCGCAATTTGCTGGTCATGCATCTCCCTCATTTGCTTCATAGCCATTTCCATTTCAAATTTAAAACTATCTTTTTGCTTGGCTAAAGCGTCCTCAAGAATCTTAGCCACTTGTTCAGCGCTAATCATGAGTGATTTGTAGGGTATCCTGCACTCGATGCGGTGTCATCGGAAGCCATCGCTGAACAAACATCCGAGCAAGCATCTGAGCAAGCATCCGAGGTTTCATCATCTGAAGGAAGTCCCTTCTGCATTCTTTGTTAATCCCTTCGTCTATTGGTCCCCGATCGCAATCGAGTTATACGCTAGGACACTACGGCAAACTGATCTGGACTAAAGTGTCGCGTTGACTTCCCTCTCCCGGTCATATTAACAAACACTTCTGGAAGTTCATCATCTTGAAGAGCAGTTCTCTTCTTTCGAAAACATCTTGGTCTGGATTCAGACGTTCTGGTGGAAATTCTTTCAAATACTAAAACTCTCTCCGGGACGGTTTTGGAACAGCAACACTCTGACAATACCGCCTTAATAATTTTAGCACACGGGCAGTGAGAATCCGTGTCTCGGGCACTTCTTTTCCTGGATTTGTTCACACCCCTAGTTTGATAGTGCAACTCATCAGTTTGATGACTGGAGCAGTCTATCGTGTGTTGGCACGAGTCCCTAGGTGTAACGTCCTCGTCTGACGAGTACGTTTTCTTCTGGGGATATAATTCTTGGTTAGCGTTTTCAGGAGTCGCATGTCTGAGGCTACATTTTTGTGAACGTTGGTCCTCAACAGGCTCCTGGATTTCAACACGCAACCTAATGTGGTCATTTGCAGGACTTTTCCTGTTATACGTTCTCTTCTGCTGCTTAAGAGGACGACCTCTAGCCTGACGATGTGCTCGAGGTTCATTCAATAGGCCTAAGCGCTCTTTGACCGGAGCTTTGCCTTGATCGTTGGGTGAAGGGCTAAGGCGATCTTTGATCGTTATTTTAAAATGGGACAAATCCACGCTATCGCGGACCTCAACCGGAGGCGCGGAACTCGAGGGAATTGACGAAATAAGTGCAGGAGATCTTCTGTCTTGACTCTGACGCGGGTCAGACTTAGGTGACCCGCGAGTTGGAGGGTCGGATCTTGGTGACCTGTAGATTGACAGGTCGGATCTGGATGACCTGCATATTGGCAGGTCGGATCTAGGTGACCTGCGATTTGGCGGGTCGGATCTAGGTGACCTGCGTTTCGGCGGGTCGGATCTGGGTGACCTGCAATTCGGCAGGTCGGATTGGAGTGACCTGCGTTTCGGTGGGTCGGATTAAAGTGACCTACAAATTGGTGGGTCGGATTGGAGTGACCTGTGTTTTGGCGGGTCGGATTGAAGTGACTTGCGTTTCGGCGGGTCAGATTGAAGTGACCCGCGTTTTTCAAACTTTTTGGCTGTCGTCTTAGACTTTGGCCTCCATACTTGGTGCAGTCTTTGTGGCTTATTTTCCACTCCTTCTTTCTCTAATTTCTTGGCTTCTTGCATAAGAATTTTTGCTTGTGCAAGCAATGCACGGCATTTCTGAATCCGCTCTTGAAGAGTCGATCGGGTCCTCTTGACGTGAACCCATTCGTTCCTTGCTGGTTTGATGGAGGAGGAGTTGTCCACCCTCTGTTGTGGTGGTTGGCGCCTCCTGGACTTCAGATCCGCTTCATAGCGGATTCCATCAACTAGTTCTAAGGCTTTGGCCAGTTGGCGCGCGAGGCGTTGGCGTCGTCTCTGACGTGCTCTTTTCGATAGGGTTTGCACGTCATCAATAGTCGACCCCTTGTTCAAGGGGTTCAGATCTGTAGTTTTAGCCTCGTCGGATGCCGGCGGGGCGTTGTGAGCCACGGGTACAGCAGTGGCGGGAAGATCTTCTTCTTGGGCTTCTGCAGCTAAAGTCCAACGGGTCTTCCTTGAGTAGGCCTTCCTGCATCTGTGAGGAGAGGCCGATCTGGAGGAGGAGGACAAGTATTCCTTGTACTTCTGCTGGTCGAACTCATATTCGACCTCCGTTTCAATCGGGATCGGAATCTGAGGTTGCGACACGTCAGCCTTCATAGAAAGGCTGTCGGCTCCCACTGTAGTCGCCAGTTTGTTTTCGTGAAAAGCTGCCTTCATCATTGATTTCATTAAACTTTAGTCGTTACAAATGAATTCAAATAACAAAAATAAAAGATTACAACTTTTTTGAAAATAAACGTAAGATTCATTTATCGACTCTTGCTTTCGTGGGTTCTTTGCCGGTGCCTGGATTAATCCGTGGACGACCGCGAATCAGATCTGGTTGCAGGAAAATTCGACAGAGCTTCATCTTAACTGAGGAAGTTTTCTAGTTTGAAGCGCTGAGATCGACAAAGCAAAATCAGGGCTCTTCTCGAGATTAAGACCAAGCCTAATCTCAAGGAACGGACGTATGAGCTTCGGATCCTTCGAACGGCTTCTCCTTTATGCCGAAGTTTGTCGGGATCTCGTTGACCTTCACTGAAATTTCGTGCTCCTTCACTCTTCAATCCAGCAGCACCTCATCCTCTTGATAAAATTCCAGATCTCAAAAATGGAGGCCTTTGGCTCGTATTTATAGGCTCCGGATACGGTTATTTGGATGAGAACAAGTGATTTGACTCTATCTTCAGTTAACAACAGCCTAATCACGTTTGGGGATGATATCAAGTCAGTTAGGAACCCCTGGAACAGATAAATCCTATAAAAACAACTTTAAAACCGTCAAAACGCGTATCGGGTGCCAGACTGCACAACGCGGGTCGGACAGATCCGACCTGCGCTTGCGTGGGTCGGACAGATCTGACCTGCGCTTACGTGGGTCGGATCAATCCGACCCGCGTGTGCGCGGGTCGGACTGATCTGACCCGCACTTGCGCGGGTCGGATCAGTCCGACCCGCGATTGCGTGGGTCAGACCAATCCGACCCGCGCTTGCGCGGGTTGGTTTGTTCCGTCCCGCACTTGCGCAGGTCGGTTTGTTCCGTCCTGCGCTCACGCAGGTTTGCCGATTTTGTTCTTTTTCGTTCTCTTTCTTCCGGGACTTGTCTTTTGGCGTGTTTGGTTCGCTTCGTTGATTTGTATGCTTCGCTGCAAGACCGACCGTCGAACGCGCGTTGGTTAATATACGCGTGTTGATCGATGTGCGCGGACTGATTGGCGTGCGCGCGTTGATCGACCAGCACGAGCTGGTTGACGTGCATGCATTTGACCGATACGCACGAGATAATTTGATGTGCACGCGCTGACCGACATGCACGAGATGATTTGATGTACGCACGTTGACCGGCGCGCACGAGCTGATTTGACGTACGCGCATTGACCGGCACGCACGAGCTGGTTTGACGTGCACGTGTTTACTGGCGCGCACGAGCTGATTAGGTGAATCCTCTTGACTCGCCAATTCATTGCTTCGAGTTTCGTGCGGGCTCTCATAGAAAATTTTAGACGCCTACACCAACACATAAGGTTAATAACCAACTAATAATTCGCACTAATGTTAACAACCAACCTATACGGTTAACAACCAACTTATAACCTTAATAACTATGACATAACCTTAATAACTAATAGATAAAGAGGTATGACGGCCAAGGTATAAATATTTAATAAGATAAATTTTACCATCTCACATCATCACCAAATAAGTCCCTTCGTTCTCTCTTTTTTGCTTTGTCACACTTTGCTGTAATTAATCTTGATGCTGTATTGTGAGAGCAAGTCTTTCTTAATATCACTTGGTTGAAAATCTGGCCTAACCTTCAAAACAGATTGTATTTGACTTGTAATGAACTTGTGTGATGCCCTTGAGTTACCAGCATTAGCTCCATGTTGACTGCAAGTGTGAGTAAAGCAGAAGTTCTTTATAGTCATAATTGAGAAATTTCGGAGTGGGAAAGCAAATAACATCCAAGGGCAATCTAGTGTGTTCTTGAATCGGCAATGTACTCTAATACATTTTTGTTCATTATGGTAAAAATTATACTCGAACCTTTTGGCAATTGAGTTGTACTGAAGTGCTAATCTAACTTTAGCAGCACAATCAAATTTATGTCCATTTGCATGTATGACTATGTGTCACTCAGCTGGGATATTAGTTTGGTTGTTAACCATGTCTTCTATCATCACGATCGAGTCACCAGTAGAATTATCATTAGGAATATGTTCATCATTACATGGTTGGATAAGTATAGCAACTATGCATTGCGAATTTTTAATCGGGATAGTCCTGAAAAAGTTTTAACAAAAAACTCGCAAGGTTAACAACCAACCATAACTTTAGCAAGCAACTCATACAGCTCACAAAAACTCATAAACACCTAACTAAGGTTAACAATTAACTGATAACCTTAACAACCAACTCATAACCTTAATAACTAACTCATAACTACCTATTAAGGTTGACAACCAATTTAAACCCTTAACAACCAAACTTTTAACCTCCATAACAAATGCATAAGCTTAACAACCAACTCATTACCATCCACTAAGGTTAACAACCAACTCATGACCTTAATAACCAATTCATAACCTTAATAACCAACTCATAACCCTAGCAACTAACTCATAAGGAAATTAAAATTGAAATGTTTACATATTTTCTGGAGAAGTTTGGGTATTCAGTGAAGTTGAGGATTCTCCATTGGAGGTAGCATATAAGTTTATGACTGTAAATCCATTACGGCGATAATACTCGAACATCAAGCTCAAGTCCTCGTCATATTCAATTGTAAAACTGAACTTCTTTTTTCTTTCGAATATGAACTTCAGTGAAAGAGATTATAATGGTAGTTTAAGCCTTTGGGACACTTAATACTTCAAGCTAATAATTTTTGTAGACTTATTGATAACCGAAAACACCATCACCCTCTTAATATCAATTGGTAGATTTTAATTCTTTAATAATAACAATAATTTCACCAAACAAAAGACTTAAACCTAAGTATGGATAAAAGACAAAAATTGTTAGTTATAAATGAGTATGCTTGTATCTTAACATATCCCAAAATATGAGAAGTAAGGAAATCGAAGTTACATTTGTATAAAATGTCAAAGCTGTCAATACTGTGTTTGCAAATAAAGAATAATGCTTAGTGCTCGAAGTAATTAATTTCCACCCATACCCCACAAACTATATTTATGATCATATTTCTACATTTTTCATACTATTTTTCGTACATGATGCACTACTTGCTAAAGAGATAGAACCATGTATTATGAACATCGATCATCAACTAACTGGAGTACCATATATTATGAACACATAACCAGCAGTAGATCGTCGTCTGTCTAGATCACCCGCATAATCTGAGTCTACAAACCCATCAATCTAATACGTATCTCCATCAAAACACAAACCCATATCAGTAGTACCCTTCAAGTACCTCAGGATCCATTTCACTGCTTCCCAATGTACCTTTTCCGGATTCGCTATGAACCTACTGACAACACTGACTGCCTGTTAAATATCTGGATATATACACACCATTACATACATCAATCTACCAACTCCGCTAGCATAAGGTTCACATTCTATGTGTGCCTTCTCTTCTACTGTAGTAGGAGATTGTTTACCTGAGAGCCTAAAATGTGGAGCCAATGGAGTCACCACTGACTTAGCACTTTGCATGCCAAACCATGTAATAACCCGCTCAATGTATCCCTTCCGACTCAAGAACAATCACCTATTTTCCCACTCCCTTCTAATCTCTATATCCAATATTTTCTTAACAGCGCCCATGTCCTTCATTTTAAACTCTTTTCCAAATTGAGATTTCAACCTATCTATCTCCACCTTGTTTCTTGAAGTAATAAGCATGTCATCCTCATACAAAAGAAGATAAAAATAATCATCTTCACCAAGCTTCCGAATATAAACACAACAGTCATAATCACTTCTGGAAAACCCATACTTTTTAGCATGAAGGAGTCAAATTGCTTGTACCACTACCGAGAAGATTGTTTCAATCCATAGAGTGATTTCCTCAAGCGATATACATGATACTCCTTATCTTCAACCTTGTAACCCTTAGGTTGATGCATATAGATTTCCTACTCGAAGTCTCCATACAAGATGACTGTTTTGACATCGATTTGTTCTAGCTCAAGATTACCATGAGCAACAATACTCAATAGCACCCGAATAGAAGTGTGTTTAATCACCTGAGAAAAAATCTCATTGTAATCCACATCCTCTCTTCGTGTAAACGCCTTAGCCACTAGTCTAGCCTGGTACCTTGTACCGCTAAGCTCAAAAAGATCCTCCTTTCTCTTGTACACCCACTTACAACCAATAGCTTTCCTCCTTATGGGCAATGTGACTACCTCCCATGTTTAGTTCTTCCGCAGAGATTTTATCTCTTCCTCTATCACAGCTGACCAACTCTCACTATCCCTGTCCCAAATAGCTTTTTTGAAGGTGACCGATTCATCATCCTCCAATAAGAGTGTGTATTCAACCAAATTTACCTACCTATAGTACTTCAAAGGCTGATCTGACTCCAACTTCTGAACCTACTTGTATGCTCGCCTTGGCCTAGTGGAAGCCAAACTGTCTTTGAGCTATTATTGTTGTAGTGCATGTACATTTTCTTGCTGAACCTCCTCCTATTTGAGCTTATCATCACTCATTTCCCGAGTGTCTCCATGATACTCCTCTTTAACACGACTAGAACCTGGTTGGTTCTTAGGTTCTATTTTAATCACCTGGGACTTTGAAGTTCCAACAGTCTCAACACCATCATTCTCGAACGTCCTAGCTTTTGATAAAGTTATCATGGATTTCTCATCAAAGGTAACATCTCTGCTGATCACAAACTTGGAAGTTTCTGTACACCAAAGGCAATAGCCTTTTACACTTGCTGCATACTCTAAGAATAATGCCTTCTTGGCTCTCGTGTCAAGCTTTCCCTCGTTGACATGGTAGTAGGGTGTACATCCAAAAATCATGAGCCTATCATAATCTGCATGCTCCCCTGACCATATCCGAAAGGATACATCATCATCTAATATCGAATGTGGAGAACGATTCACTATGTAACAAGCTGTAGCAACCGATTCTACCCATCATTCTTTGTTCAAACCAGCATATGATTGCATACTTACTGTTTTCTCCCATAGTGTATAGTTCAGTCTCTCTGTGACTCTATTGTGCTGTGGTATAGACCTGACTGTCCAGTGTCGAGCAATACCCTACTGATCACAAAACTTCTTAAAAGCACTCTCTGTATACTCTGTACCCTTATGAGATCTTAGTGTCTTTAATTTCTTGCATGTTCTGTTCTCAACCATTACTTTCTACTTCTTGAATGTCTCAAATACCTCATTCTTATGCGTAAGAAAATAAACCCAAGCATACCTAGAATAATTATCTATAAATGAGACAAAATACATGGAACCGCCCTTGGAAGTTGTCGTAGCCGGATTCCAAATATCTGTATGCACATAGTCTAATGTACATCTGTTATTGTGCTTGTTTTCTACCACTTCCAATAGTTTAACCACTACATCTTCTATCACTGTCGTACATGAGAGAGTATATAGGTTACCATGACGAATGCCCTTCATCACTATCAAGGAACCTTGAACAACCTTCTTTATTCCGTTCTCTATTACTATTTTCCAACCACCGGAGTCTAAAGTACCAACTAAGGTAAGATTCTTGCACAAGTCGGGGACATGCCTCACATCTGTCAGGGTTTTGACTACTCCATCATACATTTTGATTTTGATATCATCAAACCCCACCTTTTTATAAGCATGGTTATTTCCTATCAATACGGCTTCACCATCAATACTCCAATGGGTAGTAAACCACTTCCTATTTGGACACATATGTTAAGAGCAAACCGAATCAAGAATCTACTTACCGGAGATATCTTCACCGCACGTAACGTAATAGCATTCTTTTTCGCTCCCTTCCTTCGAGACATAGCTTACCTCTTCCTTGCCTTATCTTCTCTCATTTTTCTTGCTGTTCTTCTCCCACCTACTCTCTTATTAGGACAGTCGACCTTGAAATGCCCAAGCTCACCTCATTTGAAACACGGTCTTCCTGCAAGAGGTCTTAATTTCGATCTAGACTTTTCTCTCTTTCCTTTTCCTCGTTCATTGTTTCTTCTTCTTACAAACAATCCTATGCTTGCTCCTCGTTACCACTAGTAGCCATGTCACTAGTTATAATTTTTCAAAGATCACCCACTAGAAGCGACATTCTAGTCTCATCCATCTTCAAGTTATCACCTACAAGCATCAATATTTTTATCAGGTTCTCATAAAACTTTGGTAAATAAAGAAGTAGCAGAAGTGTTTGATCCTCATCTTCTACTTTCACATCAATGTCCTTTAAATCTGATATGCTCCTATCGAACTTGTTGATGTACTACCGAATTAATGAGCATTCCTCCATTTTGAAAGTATACAATTTGGATTTTAAGTAGATCTAATTTGTTAGACTCTTTGTCATGAAGATACTCTCTAACTTTGACCACACACCCATCGTCGTTACCTCTCCATCCATTAGGAAAGCTATATCCCTCTCAAGGCATAGGTTAATTGATGCTCGTGCTTCGAGATCTAACTCTTTCTAATCCTTATCAGACATATTTTTGTGCTTCTTTTCTCTTCCTGCCAAAGCCTTGTGTAATTTTTATGAAATCAATGAATTTTTTATCTGCATCCTCCAATAAGAAAAATCATTCTTCTCATTGAACTTTTCAATCTCATACTTTTCAACTTTAACTATTTTACCAGTAGACGTTATTCTCCATTTGTTCTAGTAAATCCACTTCTCTGGGGAATTTTAACAAACACCTTGTGTGCACCACACAATAACCAAACACCACCTCAAATCAGAAGCTTTACCACCCCTAATCTGAATAAGGACACTGATACCAATTGTTGTGGGGACGACACACCCACTCGCTGCGGAAGCAAATCACCTCAAGAGAAAGCCTTGACTTTTGTTTTTCACAAAACTCAATCCAACCTCGATGTTCTTGCTTCGATATGAAACAAGAATAGAAGTGAATATCTCAATGATGTGAGATATACACTCTTGTCCAATATTAAATCTAGATCTGAATATTAAGAGAACGACAAGCAATAGCCAATACATAGAGAACAATAAAGAAGACCTGAGATTTATATGGTTTGGCAAACTTTTCTACGTCCATGGGGCAGGTGGAGAAGGGAGATTCCACTGTATGGAGAACACCAACGACTTGCACAACCCACAAGCTCGTCCCAAAGATGAGGTTTTGATTTACCCAAGAGAAGATGACCTCTTTCCTGTACAATCTCTCCAAGCACTCTCTCTTTTCTCTCCTCAAGATATCACCTTTTTCAAATCTAAAAAACTCTCTCTCTTTCGTTGATGATAGCCACCTATTTTACTAAAAAAACCTAGGAACGAAGTTCCTATTTATGCTAAAAACAGGTCAAAAAACCGCCTGAACTCGCCCGCTGTTCGGACGCACCCGCCCGAGACACCCTGAGGTGTCTCGGGTTCCCCCGACACCCTCGACGGGTGCTGAGACACCTCAGGGTGTCTCGCACTCACATATTACTACTATTCCCCAGATTCTGATGGACTAAGGATAGGAAGGTTTGGCTAGAATAGATTGTGTTGTGCTAGAATTTAGATGCATTGGTCTTAGGTGGTGTGCGATTAGAAATAGGAGAAGGAAGATAATTGGTTGCCTGAAGGATTTGACCAGCTAATGAGTCTTGCTTAATGAATTTTCACATCCATTTGGATAGCAGAGCCTCATTGAAGGCCGCTAGATTGATGATCCCTAATCCTCCATCTGATTTGGATAATTATTTTTAGTTTCTCACATGCAATGAGTTAGTATTTTAGATATTTTCAGCCTAACTTCTCATTCAATTACTATTTACTAATGTTAGAATAGAATAACAACTTCTCATCTATTTATCAATTATTTATATTGACCATGTAATATTAGTAATGATATCTATTAATTATAGTAGCAAAACAATATAATATTCAAAACTTTAAATGGAAATAAACAACTCTTATAAGGTGTGGGTCTAATGGTGCATTTTAGTGGGCAATTTTTCTCCTGCTAACGTGTACCCTCGCCAAGATCTAGATGGCAAAAAAGAAGAAAAAAGTGAAAAAAAATCTTTAATATAGGATAAGAGCTTCAAATACTAGTTTACAATATTATGAGCATCAATCTGATGTAAATTTTGCTGAAGATGATGAAGATTTGGATCTTGATGTAATGGGGTCAAAGGGTCCTAGAGGAGAGAAGAAGAAGAAATTGATGAAGGATATTCTTAGCTCTAATGATTTCCTGATGGATCCTCTTCACTCTCAGGGTACGCCGGAGTTGATTGGAGTTCAATCGCGCCATCTCAGTAAGTCCGCAATCTCTGGTAATAAAGTTGATAACTCTGCAATTGTTTCCTGGGTTGATGAGCTTGAATTGGAGAATGTATCGATTGATTCTTCTTTGATTCAACATCTCTCAGCTAATCCTAAAAGTAATTTTGATTCTGTTTCATCGATTGCATTAATTCTGGATGATGTTGTTGTTCCATTGGATTCTGTTGGAAAAATAGATGATGCGACCAAAACTGATGATCTTTTGTCTCATGATATTTTGAATGTTGTTAATCCAAATTCTGGTACTTTGCCATTAGAGCCTCCTACAGTAGAACCGTCAATCAAAAATTAGATAATACTACACATGGAAATGGTATGAATTTGGGAAATAATGTGCAAGAACCTAAAAAAAATATTTTCCTAGTCTTTTTGCTGATAATAGGAGATCTAGTAATGGAATGACTTTAAATTTTATGCATTCTTCCTAAGCCAATACAGTTACATTCTCTACGGAGGAATGGAAAGATGGAGACGTTTACTGGAAAAATGTCTTTGATAGGCCATATAATTAGACTGAATGTTAAATTCAAGTCTATGGAATCCTATGTTACCAAACTTTGGGGTGCAATCTGTAGGCATCTAAAAATACCTGTAGGTATGAATGTCACTATCTAAGTCAGAGAGGATCATCCAAAGCTAAAAGAAGCAAAGGAATAGGTGAAACAACATAGAAGAACAATATGAACACCCGCGACAAGGTACACTGACGCGCATAGGCGCGACAGTGGAAAATAATGCGCAAACAAACAGAGTGACACGCTAATGGGAAGTTGTATATCTCTTCATTAGTCTTCCAACGCATCTTGAATTACCTCATTCCGACATCGGACGAGGGAGTTAGAGCCAAAATACTCGAGACAACGCAAACTGCCCCAGAGGTGCGCTACGGTGTACACTGACGCACATAGGCATGACAGACGCGCATAGGCACGGAAGTGGAGAGTGATGCACAAGTAAACAGAGTGATACTCTTATGGAAGATTGTAGATCTCTTTGTTAGCTTTCCAACACATCTTGGATCACCTCATTCCGACATCGGACGATGAAGGTAGAGCCAAAATACCCGAGACAGTGCAAATTGCCTCGGAGGTGCGCGTCAGCGGCGACTGCCGCGGAAATATCATGGCAGTACAAGGTGACGCACAAGTAAAGAGAGTAACGTGCCTATTGGAAGTTGTAGATCTCTTCGTTAGCTTTCTAACGCATCTTGGATCACCTTATTCCGACATCGGACGAGGAAGTTAGAGCTAAAATACCCGAGACAGCGCGAACGGTCTCGGAGGTGCGCGTCAGCGGCGACCGCCGCGGTAATGTATTGCATATTTAGGCCATGATATGATCCAAATCTGAAGAAGTTTAAAATACAAAAGTTTTATATCTCTTCGTCAGCTTTTCAATGCATCTTGGATCACCTTATTCCAAGATCGAATGAAGAAGTTAGAGTCAAAATACCTGGGCACTGCCGCGGCAATGCGCGTCACCACCCACTGCCGCGCCTACTGAGAAGCTGAAAACCTCATTTTTGATAGTTTTCTCCAGTTTTATGTGGCCCACATGACTTATTAACTGCTATGGGTCACTTATGAACGTGGAGAAAGCAGTTACGAGCGAAAATCATGCCTACTACCCACGAAAATCCTGGCATTTAAGGAGTTAAAAGTCGTGGGAGGACGGTTACAAAAACGAAGTGGTAAGCGCTCCTTTAGCCGCATCACCCTCGGCTGCTGCGCAAGAGATTTTTCTTCAGCCGCACCACCTATGGCTGCCGCGCCAAAGATACTTCTTCAACCGCGTCACATCTGACTGACGCGCCCAAAGGAAATATAGCTGGTTAGTTATTTCACCCCTATTTTAGCAGTTATGCACCTTTATCAATATAAATACCTCCATATATATGAAAAAAAGAAAGGATGATAGAGCTAGGGAGGGAGAGCAATTAAGACAGAAAGACTTGAGTTTTTGGTGAATTGGAGCAAGAGAGAGAGTCTTCATTCTTCACAAACATCCTCAAGAAGCTTTTGGCGATTCCTAGAGATCTAAGCTCTGACTTGATCTTTAGAAGAGTGAACATCTTACATCGATAAGATATTCGCTTCAAATTCTTACTTCGATAAACAAAGGAAGAATCCCCAAAACCTTCATGATTCAATTAGAATCTGTGAATCGGTGGTCCACGGGCTAACGCACCCCCGGCACAGGCAAAGATCCAGCGCAAGCAGTGATCCAAACAACGATCCTGCGTTTGTTTCTAAGGAGCTTGTTATTTGATTTTTGTTGTAAAGAGTAGTTTTACAAAGTACGAAGCTCACTCTTTTGTATTCATTGTAATTGATAAACAGTTATAATGAATTCTACAACAAAACTTGTTCCTGACGCAAACAAACTGGCGACCACAGTGGGAGCCAATGGTCTCGCTGCCAAGACCGTTGTGTCGCAGCCGATCAAGATACCGGTTGAATCCACGGTCGAGTACGAGTTCGACCAAACCAAGTTTGAGGAATATCTCTCATCATCCTCTTTAAGATCTCCATTATCTGGCAAGTACAAGAGAATCTCACCATTGAAGAAGGCTTACATGCCAAAGAAGGCTCAAGGTGAAGACTCTCACCCAATTGTTGCCGAGGCCTCCCCTCGCAACATTATCCCAGCGACTCCCAAAGCCGGAAGCTCTGCTCATAATGATTCCTCTCTAAATAAGGAATCGCTCGATCGAAGTTCGCCAACACTGACGAAGAGGGCTTGTCAGAGGCAACGCCAACGTCTCGCTCGTCAAATAGCTAAGGCTTTGGAACAAACCGACGGGGTTCGCTGCTACGCGGACCTAGAGTCGAGGAAGCATTGAGTGGTCAAATTACCTCAACGACAAACCACTCATATCTTTGCACAACTCACGACGGAGGAATGGACTCTCGTCAAAACGGCTCGTTCAACTCTCAAAGAACGTATACAAAAGCGTCATGCAAATGCCGCTCATGTATGTGCTCTTTTGCAACAAATACAAGAAGAGAATGAGGAAATGATGTCTAAAAAATCACCAAGAACTAGCCAAGTGTGGATCCCCAAATTCAAACTTACACAAAAATTAGATCAGCAGAATCAATCCTTCAACCGTGGCAGTCTTCATTGCCGCGGCACATTCTTCAACCGCGGCAGTCTCCACTACCGTGGCACATCTTTCCACCACGGCAGTCCCTACTGTCGCGGCACCTCTTTTAACCGCGGTAGTCCCCACTGTCGTGACACCTTCTTCAACCGCGACAGTCTCCATTGTCACTGTCAAAAGGAAACTTCCAATGCCTCTCTTTTGACTCCGCCGACATCCATTCCTGGTTCATCTACTGCAATCACTTCTGATATATTACCAGTGAAGCCATGGGTCAATCCTGACTTGTCAATGGCGGGTCGTCTCGGTCCCTTACCTGATGATCGAGGTAGATTCCAGTCAAAGAACGCTTGGGTCTGGTGAGTGAACCCCAAATAGATTCTTACACTGGGGGTCATAAATATCCTCCTATCAAGTCAAAACAACTCCAGGATGGAAAAACCCTAATTTTTACCCGTTTGGGAGTTCGTAGCGAAACTCAGGAGCCCGTTAAGACTTCGCACCCGCAAGGGGCTAGTTCTAAACGTGTGACTCCTGACATAACCTTGGATCACTCGAAGGCAACAATAAATTGTCCTAAGAATACCAACAAGGCTTTACACCCAAAGAAGAAAACGTGTTCGTCAAAAGACATCGTTATACCTGGGGGGTCATACCAACAGACGATAGGATTTCCCGGCAATCATACCGATGAATCGTACTATCAAGCCGGAGGTGTGAATAAATTTCAAAAGAGAATTGTCCAAGAAATGAGCTCTCATTGTTCTTGTACGCAACTCATTAGAGCAGTACTATCAGAATATGACTACTCCAAACGAGAAGCCATCCCGCAAAGAGTCTCAGTGTTCCAGAGGCTTTTCACCGAAATGTCGAATCCTAAGCCGAGACATTTCCGCAATAGAAGATCAGCTATCCAAGATGACCAATTCCCTGAAGTCACCATCAATATGGTTAATAAAGGAAAGTCTAAGCATCATTTAAGTGACTCAAATCCTAACTTTTCCCCGGGAGGAAAAGTCAATTCAAGAATTGCTCAACGGATGTCGACTCTAGTTAGGAGCCATTAGACGTAGGGACTACAAGAGAATGTATGAAGGAATGTCCTCAGAGGATGAGCTCTCGGACACTTGTTCTACGATCGCTTCGGATGATACAATATCGAGCATGGGGCAAGCCAGAGAAGTGTTCACAATCACTCCTGATCAATTTGCTCAAATGCTTCAAGAATCTCTAGCCAAGCAACGTGAAGAAATTAGAGCTGAAATGAAGATGGAGATGGAGTTAGCTATCCAACAAATGAGAGAATTGCTAGCTCAACGGTCTCAACCTCCTAAGTCCAGTCAGCGAGCTGAATACAGCCGCCACACTCAGAATATTATAGGTGACAGCGATCTAGAAGTGGATGAAGTTATTATGGCTGATACACCTCCCATTAACAATAATGCTGGGAGTGGTTCAACAGATCCTCCCAACAACAATATTGGGGTAGTTCAATTGCACCTCTCAATAACACTAGGGGTAACACAATTATTCCTGCTCAACATCACTCAAAGAGGGATGAAGATGAGGACAAGAAAATGCAAGACCTTGAAAAAAGTTAATGCTTTGATATCCGCTCAGGAAGTAAAGAAGACGGGTATTCCGTGTCCCTATCCAAAAGAATGGGATTTAATACCGTACCCCGCAAAATTCAATCTGATTAACTTCACACCATTTGACAGGAAGGGCTCGCCTACTCAGCACTTGATTTATTTCAAGTCTCATTTAGGAGTGATCTTTAGAAATAAGGCTTTGATGGTCCGGTCATTCGTTGGCACCCTTCGTGGGTCCGCCTTTGATTGGTACCGATGTCTCAAGCCAGGGAGCATCAATTACTGGGATGACATGGAAAGTTTATTTCTCAGCAATTTCTTTGATAATGACACCAATGTGTCAATCGGAACCCTTCTGGATGAGAAGCAAAGAGACGGAGAGTCAGTCGACAATTTTGTCAAACGCTTCAGTAACAAAGCAATGCACTGCAGAGATCCTGTCACAGAGGAGTTCATCCTGCAGACATGCCATAACAATCTTTCCATCAACGTCCTAGAAGCCCTGGGGGTCGTACCTTCAACCACTTGGAAAGATTTAAAAATACGCGGTGAACAAGCTGAACACTTTCTTAAAAGAAAGAAAGTTGAGAGAAGCCAACCGACGATATCTGCAATCGCTGTGAATGCGACTCTCGATCCGAAGTTTGAAAAGGAGTATTCTTTTGAAGATGATGAAGCTCCAGCCATCTTGAAATATCTCCTCGCCAATGACAAAATCGAGCTTCCACCTACTAAAGATCAGGAGGGAGCTAAAAGGACTTCGGATCCAAACTACTGTGCATATCACAGAAGGATTCTTCATCCTACCAAGGTTTGCTTTGGACTCAAAAACAAAATCCAAGCCTTAATTGACTCCGGCGTCATAATGACGAAACAAGCCAAATAAAGACGGTCATAACTCCATTGGGTGCACAAGTATAAACTGTTTCCTCAGACTCCAATGAGTATACGAGTATAAACTGCTTCTCCATCTCACTCCGAAGAGTATACGAGTATCAACTGCTCATTAATACTCCAACAGGTATATGAGTCTAAACTATTTCCTTTCTTTCACGAGAAGTTCTTAGAGGGTGCCATGCATGGTACTCTTAACGATAACCCGATCATACAGCTAAACATAATGATAAACCCAGTTTCGTAAGAAAAGCTGGAGGTGGATGGTTCATGTAACGGAAGTTCCCGAAAGAATGCTATATGTAATTTTCTTAGGGATAACCCGATTATTACAAACAAAGTGTTAAACACTAAACGCCCACGGTGATTTTCGAACACTCTTTTGCTGAGACGAGATTCGATCACTTCGTTAGATCAATCTTCCCTCACAAAGCTCCCGTTGCTGTTCGACGACTTACAGTCTTCCACCACAAAATCCCTACCGATCAGACTAATTAATGATGGGACCACCAAAATTTCTTTCGGTGAAATCCACTCAAACTTCCAATGTGTCTGTGCACTTAACATTCTCATTGTTAAATTCCAGACATAATACTTGGAATTTTAATATCCTGATCATTGATGATTGTCGAACCCTTTCGTATTAAGTATTTATCATTTAACACCAGGAACCCTTTCTGAGTGACTTGTACAAGTCAACATTCCTATTGTGATTTGTACTCCCACTCCCACTGCCTACTTGGTCAAACCTTTAAACAGTTAGGACTAAAGCTAAAATCCCCTCTCGATTCTTTCCATGAACGAGAGGTCCACAAATTGAACGATCAAACCTTTAAACAGTTAGTATCGTCTCAAACTCTCATTTGGTTAAACCTTTAAACAGTTAGGACCAAAGCCAAAATCATCTCTCGATTCCTTCTATGAACGAGAAGTCCACAAATTGAATGATCAAACCTTTAAACAGTTAGGATCGTCTCAAGTTCTTATTTGGTCAAACCTTTAAATAGTTAGGACCAAAGCCAGAATCATCTCTCGATTCCTTCCATGAACAAGAGGTCTACAAATTGAATGATCAAACTTTTAAACAGTTAGGGTTGTTTTAAATCCCCTATTTGGTCAAACCTTTAAATAGTTAGGACCAAAACCAAAATCTCATCTTGATTCCTTCCATGAACGAGATGTTCACAAATTGAATGATTAAACCTTTAAACAGTTAGGATCGTCTCAAATCCCTATTTCGTCAAACCTTTAAACAGTTAGGACCAAAGCCAAAATCATCTCTCGATTCCTTCCATGAACGAGAGGTCCACAAATTGAGCGATCAAACCTTTAACCAGTTAGGATCGTCTCAAACTCCTATTTGGTCAAACCTTTAAACAGTTAGGACCAAAGACAAAATCTCCTCTCGATTCCTTCCATGAATGAGAGGTCCACAAATTGAACAATCAAATCTTTAAACGGTTAGGATCGTCTCAAACTTCCACTTGGTCAAACCTGTAAAACAGTTAGGACCAAAGCTAAAATCCCCTCTCAATTCATTCCATAAACGAGATGTCCACAAATTGAACGATCAAATCTTCAAACGGTTAGGATTGTCTCAAACCCCTACTCGGTCAAACTTTTAAATAGTTAGGACCAAAATCGGAATCACCTCTCGATAAATGAAAGGTTTCCACACATTCTCCTCTCAGCCAAACCTTTAACCAGTTAGGGCCAAAGTTAGAATTCCATCTCGATAAACGAGACATCCTCTTTTAGATTGGATAATCAAACCTTTAAACAGTTAGGGTTATCTAAAACTTCTTGATTCTTGGGCTGGAGATCACACTCTTAGTTTCACCCTTCAGATTCTTGAAGTAGAGATCCTACTTTGAGTTTTTTTTCTACTAGGAGATAGAATATAAAATTCTTCCTCTCCATCATCGGGTTCATCTCTACCAACAAAAAAGAGACCAGAAGATAGAATATAAAATTCTTCCTTTTCATCTTTGGGTTTATCTCTACCAAAAAAATAGACCAGAAAATAAAATATAAAATTCTTCCTCTCCATCATCGGGTTCATCTCTACCAACAAAAAAAAGACCAGGAGATAGAATATAAAATTCTTCCTCTCTGATTTCAGGTTCATCTCTACCAATAAAAAAGAGACCAGGAGATAGAATATAAAATTCTTCTCTCCAGTATCGGGTTCATCTCTACCAATAAAAAAGAAACCAGGAGATAGAATATGAAATTCTTTCTCTTCAGTATCGGGTTCATCTCTACTAATAAAAAAGAGACCATGAGATAGAATATGAAATTCTTCCCTCCAGTATCGGGTTTATCTTTTCACCAAAAAGACTTAACCCATTTCTAAATCCATGTTTGATGCATGGGGGAATTTATCTTGATCCCTTATTAGAAATAAGTCTGCGCCTAACGCGCGTTGTCGGGTGGTCCGTTCCCGCGAAAACGACCAAGCCTATGTAATCAACATCATAGCACCAAGTCTAAGAGAGTTTATTCTTTTAGCACAACGTTACATGTAGAACAGACTTAAACAATCTGCATGCTAGCCCGATTCAAACGGTAGTCAGTAAAGGCTCATCAAACCCGTTGATGGCTGAGGGTTTGCCAAAAATCCTATAAATACGATAATTACTGACGCACTAGCTTCATTAGTTAGTCTCATGACTTGAGTATACGACGAACTCAGGATAAAATCCATACCTGCAGATGAACCGACCTAAACAATTGGTCCTGCAGCCTAAACTACTCCCCCATGCTTCAACACCTTAAGAGCTTAAACTGTGTAGACTCCAGTAAACACACAAGGATAAACTGTGTTAACGCCTGTCAATGCATCAATGATTTTTGCTAAAATAATGCTAAGGAAAAAAGTCCAATGAATGATCTCAGGGGATTCAATTTCGATCCAGATATGAATTCCTAATGAAGACAATCAATTCAACATCAGTTCAACGACAAGAGCTAATTCACAAATCAAAACATCAGTTTTAGTTCAAGACGTTGACAACGGTCAAGCAATAAACGTAGCACCGGAAGAATTTTAGCTATTCTACAAAGCACTGAGTAGACTAAAAGATAAAGAAGTCAAGAGTTGAAGCCGTTCACAGGTCCTTCTACACGATCTCCTCAACTACGTACTGAAGGGATTGTAAGTAAGACCTATCTTATCCAAAGTGTCCCAGACTCCTCTATAAAAGAATGAGTCTGAGATACTTTGGTGGGGGTATCTATAGGTATCTAAAAATATCTATAGGTATAAATGTCACTATCTAAGTCAAAGAGAATCATCCAAAGCTAAAAGAAGCAAAGGAACAGGTGAAACAACATAGAAGAATGATATGAACACCCGCGATAAGGTACACTGACGTGCATAGGCGCGACAGTGGAAAATGATGCGCAAATAAATAGAGTGACACGCTAATGGGAAGTTGTAGATCTATTCATTAGTTTTCCAATGCATCTTGAATCACCTCATTCCGACATCGGACGAGGGAGTTAGAGCCAAAATACTCGAGACAACGCAAACTGCCGCAGAGGTGCGCGACAGTGTACACTGACGCGTATAGGCGCGATAGTGGAGAGTAACGTACAAATAAACAGAGTGGCACACTTATGGGATGTTGTATATCTCTTCGTTAGCTTTATAACATATCTTGTATCACCTCATTCCGACATCGGACGAGGAAGTTAGAGCCAAAATACCCAAGACAGCGCAAACTGCCTCGGAGGTGTGCGTCAGCGGCGTCTACCACTGCAATAGCACAGTAGTATAAGGTGATGCACAAATAAAGAGAGTGACGTACCTATGGAAAGTTGTAGATCTCTTCACTAGCTTTCCAACGCATCTTGGATCACCTTATTCTGACAACGGACGAGGAAGTTAGAGCCAAAATACCCGAGACACCGCGAACGGTCTCGGAGGTGCGCGTCAGCGGCGACTGCCACGGCAATGTATCGCACATTTAAGCCATGATATGATCCAAATCTAAAGAAGCTTAAAAGATAAAAGTTATAGATCTCTTTGTCATCTTTCTAACGCATCTTGGATCACTTCCAATATCGGATGAAGAAGTTAGAGCCAAAATACCCGGAAGGTGCGCGGCAGTGGTAACTACCGCGGCAATGCGCGTTACCACCCACTACCGCACCTACTGAGAAGCTAAAAACATCATTTTTGATAGTTTTCTCGAGTTTTGTATGGCTCACATGACTTATTAACTGCTGTGGGTTACTTATGAACATGGAGGAAGTAGTTACGAGCTAAAACCATGCCCACTACCCACAAAAATCGTGGTATTTAAGGAGTTAAAACTCGTGGGATGGCGGTTACAAAAATAGAGTGGTAACCGTTCCTTTAGCCGTGTCACCCCCGGCTGCCGCGTAAGAGATTTTTCTTTAGCCGCACCACCTATGGCTGTCGCACCAAAAACACTTCTTCAACCGTGTCACCTCTGACTGACACGCCCAAAGGGAATATGGCTGGTTGGTTATTTCACTCCTATTTCAGTAGTTATGCACCTTTATCAATATAAATACATCCATATACATGAAAAAAAAGAAAGGAAGACAGAGCTAGGGAGGGAGAGCAATTAAAACAGAGAGACTTGAGTTTTTGGTGAATTGGAGTAAGAGAGAGAGTCTTTATTCTTCACAAACATCCTCAAGAAGCTTTTGGCGATTCCTAGAGATCTAAGCTCTGACTTGATCTTTAGAAGAGTAAACATCTTACATCGATAAGATATTCGCTTCAAATTCTTACTTCGATAAACAAAGGAAGAATCCCCAAAACCTTCATGATTCAATCAGAATCTGTGAATCGGTGGTCCACGGGCAAACGCACACCCGGCACAGGCAAAGATCCCGCGCAAGCAGCGATCCAAACAACGATCCTGCATTTGTTTCTAAAGAGATTGTTATTTGATTTTTGTTGTAAAAAGTAGTTTTACAAAGTACGAAGCTCACTCTTTTGTATTCATTGTAATCGATAAACAGTTATAATGAATTCTACAACAAAACTTGTTCCTGACGCAAACATAATCTTAATTCTGAAAGTCTTCTTAATCAAGCAAGGAGTATTTCTCTTTGATTTTCAATCTGAAAAACAAATGAGGGAAGTGCTTGAGGCTGGTCTCTGGTTCTTTGGTTCTAGACAGTTGGTTCTTAAGCCATGGACTATTGACACAGACATGGAGAAAATTCAGGACTATAGCTATCCTATGTGGGTTCAATATCCTAATTGAGGTTAAATCTATGGAGTTCTATTAGCATAAGTAAAATTGCAAGTCTTTTTGGTTATCCAATTATAACTGATAAACTTACAGCCACAAGAGAGTGATTGAAATATGCTAGAGTTTTGTTGGAATTCAAACTTCCTTTAAAAGAGGCTTTACCTGAGCAAATAGCTATTCAGGGTCTTGATGGATGAAGTTATAATCAAATAGTATTGTATGAACTTAAGCCAAGATGGTGCTCTCTGTGCAACATTATAGGGCATGAAACTGAGAAATATAGAAGGCAAACTACTAAAAAGAAATGGGTACCAGTAAATAAGCAGCCAATGAAAAATGCACAAGTTAGTTATGCTAATGTGCAACACGATCTTGAAAGTAAGCAAGGACCAGTTGAAAAGAGAGATAAACCTGAGAATTCTGGACATAATGAACCTGTTGAGATTAGAGATCCTGCTGGATTATTGAATATGGATGCACCAGTTGTTGAAAATTATGTTCATAAGGGAGGAAATGTAATGGAAGTTAGTTCTGGGCTATCTGAACTGAAGGCACAAAACTCTGGAGTAACTGAATCAAATATGCATGTTTCTAGTAAACATGCACAGAGTGTGCACAGACAAAAGAATTTTTCAGGCACTTTTAGGTTTTCTCCAAATGTTAATACTTCTGGTTTTATAAGTGCTACAGGATCAGCGTAGCTAGGAGACCTATTGCAAATGATCATGGTCCTTCAGTTCATGCTTCACATTTCTCTATTTTGGATCATCAGGTAGTTGAATTGTACTCCTCTAGTATTGATAGGGGTGGAATCTCAAAATAATGCACGTGGCCATCTGGAACATTAGAGAATTTAATAAATCCTCTAAACATATGGTGGTTAAACAAATTATACAGGAGTACAAACTTTCATTTTTAGCTTTATTAGAAACAAAGGTCACTGAGAAAAAAATGCAGACCATTGCCAAGAAAATTACAAAAACTTGGGAAAATGTACATGAAGCAATCAATGGGAGAATATGGATATTATGGGATAATGACATTCTCACTGTTCAGTGCTTAAAATCATCAAAACAATACATTACTTGTGCTGTGCAATCAAAGGATGGTAAACTGACATGCCTAATCATAATTGTTTATGCTCTTAATCATCTAAAGGGTAGAAAATCGCTCTGGGAAGAACTTCTGGCATTTAAAAGGAATGTAAATGGACCGTGGTTGGTAGGAGGAGACTTCAAGGCTATCATTAATAATGAGGAAAAAATTAGAGGTGCACCAGTTACAGATACTAATACTGAGGACTTTCAGTACTTTATGAATTCAAGTCAGTTAATGCATATAAAGTCTATAGGATGGTATTTCACACTAAGAGTAACAAGCAAGAGGCAGCAACAAAGTTTGGTGTAGGCTAGATAGGGTACTGGTAAATAAGGATTGGATTCAACACTAACAGTTGGCAATGAAAAATTTGAGGGCAAGAGACCATTCAAGTTCTTTAGTATGTGGACAAAACATCCTGAATTTATATCAGTGGTTAAATCAGTATGGGATCAAAAAATCATCGGTTATAACATGTACAAGTTTCACTCTTAGCTCAAAAGGCTTAAACCTGTTCTTAAAGAATTGAATAAAAAGCATTTTTTGAATATCAGTGAGCAAGTTTCAAGAGCTAAAGCAGACCTGTGTGACATTAAAAATCAGTTGAGCAACAACCTCTTTGATTCTGTTCTGATTTTAAAGGAGAAAGAATGTGTTAAAAAATATACAAAGCTGTTGGATTGTGAAATATCCTTCTACAAGCAAAAAGCCATTATAAATTAGGGGTTGCATGGAGAAAAGGGTACTCAATTCTTCCACTCTATCATGAAGGCTAAGAGACATCAAAATAGGGAACTATCCATTTATTCTGAGGATGGTTCCAGGATATCTGATATGCTTAGAATCATATCTAAGTTTACTGAATACTACAAAAAACTTCTTGGTGCAACAATTTCCACTTCACCTCCTGACCCATAAAACCCCACAAATTTGAATATTATGTGATAAATGTTATTTAATATTTTATATTGTGATAAATAACATATTTTGATGTTTAAGTACGATAGGAACTGATTTGAGATCAATTCGATGTACATATTTTCGAGTATGAGAATGAATCAGTTTGCACAGGCAAACAAACTCAGTGTAGTCGACTAGTGCTCTTAGTAGTTGACTACACTGAGCCCTTAAACTATTTTTAGAATCTTGAGTTTAGCTTAGTAGTCAGCTATTATTTGCATCGGAAATAAGTTTATTCATTGTCATTGAATCTGTTACAATCGTTTATCGATTACAAATTCAAAAAAGAAAAAAGTTGATCTTTTTATAAGACTATTTTACAGAATAAAAAAAATAAACAAATACAATCTCCTTAAAACACACACAACGAAGGTTTATCACCCGCTGCTTCGCGTGGGATCTTTACCTGTACCGAGGATGCGTTTGTCCATGGATCATCGTGGATCAGATCTGGTTGATAGAAAAGTTAATTAATGCTCTTCCTTCACAAAGGAAACAATCGCAGAAGTGATAAGCTAGACCACGCGAGATTACGACTCTCCTCGAGATCAAAACCAAGTTTGATCTGAAGGAAAGGGGGGACATGCCTCAGATCCTTCAAAAAGCTTCCTCTTTATGCTGAAGTTTGTCAAGATCTGCTAGCCCTCCTATGAAATTCGTGATCCACTCTTTAGTTTGACAACACCTCACCCTCTAATTTTAGATCCCTAGAAATGAAGGCCCTAGGCTTGTATTTGTAGGCTTCGGTTGCTGTGTTTTAGGATGAGAACTGATGATTTGATGTTATCCACAGTTAACAACCGCTTAACCACATTCAGAGATAGTATCAAAGTAGTTGGGAGGCTCTGAAATGACCAAATCCCGAGAAATCCCATCAAAAATACGTTTTTGGCTCAAAATTGTGCTAGCTACAAAATGGTGGCTTGGGCTTGGCCGAGCCACTATTTGGTGGCTCACGATCATGCGAGCCACCAAGTGGTGGCTCGCGGCCATGCGATCCATCATTAGGTGGTTCGCGGCCATTTGTTGGCTCACGCCCATGCGAGCCACCATGTGGTGGCTCACGCCTATATGAGCCACTAGTTGGTGGCTCGATCGTGGGCTGAGCCACTGGCTTTGGCTGAGTCGTTTTAACGTGACTCAGCCGTCATGGGCTTTTTCGGTTTGTTCGGATTGGACTTTTTTTTGCCGTTACTCGTATTTCATCATTCCGTTGACTTGTTCACTTTACTGATTTGCTTCATGCATTTTGTTAACTTAGAGGTGGCTGACAAGTGCGCGGGCTACTTAGAGCTGGCTGATGAGCATGTGGGCATGTTGCAGTGTCATTAGTGATTCACCACTTTGTTGTTTTGATGGTTTGTCATCCTGAGCTATGTTTGGACACCTATTGGTATTTTTAGACGCCTACAGATACCTTCTCCAAAGTATTTCAGACTCATTCTTTTATAGAAGAGTCTGGAATGCTTTGGATAAGATAGACCCTGTCTTCAATCTCTTTAGTATTTTGTCGAGGAGATCGTGTAAAAGGACCTATGAATGACTTTAATTCTTAATTTCTTCAGTCTTCAATCTACTTAGTATTTTGTCGAATAGATGAAGTTCTTCCAGTGCTGTGTTTATTGTTTGACCGTTGTTGAAATCTTGGACTTGAGTTGGTGTGTAAATTTCTAAACTTGGCTCTTGTCGTTGAGTTAACGTTGAACTGATTGTCTTTGTCGGGAGTTGGTATCTGAATAAAATTAAACTCCTTGGAATCATCCTTTAATCTAGAATTTTTCCTTAGCCTTATTTTGGTGAAACTATCGATGCGTTGACCGACATTAACCTTTACTTTAACGCATTGTCCGGCGTTGACCTTTGTTGTAACGCGTTGACCGGCGTTGACCTTTACTATAACACGTTGACCGGCACTAACACAGTTTATACTCGTACGTTTGTTAGAGTCTATATAGTTTAAGCTCTTAAGGTATTGGAGGGTGGTGGTCCTAAATGTTGGGCTGTAGGACCAACTATTAAAAATATTTCATCTGTAGGTATGGATCTTATCCTGAAGTTATTGGATACTCTAGTCACAAGACCAACTAATGAAGCCGGTGCATCAATAACTCTTATCTTTATAGGATTTTTGGAAAACTCTCAGTCATCAACGGGTTTGATGAGCTTTTATCGACTATCGTTTGAGTCGGGCTAACATGCAAATTGTTTAAGTTCATTTTGCATGTAACGCTGTGCTAAAAGAATTAACTCTTGTAGTGTTATGAGATTGAATACGTAGACTTGGTCTTTTATACAGGAATAGACTACCCGACAACGTATGTTAGGCACTGACTTATCCCTTCTTAGGATTCGGGATAAAAGTCCCTAGACTTGGATTCTGGTGTCTTCTTTGCCCGGTGAAAGACTAAATCGGCAACACATGTTAGACATTGACTTATCCCTTTTTAGAATTCGAGATAAATTTACCCACGCGTGTAAGGCACGGATTTTGGTGTTATTAATAACAACATACCACAATGTCGAATATATGAGCTTTTTGTCCTTTTTTACGATCAAAGACTAACCGACAACGCCTGTTAAACGCTGACTTATCCCTACTTAGGCTTCGGGATAAAATTCCTCAGACTTAGATTCTGGTGTTTTCTTTACTCAGTGAAAGACTAAACCGGCAACACGTGTTAGGTATTGACTTATCCCTTCTTAGGATTCGGGATAAAATTTCTCACGCGTGTAAGGTATGGATTTTAGTGTTATTAATAATAACCTGCCACAATGTCAAATATGTGAGTTTTTTTGTCCTTTTACGATAAAAAACTAACCGACAACGCGTGTTAGGCACTGACTTATCCCTATTTAGGCGTCGGGTAAAATTTTCTAGACTTGGATTCTGGTGTCTTCTTTACTTGGTGAAAGACTAAACTGGCAACACATGTTAGGCATTGACTTATCCCTTCGTAGATTTGGGATAAAATTTCCCACGCGTGTAAGGAACAGGTTATGGTATTGTTAATAACAACCGACCATAATGTTGAATATGTGGGCTTTTGTCCATTTTACGATTAAAGACTAATCAGAAACACGTGTTAGATGTTAAATTATCCTTACTTAGATTTCGGAATAAAATTTCCTATGCATGAAAGGCATGGATTTTTGGTGCTACAGTATTAAATACGTAGACTTTGTTGTTTTCATGAGAACGGACCACCCTGCAGTATGTGTTAGATGGAGACTTATCTCTATTTAGGTATCAAGATAAAGTCCCCCTTACACGTAAGGCATAGATTTTAGTGTTGGAAGGTGGTGTCTTCTCTTGGGGCACAGACGAAGCCGATACTAGAGAGGAAAATTTTATATTCTATCTCAAGATGCAAAAGAAACTCAAAGTGGGATCTTCACTTTGAGAATCAAAAAAGATTCGGATAACCCTAACTTTTGGAAGGTTTGATTACCCAATTTGATGGTAGATTTCTCGTTTATCGAGAGGGACTCTAGTTTTGGTCCTAACTATAAAAAGGTTTGACCAAGTGGGAGGTTTGAGATGACCCTAACTGTAGGAAAGTTTGATTGCTCAATTTAAAAGTGGACCTCTCGTTCATAAAAGGAATTAAGATGAGATTTGGCTTTGATCCTAACTGTAGGAAGGTTTGACAAAGATTAGAGTGAGGTGGTACAAATAACAATGGAGTGTCGATTTGCACAAATCACTGTGTCAATACAGTGGGAGTTTCTGGTGTCAAGTTGTAAGGACATCAACATAAGGAGGTTTGAAACTTTCAATACTGTGTACAGACTCTAACAATGGATGTGTTGAGTGTATAGACATAGTGGGAGTTAGAGTGGATCAAACCATAAATAATTTTTAGTGGATCCACCATCAATTGATTTGATCAGTAGGAGGTTAAGCACTCCACAATTAGACCATGGTGGTTTTGTGAGGGAAGATTGACTGGATAAAGTCATTGAATCTCATCTCGACGAAAGAGTGCTTGAGAAGTCGGGAGGGTTTTAATCATCTTGGAAATGATTAAATAGCCAGAGTGGGAGATGCTTAATCATTCTTTATCATGATTAAGAATTTATTGGTTTTGGGTTATCCTTAAGAATACCATGCATAACATTTTCCAGGAACTTCTTATGAGAATGCATTGAGTTATCCCACCCCCAGCTCTTTGGCGAACCTGAATCTAATTGTATTCGGTCACACTGTCGGGTTATCCTTAAGAATATTAAGAGTAATATTCTCCAAGAACTTCCTATTAAAGATAGGAAATAGTTTAGCCTCATACACCAGTTTGAGGCATGGGAGAAGCAGTTTAACCTCTTATACTCATCAGAGGATTGGGTTCTCATTCGGTTTATTTCGGTGTTATGATGCCGGCGTCAACTAAGGCTTGAATGTTGTTCTTGAGAGCGAAGCAAGCCTTGGTGGGATGAAGGATCCTCCTGTGGTATGCACAGTACTTTGGATCCAAAGTGTTATCAGCTTCCTCCTGATTCATAATAGGTGGCAGCTTGATTTTGTTATTTTTAAGGAGATATTAAAAGATAGTCGGAATCTTTTCATCCTTGAAGAAGTACTCTTTTTGGAGTCTCGAATTCGGGGTCCTTTCCTGCTTCTGAGATTGGTGTTGTGACATCTGATTAGCATCAACAGCTACTGCAGGTGCCTTTCACTTACCACGAGAAGCAAAATTCGAGTTTGGGGGTTTAATCGTCGGTTGGCCTCTTTCAAGCTTTTTTCTTTTGAGAAAGTGTTCAGCCTGTTCATCGTGCAGTTTTAATTCTTTCCATGTTGTGGATGACACGACCCCTAGGGCTTCCAGGATGTTAATGGAACGGTTGTTATGGTAGGTTTGGAGGATGAATTCCTCTATGATCGGATCTCGGTAATTCATCACCTTGTTGCGGAAGTGTTTAATAAAGCTGTTAACTGACTCCCCATCCTTTTGCTTTTCGTCCAAAAGAGCTCTGATCGACACTTCGGTATCATCGTTGAAGAAGTTGTTGAGGAACGAGCTCTCCATGTCGTCCCAACTGTTGATACTTCCTTGCTTGAGATGATGATACCAATCGAAGAAAGCTCCACGAAGGGTACCAACGAATGACCAGACCATCAAGGGTTCATTGTCGGAGATCACACCCAGGTGGGACTTGAAGTAAATAAGGTATTGAGTGGGTGAGCCCTTTTCATCGAACGATGTGAAGTTAATTAGATTTAACTTCACCGAATACAGAATCGAACCCCACTCTCTTAGATAGGGACATGGAATACCCGTTTTCCTCACTTCTAGAGTGGACATTAAGGCATTGACCTTATTCTCCAGCTCTTTCATCATCTCGTCGTTACCTATATCTTTCTTAGGGTGATTTTGAGGACGAATTATAGGACCACCCCAGCACTGTCATTAGTGATGGGGCCATCCCCAGGGTTGGTATTATTATTGGGGCCACCTACAGCATCTTTGTCATTAGGAGGAGTATCAGTATGGACAATCTCCTCTACCTCTGAGTCGCTATCTACCTGATTGGTAGTGTGACGACGATTGGATTCGTCGCGCTGATTCGATAAGGCTTGAATCTGTTGATCATGCAATTCCCTTATCCGTTGCACAGTCATTTCCATTTTAAATTTGAAATTCTTTTTCTACTTGGCCAGAGCATCTTCGAGAATCTTAGCCATTTGTTTAGCGTTAATCATAAAATACCTCGCGGGATTGTCCTGGGCTGGATACCGTATTGTCAGAAGCGACTGTAGAGTTGGCATCTGATACTTCATCATCCGAGGATAATCCTCTGATAGTCCCTACGTCTAGTAGTCCCTACACGTAGTCGAGTTAGATGATGTGATATGAAGGGGTCAAAACTAGAAGGTCGAGTCGACTTTCCCTTATCAGTCATGTTAATTGTGACTTCTGGAAGTTCATCATCTTGAACGACTGATTTGTTTCTTACGGAGACGCCTTGACTTGGTTTTCAACACTTCAAAGGAAAGCCTTTGGAATACAGAGACCCTCTGTGAAGTGGTCTTAGGACAGCTACACGCTAATAATACTATCCTGATAAGTTTGGTACACAAACAATAAAAGTCCGTCTCCCGAGTATCTCTCTTTCGAGATCTGTTCATACCCCCACCATGATAGTACAATTCATCGGCATGATTACTGGAGTAACCTATTATGTGTTGGCATAACTTCCTAGGTATAACGTTGTTGTCGTCAAACGAACACGTTTCCTTTTGAGGTTTTAATGCTTTGTTGGTGTTCTCAAGAGTCAGACATTTAGAGCCACACCTTCATGAGCGTGGGGACTCAATAGGCTCTTGGACAATGACTCACAACCCGAGGCAGTCGGTTACAGAAGTTTTTCCATTATGAGAAGGCTTCAACTTGTTGGGAGGACACGTACGACCCCCAGCTTGAAGAGTCGCTCAGGATTTATTCATTGGACCCTAGCATTGTTTAACCTGAGCTTTGCCACGATCCTCATATGAAGGACCAACGCGATCCACCATCATAATCTTGAGGTGACTCGACCTTGACCGAGCGATGAATGGCTGGCTCACGATTTTTTGGGTATCCCGACACTTGTCCGAATCGCTGTTTTGGATTTTGGCCTCCATTCTTGGAGTGGTTTTGGTGGTTTCTTGACCACATTTTCCTTCTTTGTGTCTTGCGCCTTTCATGCTAAGGCACGTGCATGGTGCTTTAGGATGCACTCCTCAAGAGTTGAACGAGTCCTTTTGATACAAACCTATTTGCTGGCCGATGGCTTGGAGGAGGGGCTATTTGCTTGCTGTTGAGGTGCTTGGCACTCCTTAAACTTCAGATCCACGTGAAAACGGATCCCGTCAACTGGCTCCAAGGCCTTAGCAAGCTGACGTACGAGACATTAGCATTGCTTCTGATGAGACCTCTTTGTCAGAATTGGCGCGCCTTCATTAAACAATTCCTAGACTGAATAGGAGTCATTATGATCTGAAATCTTAGCTTTATTGGATGCCGGAGGAGTGTTGCAAGGGGATGCCTCCGCAATACTTAGGCGAGAGTCACCCCGAGCCTTCTTTGTTGTCGATATCTTCTTGTACTTGCGGGATGAGGAAGATATTGATGAGGATGAGGAGAGACATTCTTCGAACTTGGCCTGGTCGAACTCGTGCTCGACCTCTTCTTCAATCGGAATCTTGATCCGTGGTTATGACACGATAGCCTCCAAAGTGAGGCTATTGGCTCCCACTGTGGTCGCCAGCATGTTTGCATCGGAAATTGGTTTATTCATTATCATTGAATCTGTTACAATCGTTTATCGGTTATAAATTTAAAAAAAGAGAAAAGTTGATCTATTTATAAGACCTTCTTACATAATAAAAAATAAACAAATGTAATCTCCTTAAAACACACACAACGAACATTTATCACCCGCTACTTCATGTGGAATCTTTACCTATACTGGGGACGCGTTAGTCAGTGGACCACCACAGATCAGATCCGATTGATAAAAAAGTTAATTAATACACTTGCTTCATAAATGAAATAATCACAGAAGTGATAATCTCGACCAAGCGAGATTACGACTCTTCTCGAGATTAAAACCAAGTTTGATCCAGAGGAAAGGGGGGACATGCCTCAGATCCTTTGAAAAGCTTCCTCTTTATGCTGAAGTTCGCCAAGATCTGCTAGTCCTCCTCTAAAATTCATGTTCCACTCTTCAGTTTGACAGCACCTTGCCCTCTGATTTTAGATCCCTGCAAATGAAGGCCCTAGGCTTGTATTTATAAGCTTCAGTTGTAGCGTTTTAGGATGAGAACTAATAATTTGATGTTATCCGTAGTTAACAATCGCTTAACCACGTTCAGGGATAGTATCAAAGAAGTTAGGAGGCTCTAAAATGACCAAATCCTGTGAAATCCTGTCAAAAACACATTTTCGGCTCAGAACTATGCAAGCCACCAAGTGGTAGCTCACGACCATACAAGCCACCAAATGGTTGCTCGCGCCTATACGAGCCACCATGTGTTGGCTCACGCCCATGCGAGCCACCATGTGGTGGCTCGTGCCCATGCGAACCACCATTTGGTGGCTCGGCCATGGGCCGAGCCACTGGTTTTGGCCGAGTCGTTTTGACATGACTCGGCCGCCAGGGGCTTTTTCAGTTCGTTCGGGTTGGACTTGTTTCATCGTTATGCGTATTTCATCATTCCGTTGACTTGTCCGCTTTATCGATTCGCTTCATGTGTTTTATTAAATTAGAGGCGGATGACAAGTGCGCGGGCCACTTTGAGCTGGCTGATGAGCGTGCAGGTTTTTTGTAATGTCACTAGTGATTTGCCGCTTTGTTATTTTGACTGCTCGTCGTCTCGAGCTATGTTCAGACGCCTATAGGCATTATTAGACGCCTACAACTACTAAGCTTATTATTCGACTAGTGGGACTTTCCTGGGCGTGTCAGGTTACACTAGGTCAAATTTGTTTGATTTTGAGCCCAATTGATAACCTAAGTATATATACCTATAAAAACCCAAATTCATGAGGGAATTCACCAGAGTTTACAGTCACCTCCTTCCCCCTAAACCTTAAAACTGATTTTTAAGTTCCTCAAGGTGTTTGAGATATGGCATCGAGTAGAAGGAGAGATCGAGGGCTGTAGCTGAGAAAAGGGGTTTGCACACATATTTAGGAGGTCAATACTGTTTTGAGGCAAGGTCTCCTGTATCCAAACCTTACCCATAGTGTAGATCTTGGGTTTAATGAGTAATAAGGATTTTCGATGCTTCGATCTAACTGACTAACATGATAAAAAGATGATTTTTGATATAAAACATTAACTTGATATTAGATCTACATGTTTTACTTGCTGTTTATAATAGAAATACGATCATGATCATTAGGGAGTGTAAATCTTCATTTGTATCTTGTTTTCTATATGTAATCATGCTAAAAATCCTAATCTTGTGGTATAAAGAGCTTACATGTTAATTAAGTCTGATTAAACCCTGGGTTTTTAGGGTATTTTGGGTTCTGTAAATGTGAATAAATGAAATTATATAAGTTTCAAGCTTAATATACAAGCGTGTTCATGTTAATTTAATTGATAACTAGGGTTTATGCCTTTTTCAGGACTAATGAGAAGATTAAACATAATTAATTGAATCAATGGTTTAAATAATCATGAAGATGATTCTTTTGATTTGTAGTTACTTGCTTTGTACTGTATTAAAACATGATAAACAAGTGACAATTGCTAAGTGTTATATGTACACGGATGTGTGCTTGTTTCTGCTTAGTAGTCGACTACTAAGAGTAGTAGTCGACTACTACAGAAACTATCTGATTACAGAATAGTCGACTAATATATAGTATAGTTAACTAATAATACTGATTTATGTTTTGTAGATTCTAAGTAGACTCAGTGTAGTCGACTACTAAGCTTAGTAGTCGACTACTAAGGCTGTTTTGCTGAATATTATGTTGTTTTTATTAGAGATGCGATTGCGGAGTTAGAGTCGCATGATAGTACACGTATAGACATGAACATACATGAATAGTGCCGTAGTACACACATGAGTATCCCAAAGGGGATTTGACAAGTGTCGAGTGATTACACTTGAGTTGGAGTAGTTTATACACATGTCGGATATCGTTAATAAGCTCAGCTCAGTACTACATGAGATAGTGCGTCGATATGCTAGATTTATACAGTTCATACATAGGATGTATATCGTTGATGAGCTTAGTTCAGTACTACGTGGGTAGTGCGTCGATATTCCATTTATACAGGCGATTGAGTCAGGTTTGGATGCTTTGTCTAGCAGTCCGTCAGCACGAGGGTACGATGAGACTTGTGAGCCGTCTTTCAGGATACCTATAAGGTAGGTTGTCCCGCACTTATGTTATGCATTAAGATCGCGATGAGACTAATGAGCCATTTACATTGTTTTAGGGTACCTTCAGGGTAGTCTATTATATATGAGACTTATATGCTGATGTTTCATTATGGTGTTTTATTTTTTTCAGTGATGTTTCTTTCCATAGTTCGGATTAATATTTAGATATCTACAGCTTTAAACATATGGTATATACATGAGGATTTTCTTATTTGGATTATTTCACTCGACGTACTACGTCTCGTGTTATAGATTTTTAAGAATTAATACTATTAGATATGGGGAAAATGATCTAGATAGACTATGCTTAGTAGATAAAGCATTCACTACATGTAGCAGCCCTTCCCCTGAGGGCTGATGGAGGTGATCTTGCTTTAGCGCTCTGATGCTTTTTTTGTTGTTCTTTTTATTTTATTTTATTTTCCTTTCAGGCGGTTCAGAGCATTGGAGAGTCGCAGGATGACGAAGTTATTGCATAGTCACTGTCACATACGTTACTAGTAGAGACTCTACGGTAGAGTTTATTTCTATTCAGACATTAGAGTTTTAGTATCAATTTTGTAAAGGCCATGACCCTTAATTACATTTTTAGTTATTCCATATCGAGACATTTATATCATTTCAGAGATTAGATGTATTCATAGTTTTATCCATTTGAGACTTGATTTTATTTATAAGATTTATCTTTTGACACCATATCTGTTGTATTTATTTCCTTCTGTTTGTCTATATTGTACATGTACTTTATTTTTTATTCCACTAGAGGATATTATTATGATTGATGAAACATGCTATTGTACAGTTTGGGTGCATTGTAGGTTTGACATCTTTAGGTTCCTTGGACTGTATCCATGTGTGAAAACTGAGGCGTCACAGTTAGTATCAAAACTCTAGTTCTAGTATCCTTATGATCATCTTGTGTTAAGTCGTGGAGCTAGAATAGAGTTTCTTAGGATTTATGTATAGAGTCCGATAGAAATTCCTAGAATGAGTGAGGTCGTTATACACGTATATCTCAAAAATTTCAAATTTTTTCTGTGATAACTATTTTACTTTGGCTATAAAGTATTTGCATGAATGAAATATGATACAATTTTCTTATTGCTATGAGTGATATATTTGCTTTTGCTTGAGGTCTTATAAACTCTTTTCCTGGAAATTTATAGATGGCTAGACGAGGACGTGGATAGAGAGTATCTCGTGCTTAGAGAGAGATAGGATGAGTCAGAACCCGAGCCACAACAGGCTCCACCCGAGCAATAACATACTCCACCAGAGTCATAGTTGGCTCCACCTAAGCCGCAGTAGGATCCGCAGTACCTCATAGACCTCATGGCGCCTATAGCAGCTAAGCTAGAAACACTTGAGGAGCGAGTGATGAGCCAGATTCTACCAATTACACCACCGCCTGTAGTTCTATTGTTAGTGATTCCAACAATTCCTATTTCAGAGGAGTCCACGGATAGTACACTAGGGATAATGCCACCACCAATTGTAGGTAGAGCCATGGAGCAGGAGGCTTGACTCCGTCTAGTTTAGAGGTACCAGAAGATGAGGGCACCAGTATTTCATGGATCATCAGATTCACTTGTAGCCCACAAGTGGAAAGAAGATGTGGGAAACATCCTTGAGTTACTTGATGTGGATCTAGTCCATAAGCAAATGTTAGCAGCCTTCAGCCTAAAGGGTAACACCGAGGGATGGTATAGGCTTCAGTTCATCCCAGAGCAGCAGGTAACACTGTCATGGGAGGATTTTATCTATTTCTTCGACGAGCAGTACATCTCTTTCGTGGTACAGATCGGGAAGGAGCTTGAGTTAACCAGATTAGAGTAGGGAGATATGTCTGTGGTAGATTACGTGATCCGTTCACGAGTCCACTTCGATTTACAGGCACGTGGTATTCAGGAGAGCGTGAGGCTCAGATGTTTCTTATGGGGCTTCATCCAAGCCTTAGACGCTACCTCGTGTCCAGGAGGATCAGCTCAGTTAGAGAAGTAGTTGGTGCAACCATTGCGTAGGAGACAGAGACCGTGATGTTCTAGAAGAACAAGGAAGGTAATGCTAAGTCGGGATAGCAGAGTGACAAGGGCAAGAGTAAGAGGCCTTTCGTAGGACCTGGAGGACCCCAGTAGCAAGATAAGGGTTTTTAGTACCACAGTTGAGGACATGGACAGTAGCAGAATCATGGACATGGTCAACAGCAGTAGCAAGGTCGTGGTTACGGCCAGCAGCAAAAGAGGATAGAGGCACCACTAGTCGTTCTGAGAATTGAGGGGCTAGTAGGCCAGATTTGAGCGATTCAGGAGGTTTCTTAGTGTCAGATAGACCCATGTATTCCACCGCCAGTAGTGCAGCAGGCGCCGACCACCGATAGAGTCTATGCAGTCATATCATATGATCATGATGTGAGTGGAGCCATAGTGGAAGGTACATTTTTAGTAAATTCCTTCCCAACTCAGATCTTGTTTGATTTAGGAGCTACGCATTCTTTTATCTCTCATACCTTTATGGATAGGCTCCAGTTGATTTCTCCTTTAGATGTATCGTTATCCATCTCTACTCCTTTAGGAGAGGTATCCCTATTAGAGAGTATATGTAGGAGACGTATCATCAGTCTAGATGAGTCCGAGTTCATCATCGACCTGATTGTTTTGTTGATGTCAGAGTTCGATGTCATTCTCGGTATGAATTGGTTATCATCCTACCATATTAGTATTGACTGCTTTGTTAAAACAGTCAGCTTAAGGGCGTCCGATGGGTCTGAGTTGATCGTAGCAGCCTCATAGGGCAACCAGATTGTGGATCATTTTTGACGCACATCGAGGAGGTGATGTTGTGGGACCAGGATGCTGATTTGTGTGAGACTAGAGTTGTTTTAGATTTCTAGGATGTCTTTCAGGACATACCTAGGTTATCTCCGGTGAGAGAGGTTGAGTTCTGTATCAAGTTGCAATCAAGCACAACAACGATATCCCGAGCATCCTATCATATGACACCTACTGAGATGAGAGAGGTACAGACCCAGTTAGATGAGTTATTATCTTAGGGCTTTATTTATCGGAGTCATTCTTCGTGGGGAGCACTAGTTCTCTTTGTGAAGAAGAAGGACGGTAGCATGCATCCATGCATAGATTATCGTGAGTTAAACAAGGTCACTATCTAAAACAAGTATCCACTATCAAGGATTGATGACTTGTTTGACCAGCTGTAGGGAGCATAACACTTTTTAAAGATTGCTCTTCGTTCTGGCTATCATTAGTTACGAGTTCAGAAGATGGATATTCCCAAGACCACTTTTCTGACTCAATATGGGTCTTTCGAGTTCCTTGTCATGCCATTTAGGCTGACCAATGCACCCATAGTATTCATGGATTTAAGAATTGAGTCTTTTGTCCATACTTGGACCAATTTGTGATTGTTTTTATCGATGACACCCTTATAAATTCGAGACCGGAGTTAGAGCATGAGCACCATCTTTGTTTAGCATTGTAGACTTTGCGGGAATATCAGTTGTACGCCAAGTTCAGTAAATGTGAGTTTTGGCTATCAGAGGTTAGATGTTTAGGCTATGTTATCATCCGAGAGGGCATTGTAGTAGATCCGACTAAGATGAAGGTCGTTCTTGATTAGGAGCAGTCGACTACAGTTACAGAGATTTGTAGTTTCTTGGGCTTGGTCGGTTATTATAGGAAGTTCATTCATGACTTCTCAAAGATTATGACGCTATATACACACCTTACGAAGAAGGGTGTATAGTTTGTTTGGGGTACGGAGTGTCAGGAGGCCTTTGAGACATTAAAGACCAAGTTGACTACAGCGCCGATGTTGACTATTCCGAGCAGTGATAGGACATTCGTTGTATACACGGATACTTTGTTAGCGGGTCTAGGGGTGTTTTGATGCAGACCCAGAGGGTAGTGGTATATATCTCATGACAGTTGAGAACACATGAGCAGAACTACCCTACACATGATTTAGAGTTGGTATAGTGGTCTTCGTATTAAAGGTATGAAGACATTATCTGTATGGAGTATAGTTCGAGCTACTCACAGACCACCAGAGTCTGAGGTACCTATTTTTTTAGAAGGAACTCAATCAGAGGCAACGACGATGGGTTGAGTTTATCAATGATTACGAGTTTGCGATTCAATATCATTTGGGAAAGGTGAACATGGTAGCAGACGCATTAAGTAGGAAATATCGTCGCAGGCTTGTAGCCTTGAGGTGTTCATTACATCGAGACCTTTACACCCTCAGTCAGTTTGACTTTAAATTGAAGATTGGCAGGTGCAGCGCCTTTCTAGGAGTGATGTTAGTACAACTATCTTGGAGTGACAGAGTGGTCAGAGCTCAGCTAGAGGACTCTTGGATTCAAACCCAAAGGGGGGAGATCTCCAAAGAGCCCAAAGCTGATTGGACTATTGGAGTAGATGGAGGCCTTCGGATGAAGGGTAGTTAGTCATGCCAAACAATCCTCAGCTGAAGAAGGATTTATTTGATGAGGCACATCGTACCAGGTATACAGTGCATCCGTGCACAACGAAAATGTATAAGGATTTGAAGAAGAATTTTTGGTAGAGTGGCATGCATAGGGATATTGTAGAGTATGTAGCTAAGTGTTTTACCTACTAATAAGTGAAAGCAGAACATCAGAGATCTGCGGGAACCCTACAGCCCTTACCCATTCCTGAGTGGAAGTGGATGGATATTTCTATGGATTTCATCATGGGTTTGCCGAAGTCGAGCAAGGGAATGATTCCATTTGGGTCTTAGTAGATCGGCTGACGAAGTCAGCACATTTCTTACCTGTAAAGACGACTTACACGGTGGAGACTTATGTGATGATTTTCATCCGGGAGATAGTTCGTTTACACAGAGTCCCAGAGACTATTGTATCGGATCGAGGCTTAGTTTTTACATCCCACTTCTGGAGGAGTTTCTAGAATTCATTCGGGAGCTAGTTATCATACAGTATCGTGTTCCACCCACAGACGGATGGTCAGACAGAGAGAGTGAATCAGATATTGGAGGATATGCTGTGAGCATGCATTATCGATTTTCAGAATAGTTGGGAGGATCACATCCTATTGATTGAGTTTGCTTATAACAATAGTTATCAAGCTACAATTGGTATGACTCCATATGAGACATTGTATGGAAGGCCTTGTAGATCCCCGATATGTTGGACAAAGCCAGATGATAGCTTATTACTTGGACCGGAGGTTGTGAGACAGACTACAGAGAAGATACCGGTGATTCGGGAGCGCATCCTTACAGCACAGAGTCGTCAGAAGAGTTATACAGATCAGAGACGATGACTGTTCCGTAAGAGGCATTGTACGGAAGGCCTTGTAGATCTCCAATATATTGGACAAAGCCGAATGATAGCTTATTACTTAGACCGGAACTTATGAGACAAACTATAGAGAAGATAGCGGTGATTTGGGAGGGCATCCTTGTAGCGCAGAGTCATCAGAAGAGTTATGCAGATTAGAAGTGACAACCGTTGAAGTTCCAGATTGAGGACTATGTATTGTTGAAGGTATCTCCGATGAAGGGAGTTCAGCGATTTGGTAGGCGAGGAAAGCTAGTCCCGAGGTATGTTGATCCATTCAGAATTATTAAGCGCATTAGAGCCATTTTGTATCGGCTAGATCTTCCTACATCAATGTCGAGCATATACGATGTTTTTCATGTGTCTATGCTTAAGAAGCATTTGTGCAATGAGGATCAGCAGTGAGTGTTAGACTCACCAGAGATTGAGCTTAATGATGACTTGACCACGATAGAGGTTCCTGTATGTATTCTTGCCAAGAAGGATAAGAAGCATAGAAACAAAGTGATACATTTGGTTAAGGTTCAGTGGAACCGGAAAGGACCCGAAGAAGCTTCTTGGGAGGGTGAGAAGGATATGCGTCGCGACTACCAGCACCTGTTTGAGCAGGTCATTTGATTGAATTGATTATGATTTGATTATATATGAGATTATTAATATGGACATATTTATATTTAACACTAGAATGTGGGTGTTAATACTTAACTCCTAATCACTTGGAACATATGGTATATACAAGGGTTGTTCCTTGTTTAAATTTTTTGCCCGCGTACTAGTTTTACTTAGTTAGGAGTTAAGTGGGATCACTCAAATTTTAGACTGTTAAGTGTAGGTACTTTTATAATACGGTTGCAGAATTTTGGGGACGAAATTCTTTTAGGGGGAGAGAATGTAAAACCCCATAAATTTAAATATTATGTGTTAAATGATATTTAATATGTTATATTGTGAAAATAGCATATTTTAATGTCCGAGTACGTTAGGAACTAATTTGAGATCAATTTGACATACATATTTTTGAGTATGAGAATGAATCGGTTTGTACAGGCAAATAGACTCAGTGTAGTCGATTAGTGCTCTTAGTAGTTGGCTACACTGAGCCCGTAAATTGTTTTTAGAATCTTAAGTTTAGCTTAGTAGTCGACTACTAAGCTTAGTAGTCAACGACTAAGCTTAGTAGTCGACTAGCGGGAGTTTCCTGGGCGTGTCAGGTTACAGATTCCGAGTCGAATTTATTTTGTTTTGAGCCTAATTGATAACCTAAGTATATACACTTGTAAAAACCCTAATTCCTGAGGGAATTCACCAGAGTTTACAACCACCTCCTTCCCCCTAAACCTTAAAGCCGATATTTGAGTTCCTCAATGCGTTTGAGACGTGGCATTGAGCAGAGGAAGAGATCAAGGGCTGTAGCTAAGGAAAGGAGTTTGCACACATGTTCAGGAGGTCAACACCGTGTTTGAGGCAAGATCTCTTGCATCCAAATCTTACCCATAGTGTAGATCTTAGGTTTAATGAGTAATATGGATTTTCGATGCTTAGATCTAACTGTCTAACATGATAAAAAGAGGATTTTTGATATAAAACCTTAACCTGATATTAGATCTACATGTTTTACTTGTTGTTTATAATAAAATTGCGATCACGATCATTAGAGAGTGTAGATCTTCATTTGTATCTTGTTTTCTATGTGTAATCATGCTCACAACCCTAATGTTGTGGTATAAAGAGCTTACATGTTAATTAAATCCGATTAAACCCTAGGTTTAGGGTATTTTAGGTTCTGTAAATGTGAATAAATGAAATTATATAAGTTTCAAGCTTAATATGTAAGCATGTTCATGTTAATTTAATCGATAACTAAGGGTTTATGTCCTTTTCTCGAGTAATAAGAAGATTAATCCTAATTAATTGAATCAAGGGTTTAAATAATCATGGAGAAGATTCTTTTGATTTGTAGTTACTTGCTTTATACTATATTAAAACATGATAAACACGTGACGATTGCTAAGTGTTATATGTACACAGATGTGTGCATGTTTCTGCTTAGTAGTCGACTACTAAGAGTAGTAGTCGACTACTAAGATCTAGTTTGTTCTACAGAAACTGTCTGATTATAGAGTAGTCGACTAATGTATGTTAGGTCTCATGTTATGAGCCTACTTCTTCTAATATTGTTTTGATGATTACAAACAATTCCTAATATTGTTTGTCTAGTGTTTATGTTTCTTATTAGGTATTCTAGACAAACAATGTGTTGGAGGATGGATGGATTGCGCCATAACGATCATATCAAATAGAGGTTGGCGGAATTATGGAGTGAAGCATTGCTATTCAAGTTAAAGATCCAAGATCTCGCTTC
>BQKN01000109.1:738203-752830 GCA_022839385.1 Asparagus kiusianus | reverse complement strand
GAGGAGCAATACTCATCGATTATTTATTTATTTCTGTTTGAGTAACAAGAGCATTACTAATATGCAAAACATGTTTTTGATTGGAACGACATGAATTATCTTCACTTTAAATTTTTACAAAAAGAGAGAATATGAACTCCAAGAAAATTAAATGGGAGGGGAAAAAAAAATCAAAGACTCCATAAAAGGATCACATATTCAACATATGCCTATGCATCGATCATTGATGTCTTTAGGAACTACAAGGAAGCCAAAACAAATAGTATTTATCTTATCCGTATAGCAGATCAATATGTAAGTGAAGATAAAAAATCCATCTTTAATCACAACCATTACTTGATCATAAATGTAATTTAAGTGCATCTAATTTACTCAAAAAAGAAAAAAGATACAAAACCAACGTAGTAGGAAAAACACACAATCAATTTGACAAGCGCTGGACCACACAATTGCACAAGCACAAACACAAACAAAATCAAATGATAATGCCCAACAAAAACAATAGGCATCCCATGTATAAATATAAATATAAATATATATATCTAAAAAACATATCTGCTTGCATCGATCAACTTCTTAATTAATTTACACACTTACACATATGAAACCTATATACCTGATCAAAAGGAGCTCCACTTCCGTTTCTTGGAATCCGACCTCCGGGAAAACAGCTTCTCCAACTCTTCGGAGCTCACTTCCAAAAAATCGAACTCCGACAACCTCCTCCTACACCCGGAGTTATAACTCCTCGCCTTCTTCGGCGCCGGAGGACAAGTTAACGGAACCGAGGACAGCTTACTCTCGTTAGATGTTGGTGTCCTACATACTTCCTCAGTATCTTCTGCTTCCTCCTCCTCCTTAGCTTTCTTATCTTGGTTTGCCGACTGTGACTGAAGTCTCGCACGATCATCCTCAAGAGATAACGGTGGCGGCGATGGCGATGGCGATGGCGATGATGGAGTGAGCTCTTCCATAGGTTTGGAGGTCATGAGAGAGGAAGCGAGAGTAGTTAAAAGGGAGGTAGGAGTTTGGCTTGGTTGAGAAGGAATAATAGGGGTCTTCTTTTTTTTTAATGGAGGTGGAGTCGTCAGGCGGATAAATATTCTTGACTTCTATTCTTGCTTCCAAGTTGATTTGCTCGCACTTACTACTTTTTCTTGGGATGGGCCCTTTTGGAAGGTATTCTCGGTAATAAGTTGTACCTAAGGAGATATCGGCATATCGTGTTTCATTAATTGTTATAGTGCATATGATGTCATTAATCATTATTATGTTGTTTCGGTTCTCAATTTGAAGAGCGGTATGAGTGGTTACACCTTTTTCTTGAATAGTGAAGATGATTGTCGTTGTGGATTTCCACTAGACCTTGGTTAATAATGTGCATTCGAACTTATTATGTGGAAAAAAAAAGTAAAGGTAGAAAGACATTTTTATTAGAAGACGAAAAAACCGGTGTATATTTACAAAGTGGACAGTGAATTGTTAGAATGGTAAAAGGATATTTTATGTTTATCAAGAACAGATAAGCACTACTTGCTTTCTTCAACAGTAAGATCAAATATATGTGTTCTAATCTTGTAGGCGTATTTAAAAAAAAAGACCGAAGATGGGAGTATGATAAATTTCGGTACCTACATGTTGTAGGATTTTGTACATCCAGGTACGTCTGGATTCGGTATATATACTATATTTGCAATTTCACTTATGGTATATATACTATATTTGCAATTTCACTTACCAAAAATAAATAATAAGTAAATAAATAATATGAGGAAGATATGAAAACGCTTTTTTTTTTCTTCATGTTATTTCAGACAAGTCTCACTATGGCTACTCAATGCGCATTATCGTTCTCCAATCATGGCATCATTTTTCTACCAGCTTGTTACATACAAAAGTGTAATCTCTTTTTAACCTATAATTTATATTAACCGAAATACTATATTATTTGATTAAACTTGCATAATAAAACTGGCAGGACTACGTTAGTTAACTTGACCCCTAGAATATCATAACTCCATAGCCTACACAAGTTACATGCCTCTTTATTCTGCTGTTTTTATCCGACAAGACGTCATAGGATACCTTCACGAGCTTTTAATATCGGGTTCGGATCCTGACAAAAACCCGTTTTCGTATTCCGTAACGGGCCGTCTTATTTGTTACCGTGGCGCACGAAGCCTGCATAGGATACCATCTAGCTCTAGGGCCATAAATGCACTCGAGTGGACCCGCACTAATAAAATAAGCATGTGTGGGCTCCAGTCACCGCCCACACAAGTTCGATTCGCCCTCGCACGTGGGGGTGCTGTCGCGGCCTGTGAGCAGACACCCGGTCTGAAGGAGTCCAAAGAGGGATTTGGATCCTCCGTAACGTGGACGAAAGCAAAGAGGGGTATTTTCGATCACAATTCTCCGTTAATATTTACACTGTTTTGAATCAAAATATTTTACTTGATTTACACTCATTTGCACTTTTCATTAAACAATCATAATTATTGAATAAGAAATGTGGAAGCATCTATATGGAGTGACACGAAAAGATCTAGATAACGGAATCTGAATGGTTGATTTTCACAAAAGATGTGATCAAGTTAAGCTTTGGAATGAGAAGCTTCAGAGGGTTTGCTTGGCTCCCTCTCGAGTTCCAAACTTCTAAGGCTCTCATGAGCTAACGAACTAATGCTCACTAGCAAACACCTTAGGGGACAGAGTCGGATTCTGACCCAACCTTCACTAATGTTCAACTCAGTAATTTAATGTGTTGAAAAACTAATGACTTCCTGCGTAAGGAATAAGTTGAGTTCTCATATTCCTTCCTTGGTTGGCATTATTTGGATCTAGCTTCTTTCAATTTTTTAAAGAGGGTGTTCGTGTTTTGGCTGAAAGGATGGGCTCGTTCGTTGGGTGCGAGCAGGTTGACTGTGTCAGGTAGCCACGCAATGATAGAGGAGGAGAAAATGACATACGATTGTGATCAAGCATAGAGCCCATTGTGATCAAGCACAGAGCCTCAATTAGGACGATGAGTGATTTGCTTAAGAAATCTTGTTTTTTGATTGTAATGTCGTACGGGTGCTGATTTGACTACACTAATTTGGCATCTAAAGTAGGGCCTCGGAATTGACTGCAGCCACTAGCTAGGACGCTTGACTAAAGGAACATGCCTTAACAACAATTGATAGACATAATCATTTGTGTATCTTGATTTGTCACTTCTGTATGGAATTTAATTATACAATGCAATTTCCATACTTTGGTATATTAAGATATAAGCGAAAGGGATTTAGGTCACAACCGACTACATGCTAATTAAAGAGTATCCAATTATTCGGATCTCTACCATTCATTTTTATTTTAAGGGTTAAGATTATGTCATGTAGGATTTTCTATAATTTTCGTAATAACAGTTTTTAAGATGATAGTGGTTTTCAAGGCAATGATGGCAATCCTACGTGGCATCATCTCATCTCTTGAGATTGGGATAGAGGGTAAGAATTGGAGTAATTGAATACTCTATGATTACCATCTAATTGGAGAAAATCTGTATTCACATCGAAGCAACAAATCAAGTTACACTAAAACAATTCCGTCAATCAATTGTTAAGGCATTATATGAATATTTTTATTATGTAATTAAATTCTATACTTTCATATATATAGTGATATGTGTTGGCATATTTGAATGTTTCTATTATGAGCTTTTAGAGAGTGCAATATTATCTCTGTTTAATGTTACAGTTTTTGTAGAAGTTCTCCATAGTCAGGACTAAGTATCGAGCTATCTATGTGTTTTCGTCAAAAATCGTTTTCTTCATTGTATAACTCATTACAACTTTGATCGTTACAATAAGTTTAAAAAGATCGGTATTTTTAGAAGACCTTTACACAATGAAAATAAAAGATACAATTCTCTTAAAAATAAACGCAAGATCCGTTTATCGTCTCCTGCATGCGTGGGTATCTTCGTCTGTGTCGGGGTTTATTCGTGGACCACCTTTGATCAGATCCGGTTGCTAAAAATTCAGCAGAGCTCCTACTTCACCAAGGAAGTATTAGCTTGAAGCACTAAAATCGACCAAGCAAAATCAGTAGTTCTTCTCGAGATTAAGACAAAGCCTAATCTCAAGGAACGGACGAGAACGGTCTTCAGATCCTTCGAATTGCTCCTTCTTTATGCCGAGATTCGCCAGGATTTCGCTAGCCCTTGCTGAAATTCGTTCTCCCTTGCTCTCCAACTCGGCAGCACCTCCTCGTCTTGATAATTAATCCCCCAGCTGTGAAAGGAGCCCCTATGCCTATATTTATAGGCTTCGGTTAGGGGGTTTTCGGATAAGAACGGGTGATTTGGCCTTATATTCAGTTAACAACAACCTAACCACGTTTGGGGATGATATCAAGTCAGTTGGGAACCCCTGGAACGGATAAAAACCGAGAAAACCGATCAAAAACAGCGAATACACGTCCGGAGGTCGAAACTGCACGTGGGGGCGGGGGACGGGACGGATCCGACCCACGCGGGCACGGGAAATCCGGTCTTCGCTGAACAGTTTTGTGTTATCCGACTTTTCCGGGACTTGTATTTTCCACCGTTTTTCGTATTTAATCGTCTTGTTGACTTGTACGCTCCGCGCGAGTTGACTGAAGCGCGCGAGTTGACCAACGCGCGCGATTTGACCGACGCGCTTGAGTTGATTGTTGGGCGCGTGTTGACTAGCGCGCGCGAGCTGATTGACGCATGCGAGCAGATTGACTTGACGCACGTGAGTTGACTGGCGCATGCGAGCTGATTGACGCGTGCGAGCGGATTGACTTGATGCACGTGAGCTGACCAACGCATGCGGACTGATTGTCGAGGGTGCGAGCTGATAGTTGGGCGCGCGTTGATTGACGTACGCGCGTTGACCGACGCGCGCGAGTTGATTGTTAAGCGCGTAGGCCACTCGGTTCGCCGTTTTGCTTCAGGCGCTTGTCGGTGTTAAATAATCCTCTTAGACTCGGATAACGACTTTCATCGTCTTCTCTCCGTCTCGAGCTGTGTGCGGACACCCATAGGTATTTTTAGACGCCTACACTACCTATTATAGTAAAATTATAGATAAATAAAACTACCTATTAACCCAGCAATAAAAATTCTTTTTCTACAAGCCATAGGTTAAGAGTTCAAGGCTTGTCTTCGACAAGGCTGAGCACCTTAAATCTAATAATTTATAAAAATATCAAAGGCTAATCTTGGACAAGGCTCAGCACCTATAAAAATATCAAAGGCTTATCTTCGACCTGGCTCAGACCTTAAATCTAATAATCTATAAAAAATATCCTCAGGACCTATAAAAATATCAAAGCCTTATCTTCGACAAGGCTCAGCACCTTAAATCTAATAATCTATAAAAATATCAAAATTTAAAGAGCACACTTTTTCTTAAATTTTTTTATTTTCATCAGGAAAGTATATCTATTATAACAGTAAATCTGACAAAAAACCCATCATTTGGCTAAACTAAAGGAAAAACCAATAGAAGTTAGAGTAAACAGATTCATTTATCTATGATCAAATTATGTTCGTCCTATAGGACCTATACAGTATTAATATTGTCAATATGATTAAACTTGGGCTTGGGCTTGGCCCTTAGTTATGGATCGAGACTAATCGAGCCGAGGTGTAATGAATGCTTTGTAGGTGCACTTTGTACTTTGAGCTAGTAAAGATGGCACACCATCGGCAACAACTTTGACTGCTATGCAGACAACACACTTTGAGCTAGCTAGAGGGTGACCGTTGAGCTTCTAATTTTGCCAGATTAATTGGCTTGGTGTGACATCTAGTTTTCTAAATTGACTTGTTTAATGAGCTCATTAAACAGACCAGATAGTGCAATTAGTGGGTTGAGAGGGTGTAACTGACCTGACCTTTTGGTTGCTCTCTTTCATGAGCTAGCAACTCTTGAGCGGAGTTAGAGATCTATGCAAAGCCCTCTACTCCAGACTAGAAATGCACAAGCTCCCTCACCTATCCTCTAAACATTGTTGTGCCCACTGGACTCTAATCCTTAGCTAGACCTGTATACATTTTGTGCCCATTAGAGTCCAATCCTATGCTAGAGCGAGGGGTTCATTATCCTAAGTTGGACTGAGGAGGTCAATTAACGCCTAAATTTTATCAATGTGATTATTGAGGGTCTGATTGATGCACACCAGTTTGCTCAAAATTGTTACTCCTAAAAGCAATCCGGTATTAGGTTCCTTGCATCAAAATATGCCAATTCTTACTTTAAATTCAGATTTAGGACACAATTTGACTTGGACTAGATTCTACAACAAATATTTCAATAGAGTTCACATTCTCTTGTGTTGCTTTTCCCTTTTTTGTAACACTAGTATAGTGCACATGCGATGCACGTAGACATATGCTTAGATATTTACAATGCATATAGGGGGAAAAAGTCTAAAATGAAATAAACTCAATAAAATAACATAGAAAGCTCTCAAGGAGCAAATGAATTCTATTTAATACATTATTCTAAATAATTTTCATTTTCTTCTATGTTCTTGTCACTGAGCATGATTATTATTATTCATAAACTTTAATAATTATCATTATTTACATATAACTAGTTAGTTATCTATTTATTTTATTTAAATATGCAAATATCTTAAATTATTACACATAACCCTTCTCTCTCATCAACAGTTATAAATGTTTTGATTTTGTCAAGTCAGGTTGCATTCTAGCTCATGAAATTACCCTATAGAGGGGGGGGGGGCATGAATAGGGTATTTGCTAATCTAATCTAATTTAATGCCAATTTAAAACTTATTAACAATTTATTCTTGAAACTATGATATACAACTAATTATGAACAAGAATATACAATATAAACAAATGGGGATATAAACATAAACTAAAATACAAATGAGATAGTGAGCAATTAATCAACACAAATACGCAAAGATGATCACGGAGTTCGGTCCTTCCAACCTACGTCTCCGCTCTCCACTCCCGGGGAGAGTCCACCATCACAATGGGTTTTCAACGTTCACCCAAAACGTTTATAACTCCACACAATTTTAGTTTTCTAGCTCATCAAAAACTATCACAACTCATACTCTTACAATCACACTCTACACCTTCTAAGTGTTGGCCTAGCCCGTGTCGTATTCCTCAAGTGTTCGGAATTACCACCTTTCTCTAAGCTTTACTGTCGACCCCACTTCTTTTGGAATCGGCCCCATCTTTCACCACACACTTCTCTCTGTGTACAAGTGTATTACAAGGTGATCTCACAAATAAGCACAAATACAAATAGTGTTAGGAAATATCAGATACATTTTGATACCCGTTATTGAGGATTCAAGCTACCAAATGTTGGTACAATTGCTCCTTAGCTATTCGAACACCTGTCAAATATAAACCCTTTGTGGAATTTGCCCTACCGGATCTTGTGTTAAGCAATGAAAAAAAGGAAATTACAGTAAATTAAAATAATTACAAGAAAAGAGAACATCGAGTTTTAACGAGGTTCGATAACTTGCCTACATCCTCGGGAGCCATATAAATAATTTCCTTTATATTAAAGAAGATTACAAAGCTTGTATAAGAGTAGAGCTCAGCTTAAGATCTCTCAAGAGAAGAACCAACAGAAAACTATATGTTGTTCAAACAAGGTGCAAAATTTTCCAACTTGAAAAATCTCCTCTCCCTCTCTCTCCTCAATAAATTGCTATAGGAATCTCTTCTTAAATGAGCGAGCTTTTTCTCTGAAAATCTCAAGCTCAATAAATGATGCCGCCTCTGGAGTTATCGTAAAAACAAAACGGAACGGAGGCACACAGTTCTTCTCATGCTTAGGGCTTTTATAAGCAAGTCCTAGCTAAGACAGCTGGGTCCAGCCTGTCTCCTACAAACACAGGCGAAGGAAGAAAAAAGAGGATCTAGAGCTTCGCTTGTAAGTCCATCAAAATCCCGTCTGCACTCACAAAAGACCTCGCCTGCAAGATCTTTGAGTTCTCCTGATTGAGTTCGCCCGACTTCACTCTTCTCGTGCTCGCCTGTAACTTAGTCCTTTGCCTACAGCAAACCCTAAGGTCACCTGCAAGGGGATCGCGATCTCGTCTATTTCCTTTCGCCTACAACCTTCGACATCGACCTTAAGCTTGCCTGCAATCAGTCGTGACCTCACCTGAAAGTCGTCGAGGACCTCGACTAAAGCCTACGATGTCAACTTCGAACTCACCTTCACTGTTCGACCTCGCCGGAGCTCACCGTCGGCCTCGAGTTCGTCGCTGACAGGTATGGATCTACACCCATTTTCAACAATCTCCCACTTGAAGACCAAACCGTCGTCAGCAATCTCTCTTAACAAACATCTTCTCCTGTGTGGCTCCACCCTCATCTCTTACATATGAAGGCCAACTAAAGTTATGCAAAACTCCAGTTTCTGAATGGTGACTGCTTTAGTCAATATATCTGCAGGAATTTTAGCTCCCTAAAATCTTCTTCAAGTGTAACTTCGCATCCTCAATCATCTAGCGTATGAAGTGGTAACATAACTCGATGTGCTTCGTTCCAGCATGAAATACTAGGTTCTTAGAAAGGTGTATAGCACTCTGGCTATCACAATAAAGAACTTCGTTCCTCCGCTTCAGACCTAACTCTTCCAGGCACTCGGTTAACCAAATCATCTCCTTGCTCGCCTTGGTCACTGCGACATACTCTGCCTCAGTTGTGGATAATATCACAATTTTCTACAAACGTGAGACTCAGCTCACTGCTGTCGATCCTAAGGTATAAACATACCCCGTGGTGGTTCGCCTTGTATCATGATCACTGGTAAAATTTGTATCCATATATCCCTGCAGTACAAACTCCTTTCTCCTGAAACACAGTGGCATATTCGTAGTCTCTCTCTGATATCGTAATATCCACTTCACGGTCTCCCAATGCTGCTTTCCTAGGTTGCTTGCAAACCTGCTCACAACTCCCACTGCATAGACAATATACGGTCTCGTGCAAACCATTACATATATCAGACTACCAATGGCTGATGAATAAGGCACCTTCCTCATGTGCTCCTTCTCTGCATTAGTCTTGGGTGATTGTTCACCAGATAACTTGAACTGGCTTCCAAGGGGCGTGCTAACGATCTTAGCATTCTACATGTTAAATCTCTGAAGTATTTTCTCAATGTATTTAGACTAACTCAACTTCAACAGCCCCTCAGCCGCATCCCGGTTATCCGTATCCCAAGAATCTGCTTCGCTGCACCTAGATCCTTCATAGCAAACTCCTTTGTCAAATGCTTCTTCAGCTTGTTTATCTCCTGTAAACACGGTCCTACAACTAACATGTCATCAATGTACAACAATAACACGATATAGCTGGACTCAAACCTCTTGAAATAGCAACAATGATCTGAGTTGCATTTGCTATAGCCATTGCTCTGCATAAAGTTATTAAACTTCTTATACCATTACCGTGGAGCCTGTTTTAATCCGTATAAGCTCTTCTTGAGCCTACACATTATCTCTTCCTTTCCTTTCGCGATGAAGCTAACAGGTTGCTTCATGTAGATTTCTTCATCTAAGTCGCCATGAAGAAAGACAATCTTCACATCTAGCTGTTCAAGGTAGAGATTTTTAGCAGTTACTAAGCTCAATACCACCCTGATGGTTGTGAGTTTCACAACGGGAGAAAATATCTCCGTATAATCCACTACTTCCCGCTGTTAGAACCCCTTTACGATTAATCTGGCCTTGTATCTCTTCCTTCCATCACTCTCCTGCTTGACCCAGTAGACCCACTTGTTATGTAAGGTTTTCTTCTGTGCTGGTAGCGGGGCTAACTCTCATATCTCGTTCGAGTGGAGAGAATCCATCTCTTCTTGCATTGCATACTCCCACTGTCGGGATTCACTCACTTGTATAACCTCCTCATAGCATTCTGATTCTCCGCTATCTGTCAAAAGTAGGTAGTCTAATGATGAGAGATACTTGGGATTCAGTTACCCTAGATGACCTCCTAGGCTCCTTGCCCCTGGGTAGTCGGTTCTGCACCTGGAGTCTCCTCCGTTCTTTGGTCAGAATTAACATTGTCTCCCCCATCTGGAAGTTCCTCCAAATCCATATACTCAGATGCGTCCGCATCCGTAGTGCTTCTCCCGCTGCTTTGGCCGACCTTGGTATTGTCCCTGTCCTTGTACATCACTTCCTCATTGAATACGACATCTCGGCTTTCGATGATCTTCCTATTCTTGTTATCCCAAAGACGATACCCAAACTCATCAATGCCGTACCCAATGAATATACACTTTAGTGACTTAGCTTTCAGCTTGTTCCCGACATGGTCACTGATATGGATATATGCCACACAACCAAAGACTCTCAAGTGTGAGATTAACTTTCTTACCACTCCAAACCTCTTTCGGAATCCCAAAGTCCAATGGAACCGATGGCCCGTGATTTATCAAGTACGCTACTGTATGCATCGCGTCCGCCCAAAAAGTTTTTGGTAGACCTGCATGTAGACATATGCTCCTCGCACGCTCTGTCAGCGTTTTGTTCATTCTTTCTGCTACGTCATTCTGTTGCGGTGTCCCTGGAGTAGTCATCTCCAAACGAATCCCGTTCAGAACACAGAACTTCTTAAACTACTCTAGTTCATATTCTCCACCATTGTCTGATCTCAGACACTTTATTTTTAGATCTATCTCATTCTCCACCATGACTTTCCACTTCATGAAGATGTTGAACACCTCTAACTTGTGCTTCATGAAGTATACTCACACCTTCCTTGAGTGATCGTCGATAAAGGTGACATAGTACGCCAAAACGCCAAGAGAAGACATGCTAGCTAGACCCCATTCATCTATATGAACAAGCTCTAGCTTGTGAACTTTAGGTGGTCTTCCACCCTTCAGAAAACTAACTCTCTTATACTTCCTGAAGATGTAGTCTCCGCAAACACCAACTTTCACCTAATCGATACCGGTTAGCTTTCCTTCTGAGTGAAGAATCTTCATACCCTTCTCACTCATATGTTCCAACCTATTGTGCTACAGGTCTGCACTCTCCTTACCTACAACAATCGCGAGGGTGTCACTCGCGTGTGAAGTAAGGTAAAGGGTACTGGTTTTGTTGCCTCGGGCAACTACCATTGTACCATTAGAGATTTTCCACGAATCTTCGGTGAATATTGTAACATAGCTTTTTGCTCCAATCTAGCCAACTAAAATAAGATTCCACTTTAGCTTCAGTACGTGTCTGACATTCTTCAGAGACCACTTGAAACCCTTCAACTGTATTTGCACGTCGCCTCTTCTAATGATACTATAGGGTTCATTATCCCCCAAGTATACTTTCCCAAAGTCTCCTGCTATATAGTTCTGAAATAGCCTTCTATTAGTAGTGACGTGGAAAGAGGCTCCCGAACCAATGACCCATAAATCGGAATCGCTATCCATAGCAAGAATCAATGCATCTTGCACAATATGAGCCTCATGCTCATTTTTCTTTAGTACTTTACAGGTAGAAGACATGTGGCCCTCCTGGCCGCAGTTCCATCATTTTCCCTTGATGGCTCTCACCTTCGAGTTAGACCTCTTCTTCTTCGACTTCGATCGATTCCTGTTTTGGTTTCCTTTATTATGACTTCTGCCTCTCTGCTCGAGACTTAGGGCTGAACTTGAACCTTCTGATTTATTTGATTTTCTTCTAACCTCCTCGAATAGAATCATAGCTACCACCTCGTTCAGTTTCAACTTCTCCTTCCCTGTCGAGTTGCTGATTGCGATCATGCAACCTGCCTAACTATCCAGCAAGTGCGATAGTATCAATAAGGCTTGCACTTCATCATCAAACATGATGTCGACTGAGATAAGTTGATCAACAATCGTGTTGAACTCGCTGAGGTGCATCATGAAGGAACATCCTTCTGCCATCTTGAGGTTGAATAGAGTTTTGACGAGATGCACCTTATTTGCAGCTGACGGTTGCTCGTACATCGTTGCAAGCGCTTCCATAAGCCCCATCGTCGTCTTCTCCTTTAATATATTATGTGCTACAAATTTTGCGAGGGCCAATCGGACCTAGCCTGGGGCTTTTCGATCCAATATTTCCCAGTCCTCGTTGGATTCTTCTTTCTTCTGTCATTTTGCTTTACCCATCAACGGATGGTAAAGATCCTTCTGGTACAGATAGTCCTCCATCTGTGACTTCCAGTAGGCGAAGTCTGATCCTTCAAACTTCTCAATTTTAGATTTGCCTTCTTCTGCCATTTCTTACACACACAGATCTAAATAAGGGCTCTGATACCAGTTGTTAGGAAATATCAGATACGTTCTAATACCTATTGTTGGGGATTCAATCTACCAAACGTTGCTACAACTACTCCTTAGCTACGCGACCACCTGTCAAATATGAACCCTTTGCGGAATTTATCCTACCGGATTTTGTGTTAAGCAATGAAAAAAGAAATTACAACAAATTAAAATAATTACAAGAAAAGAGAACACCAAGTTTTAACGAGTTCGGCAACTTGCCTACGTCCTCGGGAGCCACACAAATAATTTTCTTTATATTAAAAAAGATTATAAAGCTTGTATAAGAGCATATCTCAGCTTGAGATCTCTCAAGAGAAGAACCAACAGAAAACTATTTGTTGTTCAAACAAGGTGCGAGATTTTCCAACTTGGAAAATCTCCTCTCTCTCTCTCTCTCCTCAATAAATTGCTACGGGAATCCCTCCTTAAATGAGCGAGATTTTCCTCTAAAAATTTTGATCTCAATAAATGGTGCCGCCTCTGGAGTTATCTCAAAAAGGAAACGGAATGGAGGCACACAGCTCTTCTCGTGTTCAGGGCTTTTATAATCATACCCTAACTAAGACAGCTGGGTCCAGCCTATCTCCCGCAAACGCAGGCGAAGGAAGAAAAAAGGGGATCTGAAGCTTCGCCTGTAAGTCCATCAAAATCCTGTCTGCACTCACAAAAGACCTCACCAGCAAGATCTTTGAGTCCGCCTGCTCGAGTTCACCCGACTTCACTCTTCTCATTCTCTCCTGTAACTCAGTCCCTCACCTACAGCAAACCCCAAGGTTGCCTGCAAGGGGATCGCGATCTCGCCTGTTGCCTTTCGTCTATAGCCTTCGACATCAACCTCAAGCGCACCTACAATCAGTCGCGACCTCACCTGAAAGTCGTCGAAGACCTCGCCTGAAGCCTGCGATGTCAACTTCGAACCCGCCTTCGTTGTTCGACCTCGTCGAAGCTTACCGTCGGCCTTGAGTTTGTCACTGACAGGTATGGATCTACACATATTTTCAACAAATAATTTGTTCTCTAAACAAGGATGAGAACTCAATTAAGCTCACTCTTAAAGTTATAACTCCACAACCCAAATGTATACAACATGTGACTATACTAAAAGCTCAAGGGGTGTATATGTAAACAATGAGTAATAACAAAACAACTAAACTTAAATCAATCTAGCACAAGTATATCTGATCAAAATATAAATAAGCTAGAAGATAAGTTTAGAAAAACTTTTCTATGAATCAAAAGTGAGAGAGATAGAGATTGAAAGTCCAAACACCAAAGGAATGATATCCTCCTCTTGTAAAACTATATTCACAAAAACTAAACTTGAAAACTCTTGAAAACTTTAAACAAACTTGCCCAAAAACTTAATTTTTGTTTTTCTTAGATAACTCAGAAGTTATGAAGCATGGGGTATTTATAGGGTCACAAGACAAACCTCAAAAACCAAGAAAACCAAGAAATGGACAAAAAACCCGAAAACTGTGCATTCTGGAAAACTAGCCTAACAAAACAAATGCAAGCACTCGACGCACAATGTTAGGAATTATTTGTAATCATTAAAACAAGATTAGGGAGTGGGCTAATAAACATGAGACCTAACAATCTCTTCCTTTTTTATGATGACAAACAATCTACACAAAGAGTATATAAAATTTGCATGAACCATTATGAATATGTAAAAGTATAATCTTCTTGCATAAACCAAAAGAAAATATACTCACAATAGACTTGTTACTCCCCCTTTGTCAACATCATAATGTGAAAAACAAATGTATAGAGAGAGCGAAAGCTCCCCCTACCTATAAGTATGAGTGAATATAACATAAAAAGAAATATGGATAGCCCTTCCTATCAAAATGCTATATAAAATATATGCAATAATGAGTTAGGCAAATATATGTGAGCAAGTATAGATATAGAATATGTTAAACAAAACTTACATTCAAAAAAGACCATATAAACACATATATTTATATATCATAAAGTAAAAGGTGTTACAATAGTCTTAAATATAAATATATCAATAAGATATATAATAAAAAATTTAAAAAAACAACAATTAAATGTTTAATCAATAAATCCCAACACACACACACACACACACACACATAAAGATATATATATATATAAATCCCAAAAAAAATTATAAATTCTTATGTCAACTTAAGTGGTCCACCAAAGTTTCTATCCACTCATGTTGCCTAGGGATCCTTGTATGATATAAAGAGTTTTTTTATATATATAAATGAGTGGATAGAAATTTTGGTGGACAAAAGCTTGGTGTCCACTTAAGTTAACATAAGATCAACTATA
>BQKN01000109.1:709793-733203 GCA_022839385.1 Asparagus kiusianus | reverse complement strand
TCTACTTCTAATATGACATTGTTTTTATCATGAGTTAAACTAGCAACATATGAAATTAAAGAATCATGATCCAATTTTAATTTTTCATTGTTTTCTTTTAAGATCACATTCTCTTTGGAAATTAAGTCAAACTTCGATGATAGCAATTCATGATCGGATTTTAATTCTACATGCTTGCTTTTCAAACTAACAAAATTATTATACAAATTAGTGTAGGCATGTATTAACCTATCATATACACATGCGTGTTCATCAATTGTTAATTCACTTTCAGAATTGGAATCGCTTACCACACTAGGGCTATCGCCTAGTGGCCGTGTACACGATGAGGCTCCTCATGAACTTGAAGAGGAAGCAGCCATAGCTTGTCAGATCGCCTTCAAGTTTTCTTGATGTGCTTCTATAAGTTTTTATAATGCATAAGCACTATCAAATAAATCAAGCTTGTTAGAAAATGATGAGTCAAAAGTATTATGCAAAAATTCTAACAAGATCTTGTTCATGGTAAATATTTTATGATCATTTTTACTCCACTTAGATTTCTCCGAAGTGTGTACACTATAAGCACAATTTATAATTTCCCATAAATCAAAATGTCTAGATCGAACAAAAGTTTAAATATAACACACCATTGAGCATAAGGGAAATTATCTAATGTAGGAGTAATATTAATAGCATAGCCTAAGCTAGGTGCACCGTACATATCCATAATGTATTGTGCAAGCAATATAAAAATTATCAAAACAAGATTAACAATAACATGAAAGATTGGATCTTTAACTCAAGGCGGTTAAGCCACAAATCAAAGAGCATCAAGCTTTGATATCATATGAAATTACCCTAGAGGGGGGAGGGGGTGTGAATAGGATATATGCTAATCTAATCTGATTTAATACTAATTTAAAACTTATTAATAATTTATTATTGCAAGTATGATATACAACTAATTATGAGCAAGAATATACAATATAAACAAAAGGCGATATCAACATAAACTGAAATGCAAATGAGATAGTGAGCAATTAATAAACATAAACATACAAAGATGATCATTGAGTTCGATCCTTCCGACCTACGTCTCTGCTCCCCACTCCCGAGGAGAATCCACTATCACAACGAGTTTTTAACGTTCATCCAAAACGTTTACAACTCCACACAATTTCGGATTTCTAGCTTACCAAAAACTTTCACAACTCACACTCTTACAATCATACTCTACACCCTCAAAGTATTGGCCTAGCCCATATCGCCTTCCTCAAGTGTTCGGAATTACCATCTCTCTCTAGGCTTTATTACCGACCCCACTCCTTTTGGAATCGACCCCGTCTCTCACCACACACTTCTCTCGGTGTACAAGTGTATTACAAGGTGATCTCACAAATAAGCATAAATACAAATAGTTTATTCTCTAAATAAGGATGAGAACTCAATTAAGCTCACTCTCAAAGTTACAACCTCACAACCTAAATGTATACAATATGTGATAATACTAAAAGCTCAAGTGGTGTATGTGTAAACAATAAGTAATAACAAAACAACTAAACTTAAATCAATCTAGCACAAGTATATATGAATCAAAGTATAAATAAGCTAGAAGATAAGTTTAGAAAAACTTCTCTATGAATCAAGAGTGAGAGAGGTAGAGATTGAAAGCCCAAACACCAAATGAATGATCTCCTCCTCTTGTGAAACTATCTTCACAAAAACTAAACTTGAAAACTCTTGAAAATGTTAAACAAACTTGCACAAAAACATAATTTTCATTTTACTTAGATAATTCAGAAGTTATGTGGCATAGGGTATTTATAGGGTCATAAGACAAACCCCAAAAACTAAGAAAACCAAACAGAAAGATAAAAAAACCCGAAAACTATGCATTCTGGAAAACTAGCCGTTACAGTGTTATAAGTCGACTTGCCACAGTACATAAGTCGACTTGCAAAAATCATTATAAGTCGACTTGCTTGAAGTATAAGTCGACTCAGCAGATTCAAAATGCATATTCTAGAGCAGATCATAAATCGACTTATAACTAGCTTTGAATTTTCCTGTATTCGGTCGACCGAGTTGCATTTTTGATCGACCGACCACGTCGTTTTCACATAAATGATTAAAGAACTTCATTAGATAATTAATGGAGAGGTTATAAATATGAGGAGGTTATTGGTGAGTGATTATTACTATTATTTTATGCATACCACATTTTATCGTTTTCCCCATCATAACATAATGTTAAATAGGCTTATTTGCAACTCACATATGCATGCAATAACATAATGTTATATAAGTTTCGAATGTGAGGAGGTTAAATTGAGTAATCATATTCATTAGATTTTCATGTCTATCTCATTTTCTTTAGACGTTATAAACCTAATGAGTTAAATGCAAACATTTAAGTAAATTTAATTTAATTAATAAGTTATGTATGCATGTATGTGTTTTATATATGCATGTATGCGTTCAATAGGTGCATGTATACATTTTGAAAGATATTGTTTAAAGAAATGTTTTAACACGCTAGCTTATTTTTATAATAATACTAGGTGGAATGCACGTGCAATGCACGTGGTCAAATATTATAATTGTTGATTTTTAGTTTATGTATTTACTATAACATAGTTGTAAAAAAGTTTATGATTATCATAATATATTAAAAAGTTTCAGATATTTTAATATATAAAATCTTGTTAGTTTCAACACTTTACCTTACACATAATTAGTAGGGTTTAAAGTCTTAAAATATTAATGTTCTAAGAGAAATTTAATGATTTGAAATTATAATTTTAAAAACTAATGATGTAAGCACCAATATATAAAAAACTATTATTAATAAAAAAATAAATATTGAATTCATCAACGTAAAATGATAGGTTTATCTGGTCATAGAGGATTTTGTTTAATTATAAAGAAATCACTCGCACCTATTGTCTACTTCCACTTTCTATTATCTGGCAACCGAGTATTATAGATATTCAAAAACTTTTCTATAAAATTTTTAAAGTTATAATGTGCAAATTCAATCAAAAAAGAAAATATAAATTATGTGATCAATTCCAAAATCTGATATTATAATCTTCCTACATCTTCTCAACTATTTAATTAATTTGTCAAAATGATTACTCTCTAATTTTAGAAAACTATAAAATATAATTTGAGAATGATTTAAACATATTTTGTACACATATGGATTGTATTTTAATAAAATAATATACATCTATCCAATATTGAATAATATCCAAAAATTTAAGCTAAAGAGTTAAAAGAATATAATAATACTCATATCCAAACTATATGCTTTACAAAGGTGGGACATATAAAATGAACAAATTAATTTATTTTGTTAAATAATTTATTACAAATCATAAAAAATATGGAGAACCATAAGGATTTATTACAAATCATTAAAAAAATATGGAGAACCATAAGGATAACATAGTCATCCCAAATAAAGATTAAATTTCTCTCTGCGAATTTTATAGCAAAAGATTTTTAGAGATACTCATAGACTTGCTATAAAATCCACTCTTATAAGATTGATATCACATGTGTCTTAAATTGTGCTTTGCTTACGGGTTAATTTTAGAAAACTTCCCCTCAACTATGGGGGAAATGTAACCCCCTCCCCCATCTTCAACTACTTAAAATGAGTAAATGTTTGTTTGTCAAATTTGGGGTGTTATAGTTAATCTATCTCAACTTTAAAATTTTGATTTAACCCTATAAAATTTTCTCAATTAAGCCCTCAAAACTAATATCATTGAGTCGAATTCATTAGGTGATAAGTACTTGACTTGGAAAGACCAAAATATTCCTCAACCATAAAAGAATTAGCTTGGTTTTTTGCTAGACGAAAGAAAAAGTGAAGATTTAGAGGTAAAAAGATTTGTCAATTGGTCGTAATCCTTTTATTATTAGTTGAGAGTTTCTTTTGACTAAAATGACTTTCTTTAGTAGGTCATTTTGATAAAATCGCTTATTAAAGTCTTTTATATTAAGGGGATTTGTTAAGAGACGTGTAAAAGACCGGAAGAGTTTTTGTAAGACAAGCTAAGTCGAATGGGTGTTTTCTAAAATTGCACTAAAGTTGAGAGGGGTTATCTACAACACCTCTATAGTTAGGAGGCTCTGTCAAATTAAATTAATTAATTGAGTGGCTTTTTTGAAACTTCCCCATACTTGAGAGAGTTTTCAAAGAATTAACTATTCTTTTAAATTTAGCTCAAATATTTTATAATTCTATATTAGAACCTAAATTATAAGCAATTTTAAAATTTTAAGGAATAATGTAGAATTATTGGAGATTTAAAATCAATGAAATGATATCTAAATTACCTTTAAATATTGCTCTTATAGGCAATGTATAAAAAATTGACCATTATATCGCTCTATCGACTGATATCAAAGGTTAAGTACTTTATCTTAATAATATTTATGATTTTATATTATTATTTTTTGGGGATTTTTTCTCATATATCAATCATTATCGAAAATATTGTATGGTATAACAAAATTGAGTCATTTTTAATTTGATTGTGGGCTTGGCATTAGCTCGTGTTTGGAAACCAAAACTAAAACACAAGTCACAAAAGCCATAATTAATATCCCAAATCTCTCCATCTCAACTCTCCCAAATCTCAAGCATATATCTTGACACAAATTCTTATGTTAAAAATTCATCAATATCTGAGATTATAGATTAAAATATTGTATTATGTATGAGCATTGTCTCATATGACACTCATATATTTTTTACTTAACCTCGATTATTACAATCCAATATCATGGATTTTATTTGTCCATTATTTATATGATGACCAACACTTTGTAGTAGTCATTCGAAAGCATCTTCTAAAGTTTTCTAAGTAAAGTATACAAATTCATAAATAATTCAAAATCTTAAGATTATTCAAAATATGATGCTTTAATTTTTCCATATTTCCTCTAGTATATAAATATAAGCTAACCCTCTGACCTCATATTATATGATGAATATTATTTATCAAAGGGATCACATACTATTGCTTTTGCTTAACAAGGGCTTTAATTCTTTATTCGCTTAATTAAATTAAATATCTTTCAGTTTATAAAAGTTTCAATTACATACCTCCACTTGTATCTTTTTGCACTTAAATATCCTAAATTTTTTAAAATTGCATGTCTGTACTTTCTATACGCAAGAATACATTTATAATTTTCCTATATGAATATAATGATAATTTTAGGATAATTCTATATTTTTCTACTCTTTCCATTAATAATTTATTAACATGTAATTGTCTATTAATATATTATTAGACATTACTAATAATTAATATGAGAGTTTTACAATAACATTGGAAGTTTAAGGGACCAAAACAAACTTGAAGTGGCATGTAATATGATTAATTAACAATAATAATTAATTTAGTTTAGTTAGAATTAAAATATAATATTTAAAAAATAAGGGTAATATAGTCCATAGAAAGTTTTTTCTATAACTTCCTCTTTTAAAGGGAGTATGATATGATATGATTCTAAGCAAAGTATATAATTTTATTTATAATTCAAAATCTTGAGAATTATTCAAATATGATGCTTAAAATTTTCCACATCTTTTGTACTATATAAACATAAGCAAAACCTCTTACCTCATATTATATGATGTATATTATTTATCAAAGGGATCACATACTATTGCTTGTGTTTAACAAAGGATTCAAATCTTTATAGGCTTAATTAAACATAAATAGTTTACAACTTACGGAAGTTACACTCATACACCTCCACTTATATCTTAATGCACTTAGATATCCTAATATTTTCTAAAATTACATGTTTTTACTTATGTATGCAAGAATACTCTTTATACTTTTCCTATGTGAGTGCCACGATATAATTTTAGGACAATTCTACATTTTATATTCATTCCAAAATAATTTATTAACTTGTAATTGTCTATCAATATAGTATTATACATTATTAATAATTAATATGTGTTGTAATATACTAAAGAAATGAAACAAGAGACAAGAGACAAGAGAAGAAGAGAAAATGTAATCTTGTATTCAATTATTCCATTTCCATACATCGTACTATTTATAGATACATGATGGAATACAAAAGGACATGAAATTAATAGTCCACATACAAAATAATGTCCACATACATTTTGTCTTTTAGATTTTCACAAAATGTCTCTTAGATTTCAACACTCCCCCTTGGACATTACTTCGAGATGTCAATGCCTCGTTAAAAACCTCGCTAGAAAAACCCAGTGGGATAAAAACTAGTTGAGGAAAAGAGTACACGACATTAGAAGTTTCTTGTTGCATTAGTTGCCTCATTAAAAACCTTTAACTAAGAAAACCCTGTGGGACAAAACTTAGCAAAGGGAAAAAGAGTACAACTATAGATCTTCGGGATTCAAACTTGTGTTGCATTAGTTGCCTCATTAAAAACCTTTAGCTAAGAAAACCATGTGGGAAAAAACTTAGCAAAAGGAAAAAAAAGAGTACAACTATAGTCCTTCAAGGCATAATCTTCAGGATTGCGTTGAAAATTCGCTCCCCCTGATGATGACAATCTTCTGAGTCTATGCTAAGAAAAACCCAGTGAGACAAAACTTAGCGAAAAAAGGCAAATTATGATAATAGACCTTCAGGGCCCAATCTTTAGGATTGTTCTTTAAGAATTTACTCTCCCTGAAGAAGATAGTCTTTCAAGTCTATGCATATTGTGAATATATTTCTCATAAGTTGATGTAGGCAAAGATTTAGTGAACAAATCTGCAAGATTGTCACTTGAGCGAACTTTTTCGATGGTGATTTCGTCATTCTTTTTGGAGCTCATGTGGATAAAAGAATTTTGGCGTAATATGTTTTGTCATGGTTCCTTTTACATATCCACTGCTCATTTGTGCAACACAAGATACATTATCCTCATAAAGGACAGGGGGGGATATAATCTTTCGTTAGACCACACGAGCCACAAATATGTCGTATCAACGATCTCAATCATACACATTCTCGTGAGGCCTTATATAAAGCAATAATTTATGAGTGGTTAGAAGAAGTAATCACCATGGTCTGCTTAACAGACCTCTAAGAAACGACAGTACCACCACAGATAAAAACATAACCAGTCTGAGATCTGGCGTTATGGGGATCAGATATGTAGCCAGTATTCTAATAGCCCACTAATGTCATATCTTGATTTCTATTATAGAATAGTCCAAGATCTTTTGTACCTTGAAGATAGCGAAGGAAATGTTTAACGACATTCCATTGTCTCCTTGTAGGATAAGCACTATACCTTGCTGGCAAGTTCACCGCAAATGCAATATCAGGCCTGGTGCAATTTGCGAAATAAAGAAGTGCTCCAATGGTGCTCAGATAGGAAACTTCTGGCCCTAACATTTCTTCATTATCTTCTTTGGGTGTAAATGGGTATTTATCCACTTCGAGGGATCAGATGACCATTAGTGTGCTAAGTGGATGAGATTTATCCATATAAAATCTTTCCAAAACCTTTTTCACATAGTTTGACTGGTGTACAAAAATTCCTTCTGGGAAAATGCTCGATCTGCAGGCCGAGACAAAACTTGGTTTTTCCCAAGTCTTTCATTTCAAACTCCGTCTTTAGGCATGAGCTAGCTTTTGTAAGCGCCTTGTGTGTTCCAATAACATTTATATCATTAATATAGACTGATATAATACAGAAGCCATTTTATAAACACACAAGGGCATACACCATTATTTACATATCTCCTCTTCAGGAGGAACTCACTCAGTCGGTTATACCACATTCTACCCGACTATTTCAAGTCGTATAACGACCTTTATAATTTAATGCTATACATGTTGCGATTATTTTTTTCTCTTAATTCAGGAATTTTAAGTCCATCAGGGACTTTTATATAAAAATATTAGCGTCTAATAACACATATAAAAATATGGTCATAACGTACATATACTGCATATATAAATTCATAGTTTCTGCCATAGGTATTAACTTGCGGAACGTAATACAATCACTAATAGGAGAATATTTTACATCTAAATCGATGTCGGGTCTCTGCGTGAACCCATTGAGCTATGAATCTCGCTTTATATCTCACCACCTTACAATTCTCATTTATATCCTGCAGGGATATATAGACTATAGGTTCAAAATACCTCAATTACCACTTTCTATCTCACCTAGTCCGAGTGCTTCAAGCACTCTATTACCGACATAGGTTTTGGATCCAGATTAATTTTGGAGATAGTAAGAGCAACTGTAGAGGCAACTACGTTGTCGACAACTTTTATATTTATATTATATATTTCTCCTTTTTCACAAATTCGTGGACACTTTAATTCTTATTTTATGTTAACCAAATCCTTGTCATTTCCCTTAACAATTGGATTTGACCGTTCCGCATCTCCAATATTATGATTATCAAGTGCACGTGCAATTTATTGGAGATTCCATCTTCAGGATGAACCTCTTCCGGAGGTTATGGGAGTGACTGTCTTTCTATATAGAATTTAGTTTGCCGCGGACTTTTATCTTTTACACTAACATGTTTTATATGCTTCTGGCACAATATGCTTCTGGCATACCAAATCATCAATGATATATTCAACATGAATATGGAGCTTAGTCACTCTTTTCTTAGCAGATTATCATTTGAACTTCTGGTTCAGTTTGACTAGTACGTGGATATAAATATTGAAGATCTTTTTCACTAATAAAATTTCTTGACATTATATTGTAATTTGGGCACTAATCTCCCCCTAATGTCGAGAATTGATCTTCAATAAAAATACAGTCAGCGTACCAAATTGTAAATTGATCCCCTAACATGACCATAGGTACTAAATTATTGAAGGAGTTTCATAAATAATGTATGTACCTTCACTGAGGTCCCATAGAGGTACGCTATGGTGGTGATATAGAAATATGGACTGCAAATAAAGAATACGCAGATGGGAAATGTTTCGCTTCTTCACCACGTATTAGATAAAGGGGGAAAATTATGATATGCAGTTGGTCGGATTTGGTTTGAATGCCCCATTTAATTTAAGGAAATCCGACAAATTATATTTTGTCCAAGATGACCCAATCGCTCATGCCAGAATTTTGAAAAAAAATTTGGGTCCCTAAATCTCAAACTCATCGCAACATGATGTATTTTAGGTCAGATAAATTATAAAATATACACATATGAATAAAAAACACATAGGTTCACAAGAGTTTAAAGCAAAATCAAGATAAATTAAAATTGTCTGACAAATGCATATAATCCAAATATAGAAAAAACAAATAGCTTACCTTGACCACCTCAATAGGATCCACTTCAATGTCCACTACCTTCCCTCGTCCAAGTTTATGAATATTAGTTTTAATTATGACATGTGCTTTAGGCACTACGACTGAACCAATTAAACTTGCATTATGGTTTCTCACAACATCTGGTTGTGTTTTTAACAACTACTAATGCAAGGATTAGCTCATAATGCTTAATATAATTTTTATTTGTACTATTGTAAGAGTACAATGTTACTTGTTGAATTGTATTCAGTCGAGGATTTAAAATCCAAAAATGGCTATAGGATAAGATCTCCTACTATGTTCATAGCCTTAGAAAATTTAAATGCTTAATATAATTTTTAATCTTGGTTAATATAATTTTAATCTTGGTCATGTACTGCTGCTGGAGTATAATATTATTTGCGTGGAATGGGGAAAAAACTTTTCGATTAAATTATTGGCTTCCATAGATCAAAGTGATCCTTCAGGGATTGCCCAGAAAAGTGAATACTTTTTTACGTCTTAGAAAATTTATAGTGTTTTCCTTCTGGGCAAATATACTTAAAGAATCAAGAGATATAATCTTGTAAAAATCACAGGTGTGTCCAGTAAAAAATGAACGTTCGATGCCAAAGATAAGTAATAATTACTATCATATATCACAGTACACTAATCATAGGGACGAAAAATTAGTGCATGAGAAAATAGAAATATTCACATAAGATCACATATAATCATCAAAATTAGCAAGCTCCTTTTTCTAAAGATTTCTTAAAGGTTATCTTTCAAAATATTTGCTTCTGGCAAACTAGTCTGATATTAAAATTCACACAAAATTTTAAATGCTCGGACGATCAATAACCATCACAAACTCAAAGTAAAAATTAAACAAAGGTCCTTTCTTCTAAAATTCAAGGTTGCCAAATTCATATCTCTCATATTCAACTGGTTATCTTCATAATTGTCATCTTTCAAAATCATGTTTGCTTCAGGCAAACTGGCATGATGTTTTTCACCTTGTTTTGCCATCCCCTTTGAGTCCTTTTGACAAGAATAACTCATAACTACTGACATGAAGAGATGAACAATTATTTTACACGGAGATTTAAATTGTGGCTTGAATGTTGAGGGCAAGTGTGACAGAACTTCCATGTAATAATTGATATACTTAATAACCAGAGTGGTATAAAATAATAAAAAATTTTTGAGGCATAATTAACAATATCAAGTTACAAGTTACTGTATTCAACCTCCATAATTGGGTAGACGTAATACAAAAAAAAAGCCCTAGTTTAATAACAACTAGGATTTAGCCCATGGATTAGTGTTTTTTTTAACGCATATTACATACACCTGTGTGTTTATATACAAAGACATGCATTCGTTGATTACAGGAGTCCGTGATTTGATCTTTCATATGGGTTTGATTTCATACATAAAAATAAGGTCATTAACTTTCCTCCTAGTGATCATATAATATTGGACTTGGAGATGACTAGATCTATAAATATGTCGGGAGCATAACATGTATCCTCTTTGAAATTATTTATAATTATTGAAGAGCATACGAATGTGTGGGAAGGGGGAAATTATGGTCTTCATATGAGAGGCTTTCAAACTTATTCAACAATATTAACTCCTAATTATGATAATATTTGACCTCAATCTTTTGCTTTTTCCACAAAAATTCAATTGAAAATCAAATAGGTCACATGGTACAGTCAACAAATTACTCCACTTCGGCTCAAACTCAATTTAACTAATTAATGGAGATAGAATTAATGCAAGACATTCACTTTATACATAAAAAGCTGTGCATATTGCTCACTGGTTAGTGAAAATTTTCATGCTAATGCAAACTTTCACACCAGTACTTAGCTAGCATATATACATATTCTAACTGCATGCTCATAAAATAGGGAAGAGTACTAATTAACCTTGAGGTTTTGTGCAGATATCAAAATAACCCTTATCTTTAAGACAAATACTTTATCCCGAAATATAAAATAAAAGATATGCTAGAGAAGAAGGGATTTTGCAAATATCTCTTACCACCAACGGACGGTTACGAACCGGCTAGCTAGAGCTTTCGTGCTGATAACGTGTTGTAATATACTAAAGAAATGAAACAAGAGACAAGAGACAAGAGACAAGAGAAGAAGAGAAAATGTAATCTTGTATTCAATAATTCCATTTCCATACATCGTACTATTTATAAATACATGATGGAATACAAAAGGACATGAAATTAATAGTCCACATACAAAGTAATGTCCACATACATTTTGTCTTTTAGATTTCCACAAAATATCTCTTAGATTTCAACAATATGAGAGTTTTACAATAATATTGAAAGTATTGTCAAGTTAGACAAAATTGAAGTGAAAAGTAATATGATTAATCAATAATAATAATAATTAATTTAGTTAATTTATGATTAGAATATAATATGAAAAAAGAATAGGGGCAATATAATCCATGAAAAGTTTTTCCATAACTCCCTCTTTTAAAGGGAGTATGATATGATTAGATTTATTTCCTGCTTTTAAATGAGCACAGATAAACATTGAGAAATATGTGTCAAACATACAGGTACCGATATTCTTCTAGATATCTATATTTTATATCGTGCTCATTCCTTTAGCATGTTCGTTCTATGTGGTGAATAGTTATCGGCCAGGGCTATTTTAGAAGTAATAAATTTACAATTTGCGGCTAAAATATTACCTGTTCAAAATCCAGGCCCAGGCCCAAAGACTAACCAATTTGTAAGCCCAAAGTTCACCAGCGACAATATCTACAACTGAATCCTTTTCACTAAAAAGGCTTTATCAACGATCTCAATTACTCCACCAAAGCTCTGAATGAGAAATATTCGTTGATAAAGAATGACCGCAAAGTTTTACAACATGCCCCCTCAAACTTTCAACATTAAATTCGGAAAAGCACCTAAACTTTCAACATATTATTTCGGAAAACTCCCATGAACTTTTAATAATACTAATCCAATTATGCCATTATAGGGCAATTTTGGAAAACTTGCAAACATTTGCGGAATAATATCCCAAAAGTTAACTTTGTTTGGGAGTTTTATTGGGAGGGTAGAGGAGGAGAAGATGGGGAAAATTTACATTAAAATGTTACACCCCAAATTGGGGTGTAAAGGAGGGGAAGGAAAGGGAAGAAAAAATTTACGCTTATAGATACTTAGTGTAGGCTGTCTAAAAATCACAATAGATAGCTGATCCCCATCAAACACCGATGATGGAAGTTATAATCTGACGACTCTTATATTCTCGAGGAGCCAAGATGAAGATTACAAAATGGCGATCTTTGCAACGCTTCGACAGAAAGAGACTACAAATCGACGGTCTCTTCAAACCAAGACGTGGAAGTCCTCCCCGCGTACCAGCATTAAGACGCACCGCGTTCATAGCCACAAACGCAGCACAAACGCAGCTCCAAACGCTGCAAATGCAGCTCAGATCCGCTGCCAAACGCAGCCAACGCAGCTGCCATTAGCTGCCAAACGCAGCTTCCATCCGCTGCCAAACGCAGCCCTAACGCTGCCCAACGCAGCTCTATCGCTGCCCGACGCAGCTCATCAATCGCTGCCAACGCAGCTCGTCTTCGCTCTCAACGCGGCTCTTTAGCACTGCCAGACGCAGTCCTAATCAACGCCAGAACGCAAGTCCAGGCCCAACAACGCACCACTTGCGTTTGACTCGTTCAAACGCGATCGTAACAACTTCGAAGCTGTTCTCTACCTACGATACAGGGAGTGGTTTACGTGGGTTGTTACACCCGATTAATGGGGTAACTAATCCCCCACTTAAGAGCGAATTAAGGAGGCGGTTATACCCCTAACCCCCCTATAAATATCAACAAACTCAACAGAGTTAAGGATCGGATTTTTCTCATTGACAAGGGGGAGATTCGGTCATTCTTTCAGTTGGCTTCTTGATCCTTCTTTTTGGGCAGCAAAGAAGAGATCCTTGGCTTGTCTAACCAATTACGGTTAAGGTCAAACAAACTCATTCAGAGTTCTCAAACTTGCCACGCAAGTCCTCCACAACGTCCAATCGTGAGGAGGAGATATCGTTCTAGTGAATCAAGACGTCGGATCGTCAACGAGAAGCAAACTCGACGCGAGCATTCGAGGGAGGCATCTCATCGCCACCGTGAAGAACCCAGAATTAAACAAAGGGGAGAATCAAATTCATTCTCTTCTCTTTTGTATTCAGGAATTCAAATTGTAATTGAGAGTTGAGAGAGTTGTAATCATTCTTTTTCTAAACAGTTAGAGGGAATAAATCAAATACAATTCTTTTACTTATTTTCTTGTTACAAAAATTTCCGACAAACACTTAGGAACATAGTTCTTTGAATGACTTGCTCACATGAATCGTGAGTGATAATTTGATATTTATATTGTTGTAGAATACATGAGATATGGATGAGTGGTTATAGGAGATTTACATGAGAAGATACATAAGATATATAATCTTATCATCACAAATCTTGCTGTTGGATAGGCATGCACAACTGAGTTGTTGCTGAGCAGATCACAACAAGAGTTTGTTTACAACAAACTCTATCACAACCCCTCAAGCTGAGGGTTCACAGTGGCGAACACACAGCTTGTCACGGATAACAACGAAACTTTTAGTCGGTAGAGGCTTTGTCATAATATCTGCAATTCGATCATTTGTGGATATCAAACAAACGGTTAACCAGCCCTTTGCCACTTGATCTCGAACAAAGTGGAAATCCACTTCGATATGTTTAGTGCGAGCGTGAAAAATTGGGTTGGCAGAAAGATAGATTGCACCTAGATTATCACACCATAAAGTTGGAGAAGATTGAAGTGGAATTTGTAGTTCATTAAGAAATGATCGAAGCCATATCAACTCTACAGCGGTATTAGCAAGTGCACGATATTTAGACTCGGTTGAGGATCGAGCAATTGTACGTTGCTTGCGAGCTGACCATGAAATAAGATTATTACCCAAGAAAATAGCATAACCGCCAGAGGACTTTTAATCATCTCGGCAACGAGCCCAATCAGCGTCTGAGAATGCATGAAGACAAAGTGAGGGTGATATAGATAAGTCGTGAGATATTGTATGCTTTAGATACCCGAGGATGCGCTTGACTGCTTGCCAATGATCAATAGTCGGCGCACTCATAAATTGGCAAACCTTATTTACTGCAAAAACCAAATCGGGACGAGTGAGAGTAACATATTGCAAGGCACCAACCACTTGTCGATACAAGGATGGATCGCTAAATAAGGGACCAGTACGAATGAGCTTGGTAGTCGATAAAGGTGTTTGAACATGCTTAATTCCTTCAAAATTTGTGCGAGTAAGAAGATCGACAATATACATTCTTTGAGAGAGGATTAGTCCTTGTGGCTGTTGGATAACCTCAACCCCTAAGAAGTAGTAAAGAGGACCAAGATCTTTAAAAGAAAATTCACGACCAAGACTTTGGATTAGATGAGTAAGTGCTGCATTAGAGCTTCCCGTAAGCAATATATCATCAACGTATAGCAATGCATATAATAATATATTCTCATGAGAGTATATGAATAATGATGCATCTCTCTTGGATACCATAAATCCTAACTTAAGAAGAAAGGAACCGAGGCGATGAAACCATGCTCGTGGTGATTGTTTAAGACCATATAAAGAACGTTGAAGCTTGCAAACATTTGAGGGTAATTACTATCAAGGAAGCCTGGCAGTTGTAACATATAAACATCCTTTGAGGTATGACCATGGAGAAAGCCATTGTTCACATCTAGTTGACGAACCGGCCATCCTTTTGAGACTGCTATAGATAGAATCGTACGAATAGTTGTAGTCTTGATGACTGGACTAAAGGTATCAGTGTAATCAACCCCTTCTTGTTGATTGAACCCCTTCGCAACAAGGCGTGCCTTGTAACGATCGATGCCGCAGTCTAGTTTGTATTTTAGCCGAAATACCCACTTGCACCCAATAATGTTCATGGAGGGAGATCGAGGCACTAATTTCCAGGTCCCATTTGATAGGAGTGTTGAAATTTCCTCTGACATAGCCGCTCTCCATTGATGGTTTTTATTAGCTTTAGTAAAGCACATTGGCTCATGAATTGCTACACTTAGTGAAAGAAGTGCAGCAGGAAGAGGTTGCTTTGTTGCGAAGAGCACTTGAGAATTACGTAAACCTGCAAGTTGTCGATAATCTATAGGCTTTCTCGAATGTAGTTCCATCTGGTGAGTTGGGATAGTCGCATTTATAGAAGGCGATGGAAGAGATCCAGAGTCACTTGTCTCTAATGGAGTTTGCACAGAAGGAGGAAAATCAGTAGGCTGAGATGTAGGGAGGTGTGCTGTAGGTGACGCGATGGATGTCACGCCCCGCTTCCCAAAATACCTAGGAATCGGAACGTGAACAAGCCCGTGACGTATTAGATTAAGAAGAAATATACACTATCATTTTTTTCTTTTCTACTCAATCCAATACACTAAGCATCTGGAAATAAATACAATGCGAAGTCACAGGTCCCCGATCATAATCAGCAAGAATATAATGAACAATACAGAATATGAAATAGACATATCATCAAAAGTAGATCATCCGAGACATAAAATATTCGGGTCAACATGCCCTTATACAAAACTGAACAAATGAATACTGAAGAGGTACAAAGATACATCGATCAACGGAAATAGAAAGAACTACAAAAGTAAACAATGACCATCATATAACAAAGAGACGACTAGACTTCGGCTTCTTTTTCTTCTCTATCTGCAAGGCACTCCTGCTGAGAATCTTCTGACTTCTGCTGAACCTGTTCTTCCTCTAAGTCTGACGTACACCAGAGAAAACAGGTGTACGTCAGGGTGCATGGCACACGGCAAGACCCGACCCCACAAAGAAAATAGAACGAATGGAAATCCAATGCGAAAAACGATACGATAACAGAAACAACAAAAGAACGTACAATTAAAATCCACAAATCAACATGAAAACACTACTAAGTCATGATAACATAAAGCATCCAGAATCGATCAGGTAACGAGATCATGTAGCTATCGATCAGTCTAATCATCCAAGTAACAATGTCATACAGCTAGATGGAATTAATACCTAAAAACCTACAACATGAGACGTAGTATGTCGAGCGAAATAATCCAAACAAGAAAACCCTCATGTATATACCATATGTCTCAAATTGTAGATAATTAAATATTAATCCCGATCTATGTATGAAAAGAAACATAACTGTCCTACATCTCACAATAATCCATACCTAGCCAAGCAACGAGGTCATATAACTAGCCATTCTATAACAGGTCACTGATCACATCTCACACAGAGTCAACGTTGCTGTCATCGGATACTGACTATTCACAAATCCCCTACATGCATCCAATCCCGCTACACATGCGGCCAGAGGACTACACGTAAACTGTTTTTTGTCTGGTCCGAACTCAAGCAAAACTCGGGTGACGAAACGATTACACTGACTAAAGTGATGTACACACTTCACTTTAGCCCTACAAACCAACCCCGGTGGCGACACCAACCACAGGAGCGAGCCTGGAAGATACATCAACATCATATCCGATCACATGAACATGGACTTCCCCATCCTAACTCTTCTCGTTTTTCTAAGTCAACCATAATCCTCATTGAAACTCGGGTTCACCACCTAAACTCAGTCAACACACCCACACATGTCACTAAGTCTGTTCATGACGCACGAGGCTACTAAGTCATGAACTACTAATGGTTCTCAATCACAACAAATAATAGCAAAAATAACTGATCATGTACAATAATATCATGGCAAATCAAGTAATCGAAATTAAGAGTCATAAGTTTATGAACAACTAATTATGTAATTTAGAAAAATAATCTTTTTTCAAAATAATTTATTTTAAATTATTGTAATCTTTCTAAAATGATTCCTTTCACAAAATAAATTCTTTTAAATCATCATAATTATCAAAAATATAATTCTTTTGACAAAAATAACTTAACAACTCAAAATTACCCCTTTTCTGAAATAAATATTTTAAAATTATCTATTCTAATAATTATTCAAAACCAACCCCTTTTTCCAATAAATCATTTTCTTATCATAATAATTCTAAAAACATCTCAACATAACCACTTTTACACAAAATAAATTTTTCCTTTAAATTACTCATCATAATATCATTGTTAAATATTAACCATCAACAAGCCACGCAGATAATAACATTTCACAATCTAATCTATGCAACTAATTAACGACAGATATAAATAGGAATGACTAGTCAAGAGGAGCGGGATCTTGCCTGCGAGGCCGAGGGCCTGACGACGAGCGGCGATGTTCGGGGACGGCGACAACGACGACGATTGTCATCACTGAGGGGCTCAACGGGGTGCGACGGGGCTGTTGGCATATCGTCGAACATGTGGCGTGTGATGGAGGCGTCGGGCAGCAACGTGGGTGAGGGAAACTTAGCGGCGAGTACTGTTGATGGAAGCTCGACGGCGACAAAAGCAGAGCAGGAGGGCAGCAGGGGTTCGGGCGGTGACAGGGACTCGACGGGGAGATCGGCGCTGGGCTTGGCGCGGAGACGACGACGAGGCGAGGTCAGAGGCGGAACCGACGATAGTGAGCTGTGGTTGGGCGAGCTAATGATGACAAGGACGACGAGCTTGTGGACGAGAGGTGGCTGGCCGGAGCTGGGCTTGAGCGGCGGCTTGGAGGAGGCAAGCTTGAGTGGATCTGGGGTTAGCAGAGGAGGGAGCGGTGCTGGAGTCAAGGGAGGAGTTCACGGCGGCGGTTGAACTCGAGTGAGGGGCGGAGCTGCTGTAGGGGAGAGGAAAGCGGCGTGGCTATCGGGGCGAACGCGGGCCTGAGGGTTCGTCAGCGACGGTGGCCAAGGCGGCGGATCTGAGGCTGGAGTTTGGGCAGCTCGGCTGTAGGGCATGGAAGGAGGCGGGGAGGGAGCGACCATGGCGGCGTAGGTAGAGAGAGAGAGAGCGGAGAAAGAGAGGGGTGCAGGCGACGGTGCGGGGGTGTGGAGTGACGGACACGGCGAAGGCGGAGGAAGGTTTAGTGGACGAGGAGGAGGAGATGGGCTTGGCGTCGCTGTTGGGTTGTCAGGGTTAGGGATGGAGAACGGGGAAGAGGAGAGATGAATAGAGGGGAAGAGAGGATGGGGGAGGCGGAGTTTGAGGCTGAAGGCGTGGGAGATGGAGGTGGAGAACGTGGGTGGAAGAGAAATAATGATGTTGATGGCGGTGGTTTCGGCTTCGTGGGGTGAAGGAGGGAGAAGAGAGAGAAAACACAACTCATAAGAATATATATTTATATAGGAAAATTTAGGGTTTTGAAAAATAATTAAAAATAATAATAATTACGAAAAATATTAACTAATTATGTGAAAATTATCTACACATCAAAACGTACCAGTTGTACTAATATAACATATAATACGTAACAGTAGAAATAATACCACAAATTGTACAATTAAACGAGATTAATTAATAAAAATATAATTTCTTACATTTAAAATCAAATAATTATGGGATAATTATTCATACAATAAAACGTACCAGTTGTGCTAATACGATAGCTGATACGCGATAATTGAAATAATATAACAATTTATACCAATAATACATAATTAATAATGGGAAAAATATGTCTAGGCCCCAAAAGTGGGAACTTCGTGTGACTAGCCCCATTGTACTTTGCCCCATGTGGAATAGCCCCAAAAAATAAGCTTTAATGTTTTAAGCCCCCTCCACGTCAGCTTTATACTAAAAGCAGAACGTATTTTGGAAAAAAACCGAAACTGCCCTTCTCTTTCTTCCCCAGACGAGTCCTGATCCCGAACAACAGAAGTCACTTCTCATTAATGCGATATGATGGGAAAAATGGAGCGAAATTTCCCCCTTTTTTTTTTACTCCATCATGAGCAATAACTAGTTAGCTCTCCATTACTCCTCCTCAGACCAAAATTCTCTCCATTACTCTCTCCATTACTCTTACTATCCCTTCAAAATAGCTGAAAAGGACATCATCTGCAATGTCACTTCACGGTATAAAGCGGTATTCTTGAAGATTAATTCTTCAACCACCATCTTGGATCTCAAGTTTGATGCGGTAGAGAGGTTAGATCTTCCATATGAGTCATTAATTTTGGCATATGAAGATGAAACAGTTGTAAGCTTAAAATTTCTCATTGAGAACGATGGTGATCTGACGTCTATGGTGGAGCATTGCCATAATCTTAGACTGAAAGAGGTTCACGTGCAAGCTTTTAAAGAAGGAGATGATTCTTCGAATAAACAGGAAAACGAGCAAGTCCGACAAGACATGTAGGTTAACTGTAAAATCAATTAACTTAAGTTCTAATCGGTTTCTTGTTAGGTCTATGCTAGGTTTAAATGGACTTCAGTTCTAATGTTTTATTTGTCATTAAGCAGTTCTTTGTTATGCTCCATACTAGAGTTCTAATGTTTTATTTGTCAGTTCTAATCGCTATTTTGTTAGTTTTACTAGATTTATTGCTAGTTCCACTATAGTTCCCATATGCTGCAAGTGCTGCAAAGGTTGTTAGTTCTGATCTATGTCTTGTTAGTCCTAATGGTTATATTGTTAGTCCTAATTGTTATATTGTTAGTACTAATGGCTATATTGTTAGTTCTAATCTATGTCTTGTTAGTCCTAATGGCTATATTGTTAGTTCTAATGGCTATATTGTTTGTTCTAATAGCTATTATATCAGTTCTAATCAATGCACTGTTAGCTCTAATGGTTATATTGTTAGTTCTTTCTAGTTCTAATTGATTCTAACTGCAAGCAATTGTCGTTTTTGCTTTTTAGTTTTTGCTATTATCTGTTGATACTTCTACTATTTGTGTAGTTTATGATTTATTTTTTGATGTTCTTAATATTTGTAGCACTTCTAGCAGTTTGAACTCAAAAAGTGTAGACTGTGGCCCATCGGCGTTATGGACCACAAGTGTTCCAGATAAGAATCCCAATAATAATCCTTCTGGAAATGATGTCATGATGATTGATGACATGATTAGTAGATCAGAGAGGATTCCTGCTTGGTGGCACACAGCTTTAACCGGTGAGAGACAACGATTTGAAAGTGCGAAGGAGTTAAGATTGGCCTTGCTATACTACTCCATGGTAAAAAAATTCGAATACGAGTTTGGGAAGATTGAACCGAAGCGTATTCGAGTGTTTTGTCGGTTTAAGGAAGCCAAAAATTGTCCGTGGATGTTATTTGCCTCTCCACCGAAAAATGATAATAGACTTGAAATCAAAAGGTTTGTGGACAATCACAGTTGTGGGCAGCATGGCAATAATGTTGGTCAATCTAGAGCCTCTAGGCGATTCATTGCTACCCAATTACAACCAACGTTAAAGGTTCGACCGGATATACGGCCTATTGATGTTCGAAAGGAGTTTCTAAGCTCGTATGGGATTAGGGTCGATTATAGTAAGATTTGGTGGGGTAAAGAAAGAGCACAAGAGAAATTATATGGTGATGCCCATGAGTCCTACGATTAATTACGATGGTAAATAGAAGATGATATCTAACAAAAGACAAACTAATTTCCTTTATGTGACTTTGATTATACTAATTTTTCAATGTTGGTACTAACGCTTAATCTTTAATTTTCTAGGTATGTAGAAGAGGTCAAGAAGACCAACTCAGGTAGCTATATTCATGTTGAACAATATGAGGGGAGGTTTACAAGGTTATTCATATGCTACGCCGCCTGCATAAATGGTTTTTTATACGGATGTAGACCACTCTTATTTTTGGATGATACCTTTCTTAAAGATCGATTCAAAGACATACTCCTAAGCGCCGTAGCATATGATGGAAATCAGGGGATATTTCCATTGACGTATTGTATATGCGATCAGGAAAATAATGTTAACTGGAAGTGGTTCTTACAAGGTTAGTTCTATCCCTAGCTATGTTAGTTCTATTGCAGGTTATGATAATTCTAGCTCATTCATTGCTAACTCTATAATTTGTGTATGGTAACCATAACTCTTTGTAGGTTTGTGGTCTATTCTCTATGAAAGGCCAAATCCATACAACCCTCCACACAAGCTAGTGATAATTTCAGATGTGGATAAGGGGATCAGAGAAGCAGTTAGAGAATTTTTTCCAGATTCTATACACTCTCGATGTGTGTTGCATCTAGTTGAGAACTTCAGGACAAAGTTGAAGGATTTGGGATTCAAATCAAAAGATACTCAGATCTTGGGTAATCTATTGCAATCTGCCTGTTACAAATATACTAGAGCAGAATGGAACGATTATATAGACGACATTAGACTGGTTGACGAAAGAGCTTACAATATTGTGATGAACTACGCTCCAGAAAACTGGGCCAATGCGTTTTTCCCTGGAGTTAGGTAAGTTATAAGCTATTTATTACTTATCTATTATAAGCCGCTTAACGAATTCCCTATTATGTTTCAGATATAGTCACGTTACATCAAATGTTGCAGAGTCATTCAACAAATGGATACATGAGGCTAGGCTACTACGGATACTTCAACTGGTAGAGCACATACGTAAACAGATTATGGTTCGTATGAATGAGCGACGAGTCATGACTGAAAGCTGGAATCAATTTCTTTGCCCCAAAGCTGAACTTACTCTAAAAGAGAACATGGAAAATGGCCGTCCATTGGAGGTTCGTCAGTCCCACACAGGATTATTTGAGGTACAATCCCATAGATCTTGTCAAGTGGATCTAGATAATAAAACATGCACTTACCGTGGGTGGGATGTAACCCGTGTCCCTTGCAAACATGCATGCGCATCCATTATGTTTATGAAAAGGGATGTCTACCAGTTCTGTGACTGGTTTATGACGGTTGAAACCTTTAAAAAAAGCTACGAGCCAATCCTCTATCCTATCCCTGACTATGAGAAGCGCATCGTGCCAAGGGATGAGATACAGATCCTACCTCCACTTATAACAAAAAGGAAAGGGAGAAATAAAACCAGGCGTATAAACAACAGAACTGTTTACACGCGGCCAGTAAAATGTTCTTGATATCATATGGAAGGTCATAACCATAAAACATGTAATGAATCTATAGCTGACTAAGTCTTTGATATGTTGAAGTGTTTTCGTCTCAGTATGCAACAAATATTTCATTTTTTGCCGATTGAATGTTTATTCTTGTTAATCGGGAACTAACATCAGCTTACACTAGATAAAAAGTTATAAGTAACAAAACAACTATCATATTAGGACTAACACGAACAAAGAATAAAACTAACATCTCAGTTATTCGAGGCACTGGAGGGGCTAGGAGTAACAAGCCAAAGAATAGAACTAACAAGGTATCAGATAGTACTAACATGTAATAAAGCAGAACTAACTTGGTATCAGAACACGTTACAGAATAGAACTAACACTGTGCAGATTAGAACTAACACGCTGCAGAATAGAACTAACACTGCGCAGATTAGAACTAACACGTTGCAGAATAGAACTAATACCTTGTAGATCATAACTAACACGCTACAGAATAGAACTAACACTGTGCAGATTAGAACTAACACGCTACAGAATAGAACTAACATGGTATAATTTAGAAATAGCTTGTTATAAAATAGAAATAACTTGGTTAAATTAGAACTAACTTGGAATAAATTAGAACTAATGTGGTTAAAATTAGAACAAACTTTGTTTAAATTAGAACTAACTTGGTATAAATTAGATCTAACGTTGTATAAAATAGAACTAACGTTGTATAAAATAGAACTATAACGTGGTATAAAATAGAACAAATTTGGAATAAATTAGAACTACCTTGGTATAAATGAGATAAAACGTGGTATAATTTAGGCTTATAACGTTATAAAAAATAGAACTAACGTTGTATAAAAAAGAACTAACTTGGTATAAGTTAGATCTAACGTGGTATAAATTAGATATAATGTGGTATAAATTAGATATAACGTGGTATAAAATAGAACTAACAAGCCATCAGTTAGAACTGACACTAACACGCTACAGAATAGAACTAACACTGTGCACATTAGAACTAACACGCTACAGAATAGAACTAACACTGTGCAGATTAGAAC
>BQKN01000109.1:689927-709783 GCA_022839385.1 Asparagus kiusianus | reverse complement strand
AGAACTAACACGCTACAGAATAGAACTAACACTGTGCAGATTAGAACTAACACGTTGCATAATAGAACTAACACTGTGCATATTAGAACTAACACGCTACAGAATAGAACTAACACTGTATAGATCAGAACTAACACGCTACAGAATAGAACTAACACTGTGCAGATTAGAACTAACACGCTACAGAATAGAACTAACATGGTATAATTTAGAAATAGCTTGTTATAAAATAGAAATAACTTGGTTAAATTAGAACTAACTTGGAATAAATTAGAACTAATGTGGTTAAAATTAGAACAAACTTTGTTTAAATTAGAACTAACTTGGTATAAATTAGATCTAACATAGTATAAAATAGAACTAACGTTGTATAAAATAGAAGAATAACGTGGTATAAAATAGAATAAACTTGGTATAAATTAGAACTAACTTGGTATAAATGAGATATAACATGGTATAAATTAGGTTTATAACGTTGTAAAAAATAGAACTAACGTTGTATAAAAAAGAACTAACTTGGTATAAGTTAGATCTAACGTGGTATAAATTAGATATAACGTAGTATAAATTAGATATAACTTGGTATAAAATAGAACTAACAAGCCATCAGTTAGAACTGACACTAGCACGCTACAGAATAGAATTAACACTGTGCACATTAGAACTAACACGCTATAGAATAGAACTAACGTTGTGTACATTAGAACTAACACGCTGCAGAATAGAACTAACACTGAGCAGATTAGAACTAACACGCTACAGAATAGAACTAACACTGTGTAGATCAGAACTAATACCATATATATTAGAACTAACATGTTATAAAATAGAACTAAAATGGTGCAGATTAGAACTAACACAACATTAGTTATACTAATATATAAGAACTAACATGGCATCTCTGTATTTGGGTTAAGATTTACAACAAATTGTTTTCTGGATAAGCTATATTTAACAAGAACTAACTGGCTTACAGGCTGGGGGGGGGGGTGTTGCAATACGCAATGATGCTAGGTCTTCATTTGTTGCTGCCCTCGCTAGATCGGTTTCAGTCTAATAAACCCTTTTCGCTATCACTCACCTTCCTTTTCGAAGGTCCTGGCTTACTGCGCTTTGAGGAAGGAGAACTGGATTCCGCTGAGCCACTGTGGGAGACGATGGCTTGTAAAAGGAGAGGAACATTGCCGGTAGGGAGAGACCTTGGAGAATTGGCACCCCCGACCCCTTGGTTACAGAGAAACAACTGCTATTAGTCTCTCTCGACTGTCATGTGTTTGCCACCCCAACTAACCTCAATTAACTCGGGGTCGGTCCTAAAGGGCTGCGCACACTGGGGCCCTAAGTTAAGTCGTGTGGATCCCTGAGCCCTCTCCAAATTCCCCCCACATTGGACCTGCGTGATGGTGTATCCTTCCTTGGTGTTACCGTCCACCGGCGAGATGTAACAGAACCCAAGCCTCTTAGGGATTTCAGATAAATCCCTAACCTTGAGTAGAACTCTACAGTCTTCGAAGTTAGAATGTGTTATGATGTCCCTGGAGCACATGACACATTCACCGATACCAATGATCAGAGATTGAAGAAATTCAAAATTCCAGAGGTGGTATGGGAGATTGAATAGGAGAATCCATACTAGAAAGGATTGAGGCAACGTTGTTAGCCTCAGATCCTCTTTCCAACGACGGAATCTACCCTTAAATGTGCCCATATCTATCAAACCGAGTTCAATAGCTTGGGCAAGAACTTCATCGGATGGAAACTGCACCATGAAGCTGTGCCCTGCCGCCTCCTTGATTTGATGGGGCCATGTCCTAAGATTGAAACGGTAGGCCAGCATCTCTCGGAGCTCCTGCACAGATGGACGGCCTCTATCAAGATTGAAGATGGCATAAGAAGAAAGATGCCGTATGGTGTTGAAGGTGTTGGATGGGACGGTAAGCATCCTCGGAGGGGCATGAGCGATAATTCCATGATGACAATCTCGAGAGCTATGTCCTGTCCCATGGCAGTGTACACAAAAAGGATCCCCAGCCATTTGTGAGGGTATACGATGAAAATAGATGATTCTGGGTTGCGGTTTTTAGCAGGGGGAGGGGTTTGCAGAGGCGCCTACGTTGGGGCCAGTAGAAGAATGGTGGTGACCGTACTATCGATGGAAGTTAGTATTAGGTTATTTAGTTAATTAATTTATTTAACTGACTTGGGAACATGCGAATATATGATGTGATATGTTAGTGTGATGGAACCGTCGCTTCAAAAGAAGTGAACAGCTGGAGTGAGAAGATAACTTAAATAATTAAAAAATTAGAACTGGCTATGAGATAGAACTAACGAGCATGGTACAGAATAGAACTAACGTTGTATGAGATAGAACTAACGAGCATCATTAGAACTAACATGGTACAGATAGAACAATACATTTGATAACAATCATTTTCAATTACTTAAATATACATACATTATTGTATTTGTATGAACATATCATTCATCACTGTACACTGTTTCTTCTTTATGTCTTTGTTCATAACCAGCCAGTAATAATTGTGCGCAAGTCCTGCTCGCATAGCTTCAGGGATATCGTTCGGAGGATTAACCAGTAATGTTGATCGTCCTTCAATTATGGCTTTTATATAGAGGTAGACGAACACACCACAGTCAAAGCTGCAACATAGAGTGAGTTCATTAGATATTTTCGGTCCGTTCTAATACTATAATACAAATTAACACAATATAGACTTTCGAACTAACCGTCCTCTTTGTTGCTTGCATTTGATGGCTTGATATCTAAATATTTTGCGCACATTTTACTCAATAAAATCAGCATGATGGGCATCAAAGTAGTTTATGATTTTATTAACAGGCTCCATCCAAGCTTCGTGCCCTGCGTAACTGTAATGCTTGACGACTTTATATTTTAAATCAACTTCTACAAGATGCTAATGATCGTGCCTGACCAAAGGGATCAAGAGATGCTCCATACGGAATGCCGTATATTTGTCAATGAATGACAAATATAGCTCGTAATTGTTTGTCTCCAAGCCATAGAGTGAGTGCTGCAAACACATCATGTTTGAGTTGAAATTAAAACAAACATGCGCTGCGAAGGCTAACTAACACCGTATTAATTAGAACTTACATGCTACAAAATAGAACTAACACTGTGTAGATTAGAACTAACACGCAACTAACACTGTGTAGATTAGAACTAACACGCTACAAAATAGAACTAACACTGTGTAGATTAGAACTAACACGTTACAGAATAGAACTAACACCATATAAATTAGAACTAACACGCTACAGAACAGAACTAACATGGTACAGAATAGAACTAACATTGTGTAAATTAGAACTAACACGACATAAAATAGAACTAATATGAACTGCGACAGAACTAACATGATATATATTAGAACTAACACCATATCAATTAGAACTAACACGCTATAGAATAGAACTAACATGGTACATGATAGAACTAAATTGGTATAGATTAGAACTAACACGCCGCTAGTTAGAACTGACAACGCTTAAATTAGAACTAAATGACTTATGGTAGGTTTAAATTGATGCTAACTAGAACTAACGTGACTCATGGTATAACTAGCATGGATTACACAAGATCCAACATGAATTTCAATCAAAACTAACACGGTAAAATTAGGAATAGCATGTTCTTACAAGAAAGTACACTGATACAACTCCATATCCTTTGTCATATGCCTCTTGGTTAAGCATGTCCAAAATTGCTTCTTCCATCTGTAATTGTTATGAAACATTAAAATTCAATTTAAACATTATAATTTGAATTATTAAGCAAGTATATGTTAACCTTGTCGTCAAGGCGGCCACCACGAAGCAAATATAACAACTCTTCCCTGTTAATACTGCTGTTGGATGTTACTATAACATTATATCTCCTGGTATAAATTAGAACTAATATGTGGAGAATTAGCATATAAATAGTCAACTGAAACTTTCCTGTGAATCTTCTGAGAACAAAATTTGGTTAGGCTCTCAATTTGAGCTTTGTCGAGTCTGTCTGCTACTGGAGATGGTATCTTTAAATTATATACAAAAGCACCTGTGCTATCTATTATGCGTAAGTTAAACAATGTAGGGTCTGGAAGCTCATTATTCATCTCTCCCAATAGAGCTACCTCTTCATCTGTCATTGGCTTCAAACTCAACGCATCCCAAGTGGGGATTTGATTACCGGGGTAAAAATGAGTAACTTTGTCAACTAGTTTTACTTTTGGTTCAGGACTTTCAAGTATATCTATACTAATTTTTCCTTTTTCTTTCTTTTGCCTTCAGTATATGGGGTCCTCTTCTATTTAGATCTCCTGCTTACCCTTCTTGGCTGTGGTCTACGCTTTGCTTTCACATTGCTCGTTAGAACTTCTACAAGTTTGTCCACATCATGTTTAATACTCACAAGATCCTCTTCCTCTTGTGCTTCCAACTTATCTACATTCTCCTTCTCCTTATCTACAATATCTTCCTCCTTATCTACACCATCAACATGATCCTCATCAAAACCTTTGTTATCTACAATAAAATTTTTATTTTCCATATGCTCCTCTTTCTTATCTACCATATGCTCCTCTTCCTTATCTATAATATCTTCCATATGCTCCTCTTTCTTATCTACACTATCCTCAATCTTAGTATCTACAGTCTGGTCAACCTTACTATATACCCCCTCTCTTGGAGAAGTAATAGGCTCCTCTTCTATTGCCTCATCATCAGCAGGATGCTTCACATCCTCTTCAACAATCTTATGTACATGTTCTTGCATGGTGGACTCTTCCTTATATACACTTCTTGTTTTGGACTTCTGTTCCTCTTGAGCTTCACGTCGCTTCTTCCTAATTTTATTTGTAATTTTCTGTTTGATATTTGACTTAAGCACCATCGGGTCTATAAACTCATCATGTCTTCCATATTTTTTAATTATCCTGTTAAGCCTGTTGATCTCAATCATGAATTCTTTACAATATTTGCTCTTGGTCTGCTTTGTAACAACAAGAAGTCGCTTGAGAAATTTAGCAGAATTTCTCCAAAATGTGAGTTGCTGCTCAATGGGAAGAACATTGATCTCCTCTTCATCGTCAAAAGCAACGTTAATATGCTTTTCCATGATCTGTTATTGATACAAGATTATAATTTTAAGTAGGATTAAACATAATTAGGATATTCTTTGCAGTTAGTGTGAAATGAGTACGACTTAACATAACAGGATACTTACGTAGCCTATTGAGAAGTTCTTAGTAGTTTCTTCCTGGAAAGCCTTCCTCTTTGCCTGACACTGTTGCTGAAGAACTTCACCCCTCTGTACAGCGGGGCCTTCACCCCTCTGTTCAGCGGGAACATGACCTGGAGAAGCGACCTTCGCAATAGACCTATGAACAAAAGTTATTGACGCTGACTTAGCCTTTGAAGTAATTATCAGCATCCTCATAGATGGGACTTTCTCCTCCCCTGGTGCCCAATTTGTCATTGGAGGTCTGGAGGTGTCTACGAGGGCATATTTCTTTATGCCCGTCATCTCGTAGTACCAAAGCTGTACCAAATATATTTACCATTAACATTTAATACTAGACTAGACCAAAGAGAGTAAAATATGGCTACATCTAGAACTAACATGGTGTAAATTAGTACGTGGTACGACATGAATTATGATAGAACTAACATGACCTATGATAGAACTAACATGGGTGCAGATAGAACTAACATGGTATATGTTAAAACTAACAAGGTGTAGATTAGAACTCACACGAAACAAATTAGAACAAACAAAATCTGCAACAGAACTAATATGGTGTAGATTAGAACTAACATGGTATACATCAGAACTAACATAGAATAAGTTAGAACTAACAATGCATAGGTACGAATTAGAATGAAACAAGATCAGTAAAATATGGAACTTACACACAATAGTGTCATGCAACCTGGGACATATGCGACCCTTTGCTTCTTCTTTCCCTCCAAAGTAACTCCAATGCCCCTGATAATTTTATTATAAAAGAACTTGGCCCATGCAACAGAATTGACCATCTGAATGCTATCCAGGTACCTGAGTAAGGGTCTAGGGATACCTTCCCCTGCTATGGGACTCCATATCATAGAGCATTGGTACAGAATAGCCGTTCAAGTAGCCCTTCAAGATGTTTACGTTGGGTGGTTTCTGCTTTTTTTTAACTTCTTACCCTCTTCAGAAATGAAAAGATTAGTTAAGTATTCCACCTATATTCTGCTTCTTGAGTCCCGATTGTTACTTATGACTTCCCCATAAATTGGGAAATGAGTATGGTTATGGACCCATTGCAAATCAAAACTAACATTTTTCATACACCCACTTTTTGAATCAGGTATACAAAAGGTGTTATTATCTCTGTCAAAAAAGCTCAGCAGCAGCTCAAGTGTTGGCCGATCAGGTGCAGGAGCCCCAAATAAAATATAGTGCTGAAATATAGAATTGTAGTATGCATCCCTATGCCAGTGACGAATCTTCGGGGCAATGCGCTTTATGAATCACCAGTAGGCCCCGATATTGGTGGTTAACCTTAGTGTTTCTGCTGAGCCTATTAGAGCAACTTTTTCCCTGCAAAAAGTTTTTGAATTTGTAAGTTCAATAAGACATATGAACTCATATTAGACCTAACACTAACGAGAACAAAATAGAGCTAATACGTAGTGTTATAGAACTAACATTGGACTCAAACTAGAACTAACATTGAATTCAAACTAGAACTAACATTTGACTCAAACTAGAACTAATTAACAACATTGGACTTAAACTGTATTGTCTCTTCACGGTATAAAGCCATATTCTTGAAGATTAAACCTAGCTATTTCTATTCCCGAATACTAAAGATTAAACTAGAACTAACATTGGACTCAGCCTAATTACTGTTTTTTAAGGGGGGTTTGTTGGTACGACCAGCCATTGCCGTCCTCCTTTTCTGAGCTCGCCATTGTATTGCCTCCTTTTGCATTTCGATTAGGGTTTGCGTAGCTTTCGTAGCTTCCTCCGCACTGCCACCCGCAGATGAAGCGCCTTTTCCTTCCAACTCGGCTCGATGAACGACCTCGCAGTCGTTACTGGATCCTTCCCTGGACGACATTTTCCCAGCAAAAACCCTAGAAACGTTGAAATCCGTACAGAAATTAGGAAGATGAAGAGTTTTTGAGGGTCCTAGGTGGAAGAGAGAGAAAGAGAGGGAGAGTACTTGTAAAGGTATGGGGCGCATTAATCCAGTTCAGTCCCATTAGAGGGGCAAGATCGTAACTTCTTCTGGGCTTTTTCTAAAAAAAGTTAATTCGGAGCCTCATCGCAAATACTATGCGTATTTGGGGCTATTCCACATGGGGCAAAGTACAAGGGGGCTAGTCACACGAAGTTCCCACTTTTGGGGCCTGGGCACATTTTTCCCATTAATAATACTATATATTATACAAAATAATACAAAATAATAATAATAATGCATCGTAGTATTAAAAATGATACATAATAGTATCGATAATACAACAGATTAATTCTATAAATTTTTACTGTACTAAACTAATTTTTTAAATATCAAAACCATTTAATTAACTATAAAACTTGGACTTTAAATCATAGAAAATTTTAGAAAATCAAAAATACAAATACTCTTTCAAAAATTATAATTAAATATTTTAAAATACTAAAAAATTATTTTAACTAATATCAAAATTTCACGGACATTACAGAATGAACTAGAGTAGAAGAAGGATGGTTAGGAGTTGCAGGTTGTGGGGATGATGGTGATGATGTTGAATTTGGAGCGGACCAAGGCACAACAACTGAGAGCCAAGGATGTTGTGTAGAGGTAAGTGGAGGAGCTCCAAGAATGGAGTCATCTTTAAAGGGATATGAGGACTCATCAAATCGCACATGACGAACAATATAAATACGTCTGCTGTGACGATCAAGACAACGATACCTTAGATGACTAGGGCTATATCCTAGAAAAACACAACAAATAGAATGATATGCGAATTTATGTTTGTTGTAAGGACTGATAAAGGGATAGGAGGCACAACCAAAGACTTTGAGAAATTAATAATCACGAACAACTTTGAACATGGTTTCAAAAGGGGATTTTCCCTCTAGAACGGATGTAGATAGGCGATTGATAAGATAGATAGCCGTTTCAAAGGCAAAGTGCCAAAAACGATAAGGTACAAAAGCATGAGCAACTAAAAAGAGACCAGTTTCAATGATATGACAGATTTTCGTTATGTAGAGCCGTTTTGCTCATGAGTATGTGGACATGCAACTTGATGGGAAATATTGCATTGTTTAAAATAAGTAGAGTTTTTGATATTCGCCCCCCCAATCAGATTGAAGCGTCTTGATTTTACAATTAAATTGTCGTTCCACAAATTGCTAAAAACGAATAAAAACATCAACAAATAAAACAAATAAAACAAAATATCTATGACCATTAGAAGAGAGTATGGGTGACAGACCCCATACATCACTAAACACAAGATCCAAAAGACCACTACTTCTAGTACATGTAGGAGGTAAGTCCAAATGACTGGATTTGCCTAGAAAGCAAGCATTATATTTATTTGGATGAGAACGTGGCAAATAAGGAAGCTTGGTTCTGTGAAGAACTTGGGCACAATTCGATCATTTAGATGTTCGAGATGCTGATGCCACATATCTGAAGAAACACACGAACTAACAAAAAAGAAGATGGAGACAACTCTTTATTGAAAGGAGATTGACGAAGCTAGCGATAGAGACCGTTTTTATTAGGTCATTTGAGAAGGATTGCTTTTGAATTTTGATCCTTAATCACAAAGAAAGTAGGGTGAAACTCAAAAAAGCAATTATTATCGTGTGAAAATTGATGAACAGAAAGAAGACGTTTAGTAATGGATGGAACACATAAAGCGTTTGAAAGTTGAAAGATCTTGAAGAAGAGTGAATAAGAGTTGAGCCTACTTGATATATGGACAGTCTCTTACCATTGCCAACTTGAATTTGATCTCATTCTTTGTACTCTTCAGATGTCAGAAAGTTGTTAAAGTTAGGGGCGATATGATGTGTAGCACCAGTGTCAAGGAACCAATCATCAATGGGTTCATAGGAGTGCTGAAATTGTGCTGAATTAGCCTGAGGATTGGGCGGACCACGTCGACAAAATCGACAATGATAAGGACTGTGGCCATGCACTCCACAAACTGGGCAAGGATCAGGACGATTAGAGGAGACACGACCATGTCCACACCCACGCCCACGGTGAAAACGGTTGTCATTGGTAATGTTCGGTTGAAGCATTCACTGTAGGAACAATGGAGGGAACTGGAATAGATTGTGCTGAGAGATGAATTTCATGGCCAACGAGTAAACTACAAAGTTTAGGATAAGTGACTGGTTCCGTCCTGGTAGACAAGGCTAAAATCATCTCACTAGCCAAGGAATTAAAGATAATTGCATTAAAGGTAGCAAGAGGCATGAACTGACCAGCAGCAACAAGTTCATCGAAAAGGTATTTTGCTTTACTCAAGTAGGAGGAGACATAACTATCTATTTTTTTGTAGATTTTGCAATTGAGTGTGTAGTTGAAGAATTTGATTGTGGGACGGAGAGCCAAAAGTTTGGTGCAAAGCCTGCCATACTTCATGGGATGTTGCAAGACCAATAACATATGGGAGAACTTCTTCCGAGAGCGAAGTGGTGATCCAACCGAGGAACATGGAACATGACGAACCCAAGAATGTGATGCTTTGTTTCCACATAAATGAGGGACAAAAGATCTATCTTTAGATTTTAGCATTAAAAATTCATGAATATGAACAACAGAGAATCTTGAATTTTGCTTGCTAAATGATAAATTAGTTGCTGTTGTGGATTTTGACCCATACAACGAACAAAGAGCAAAGGACAAATTCAATGCGAGGATCGTACCGTACTCTCTTACCAATACCCATGGTCAAAGATTTTAGGGAAAATTGCTTTTAGGGAAAAATGCTTCCAGCCCCCAAAAGCCAAGGAAACATGCTTCCCACCCCCAAGACTTGGTCAATGGGTGTTTTACCCCTAAAAATAAAGATTCTGTTCTCTGAGCCCCCAAAACACAAAACCCAAGAGATTAAAATATGTGAAGACCATAATACCCTTCTCTCTCTTTCTTTTTTTATTAAAATATGATGAAGATTATTTTATTATTTTCGTTTTCTCTCTCTCTTTATCAAAATGTACTAAGATGATAGTTGAAATGATTAATGATGATTATTTTATTATTTTCATTTTTTATTATTTTCGTTGTTTGTATTGGGAGATTGTTAAAGTTACGGGTTAATTGTTAATGTTACGAGTTAATTGTTAATGTTACGGGTCAATTGTTAAGGTTATGAATCCTCTCTCTCTCTCTCTCTCTCTCTCTCTCTCTCTATCATGATGTTACTTTGATGATATTGAAATGATTGAAGATGATTATTATCTTTGTGATATCATCTGTGATGTCAGTGCAAGACCGGACGACATCACAGATGATAAAAAGTGGAAAGAGATGGACGAAAATGCTATTGCAAATCTCCATCTGGCATTAGCAGACGGGGTGCTGTCAAGCATAGAGGAGAAGAAGATAACAAAGGAGATCTGGGATACTCTAACAAAGCTATATGAGGCGAAATCTATGCATAATAAAATCTTCTTAAAAAGGAGACTTTACACTCTTAGGTTGGCGGAATCTACATCGATGACCGATCACATCAACATCCTAAACACACTGTTCTCCTAACCCATAACGTTGGGGTATACAGTTGGTGCCAATGAACGTGCAGAACTTCTACTTTAGAGTCTACCTGACTCGTATTAGTAACTCATCATCAACCTGACGAATAACGTCCTCATGGCCTATCTAGTTTTTGATGATGTTGTAGCCGCTATTCTGGAAGAAGAAAATCAGCACAAGAACAAGGAAGACAGATGGGCAAGTTCGTAGCAAGCGAAGGCCTTGTCGGTGATTAGAGGAAGATCAACGGAACGTGGCTCTAGTGGGAGTCATGCCTATGGTAGATCGAAATCACAAAGTAAGAAGAATATCAAATGCTATAATTATGGCAAAAGAGGGCATGTCAAATCGGAGTGTTGGCACAACAAGAAGAGTGAAGATAAAAAGACTTCAGAGCCATCAACATCTCAAGGATGTGTTGTCAGCACATCAGATGATGGTGAAATTTTATATAGTGGAGCCAACACTGTTAATGAAGGTAGAAAGAAGTTTGCTGATGTTTGGCTTTTGGATTCAGTAGCCTCCTAGCACATAACCTCTCGGAGAGAATGGTTTCACAAATATGAACCTATCTCAGGAGGATCTGTATTCATGGGGAATGATCAAGCCTTAGAGATTTCTGGTATTAGCACTATCAAAATTAAAATATTTGATGGTACAATACGCACCATTCAAGATGTGCGACATGTGAAGGGTTTGAAGAAGAATCTATTGTCTTTGGGACAATTAGATGAGCTCGGGTGTAAGACCCATATCGAAAATGGGATCATGAAGATTGTTAGAGGGGCGCTTGTGGTGATAAAAGGAGAAACGATAGCTGCAAATATGTACATGCTCAAGGGAGAAACTATGTAGGAAGCTGATTCATGTGTGACATCAACCAGTCGTGAAGAAGAATAAACCATGATGCGGCATCGCAAACTAGGACACATGTCAGAACAAGGCTTGAAGATTCTCTCCGATCAGAAACTACTTCCCGGACTTAATTCGGTAGCTCTTCCATTCTGCGAGCATTGTGTTACAAGTAAGCAACGTCAGCTAAAGTTCAACACATCGATTTCTAGAAGCAAGGCTATTATGGAACTGGTTCATTCTGATGTATGGCAAGCACCTGTTACATCCTTAGGAGGAGCAAAGTACTTTGTGTCCTTTATTAATGATTATTCTAGGAGATGTTGGGTGTATCCTATCAAGAAGAAGGTGGATGTGTTCTCAGTCTTTAAAGCCTACAAAACGCGGGTCGAGCTTGAATCTGAGAAGAAGATCAAGTGTTTGAGGTCAGATAATGGAGGAGAATACACAAACGGTGAATTCCTAGTATTCTGCAAGCAAGAAGGCATCAAAAGACAATTCAGTACGGCTTATACTCCTCAACAAAATGGAGTGGCATAGCGGATGGACAGAACTCTATTGGAAAGAACAAGAGCTATGTTGGCAACCGCAAATCTGGATAAAGTCTTTGGGTGGAAGCAGTAAAAACCGCCTGTTATGTAGTGAATCGATCCACTGCAATAAAATTGAAGACGCCGATGGAGATGTGGACTGGCAAGCCAGCTGATTATTTCAACCTCCATATATTTGGAAGTTCAGTGTACGTAATGTACAATGCCCAAGAAATTACAACGTTGGATTCAAAATCCAGAAAATGCATATTCTTAGGGTATGCTGATGGAGTAAAGGGGTATCGCCTGTGGGATCCCACTGCCCACAAGGTTATCATCAGCAGAGATGTTATCTTTGTAGAGAACCAACTACAAAGTAAAGAGAAAGAAAGCAGTTCGAGGAAGGACTCGGATACTGTAGCTGTTTAGGTAGAAGATAATCTGAATTTTTCTGAAGCAACACCAGAGCATGATGTACAAGAACCGGTCGAGTCCGAGGCTCCAGAAGTTCGAAGGTCAACTCGTGAGAGAAGACCACCGACTTGGCACTCAGAGTATATTACGAAGAGTAATATTGCATACTGTCTTCTAACAGAAGATGAAGAGCCATCAACTTTTTATGAAGCTATAAATAACACAGATGCATCTTTGTGGATGGCAGCAATGCAGGAAGAAATTGAAGCTCTCCATAAGAACAAGACTTGGGAACTTGTTGTTGGCCTTCTTATTTTGATGATGTTTAACAAACAATTTATTATTAATGTTGTTTGTCTAGTGTTTGTGCATTCCTATGTTTTGTAGACAAACAACGTAATTGGAGGATGGATGGAATTGTGCTTCAACGATGATATCCAATGGAGGTTGGCGGAATGTCGGGTTGAAGCCTATACAATTCAAGTTAAAGATCAAGTTCAAGCTTCATCCGCACGTGTACCAAGTTAAGCTACAATGAAGATCAAGATTGCTTGGGTAATGTAGTTTAGGAGTTTATATTATGTGTGTTAGATACTCTAAGCTCAATATTACACACACACATTATATTGGTTTTCATGTATATATATAGTTTCATATATACATATATGTTTTGGTTTCCATGTATATATATAGGTATATATATACATACATAGTTTTGAGTTTTCATGTTCATAAATATGAGATTACACATTTCATATTTATTATTGTGTTTTGGTTTAGCTATATAGATATGAAACAAATTTACATTCATATATATATTCATATGTTTCATACTCTATTGCGTTTTTGATAACATTGCATAAAATATGCAATTTTGTGAAAATATTATCTTATTAGTTTATAGACTTCAATATTAGTTTATACATGTTTTACTAAGTCTATAACAACATTTCATAAGGTTTTAAAATGTTGTTTGAGTCAAAATATCAAAATATCAATTTTCAGGTTTTCATGTTTTTGAACATATTTGTAAAATGATGATATTTTTCATTTGGGAAGTCCTTTTTCGAAACCAGTCGTTGTAGCATGTTTATTATCATGTCTACAATCATTCTCCAAAGTTTTATATTTTTTGGAATTTGTTTGATATTTTTAAACAGCGTTTTAAAATCAGCAAAACAGTTTTCTGGAATGTCAGATTTCGGTCGACCGCACCGGTCGACCGATCCTGTCTTCATATGCTCACTAGGCGACAGAGAGTCTGTCGGTCGACCGGTCCGGTCGACCGAAAGCTCTATCGGTCGACCGCACCGGGCGACCGACGATGGTCTAGAATGTTTTCTTCGTGTTTTTGCTCTCATCGGTCGACCGACGGAATTTTCGGTCGACCGACAATATGACCGTTAGACACTAACGGCTATTTTCCTGAGCTGATTTCTGGGAGCTTTGTTGTCATTTATCTTGGGGTTTTTGTTGAGATCTTGAGTGGGTATAAATACCCCATTGCTGATCTCTTCTTTGACTAATGAAAAGAAGTTTCTAAACAAGGGTTTTAAAAGAGTTTAAGCTTGTTTAAGGGTTTGGTTTAAAGCTGTTTGGATTTTCACAAGTGGAGGAGATTATCTTCTTGTTTGGGCTTATATCTCCATCTCTCCATCTTGATCTAGAGAAGTTTTCCTAAACTCAACTCTAGCTTTTATCTATAATTACTTGTTTGATTATCATTGCTCTTAAGCTAGATTTTATATTTGAGTTTAGTTGAATTGATTTTATTTACTCATTGTTACACACACCCACATTGAGCTTTTAGTATTTACATACATAGTATAGTTGGGTGGTGAGAGTTTGTAACTTTGAGTTGTGCTTAATTGTGTTCTCATCTATTGTAGATAACAAATTTATATTTGTTACATTGTGAGATTTTGAAGTTTTTGGTGAGCTAGAAAACCGAGTGTGTAGTTCCTAGAGGAGAGGAACGGAGACGTAGGTCGAGGGGACTGAACTCCGTGAAGAAAATTGTGAGGAGTGACGTTGTTCGGTGAGCGTTGAAAACCGACACTGTGAGGTGTGTAGAAGTTCCGGCTTCCAAACCGGGTTGTGATAGTGGATTTCTCCCCGAGAGTGGGGAGCGGAGACGTAGGACGGAAGGTCCGAACTCCGTGATCATATTGCTTGTTTGAGTTTGCTTTGGCGTTCATTCATATTTATGTTCATATCTTATATCGCCATTGTGCATTGCTCATTTCTATATCATCCACTATCTTGTTTATATTGTTTACCCCTTGTGTTTGTTTATATATCCTTGCATATATCATATTGTATATCTATTCTTGTTAGGATATATTTTGTTCATATTGTTTATCCTAGCTTACATATCTTGTTGTATTTCATACTTACTAGGATAACTTGTTAATTAATTTTAATTGGCATTTAAATCGGATTAGATTAGCATAAGACCCTAATCACCCCCCCTCTAGGGTCTAACACTTGTGTCACTGCCACAAGGAAGAATGATCATTGGAAACAAATGAGTCTACAAGATCAAGTGAAATGGTGATGATCAAGTGGAGCGGTATCGTGCTAGATTAGTGGTAAAAGGATATGCTCAGAAAGAAGTTATTGATTTTAATAAAATATTTTCTCCTGTAGTTCGACTAACAATAGTCCGAATAGTCCTGGCTATGAGCGCTATATTTGACTTACATCTAGAGCAGCTAGATGTGAAAACAACATTTCTTCATGGAAATCTTGAAGAAGAAATTTACATGCTCCAACCAGAAGGTTTTGAAGAAAAAGAAAGAGAGAACTTGGTTTGCAGATTGAACAAATCTCTGTACGGTCTAAAGCAGGCGTCGATGTGTTGGTACAATAGATTTGATTCATTCATCATGAGCCTTGGATACAACAGACTTAATTCAGACCCTTGTGCATATTTCAAGAGGTTTGATGAAAATAACTTTGTTAGCTTATTGTTGTATGTTGACGACATGTTGGTTGCAGGCCCCAACAAAGATCGTATCAAAGAATTAAAGGCTCAGTTGGCTAGGGAATTTAAAATGAAGGATTTAGGATATGCAAACAAGATTTTAGGGATGTAAATTTACTGAGAGAATTAATAGGAAGATTTGACTTTCTCAGAAGAACTATTTGAAGAAAATCTTGCGACGCTTTAACATGCAAGATTGTAAGTCAATTTCTACCCCACTTCCTGTTAATGTCAAGTTATCCTCTAGTATGAGTCCTAGCAGTGAAGAAGGGAGGATGAAGATGTCTCAAGTATCGTATGCATCAGCAGTGGGAAGCTTAATGTTCGCGATGATTTGTACAAGACCAGACATTGCACAAGCAGTGGGAGTGGTTAGTCGATACATGTCGAATCCTGGTACAGAGCATTGGAATGCTGTAAAGAGAGTTCTAAGATACATTCAAGGAACCTCAAATGTTGCATTATGTTATGGGGGATCTGATTTTATTGTTAGTGGATATGTTGATTCTGATTATGTAGGTGATCATGATAATAGCAAATCCATCATAGGCTATGTGTTTGCACTTGCTGGCGGAGCTGTAAGCTGGGTTTCAAAACTGCAGTCAGTTGTTACTACTTCAACAACAGAAATAGAGTATGTAGCAGCTACACAAGCTAGTAAAGAAGCGATGTGGTTGAAGATGGTGCTGGAGGAACTCGGCTATGAACAAAAGAAGATTTCTCTATTTTGTGACAGTCAGAGTACTTTGCATTTGGCAAAAAATCCAGCCTTTCATTCAAAGACCAAGCACATTCGAGTTCAGTATCACTTCGTTTGTGAGAAAATGGAAGAAGGAACAGTGGATATGTAGAAAATTCACACCAAAGGCAACCTAGCAGATTTTTTGACAAAAGCGATCAGTACTGATAAATTTATTTGGTGTCGATCCTCCTGTGGTCTGCCAGAGACATAAGTAACATAAATATGGCAAGATAGAAAGAATGGTGTGAAGATATGATTGACACTCAATCAAATCTTCAAGTGGGAGATTGTCAGGCGCCTAATGAAGCCACAGCGCCGAAAGCCCACAGCCGCAATGGTTGAAAAAGGAGCACGTGGGCCCCACGACCGAAAAACTCAGCAACTGGTTCTTTGACATTTTAAAAGAAAACAAATTTTGCGGGTCCCACAACATAGTAAAATATTAGTATTTTATTATGCATAGTATTTTTCCGAAAACTATAAATAGGCTCCAAAATTCTTAAGGAAATCTTATCCCAGAAACAACTTCTTATATAGAAGAGTGAGAGAGAAAAAAATTAGAGAGAATTTCTCCTTGTAAAAGAGAGAGAGTTTGTAACTCCAGAGTTTTCTCCTCATAGTGAATTCTTCTATGCTTGCCCGTGGACGTAGGCAATCAAGTGCCGAACCACGTAAATCTGTGTGTCCAATATTTTATCTCTACTTTTGCTCAATTATTGCTGAGATCCTACTCTATTAGACCACAGGTTTGTCCCAACAGCTAGAGCTCACTTAAAAAAAAATCAAGAGACCCTAACACTAATTTTATGGGATATAAATGTGTCGAATTTAGATGTCGTTGATATAGGGAGTCAGTTCATTGCTTGTTATATGGCTTCAAAAAATAGGAAACTTAAATGTTCAACTATCTTCATATATGCTTCTAATCATTTTAAGGAAAGGAAATGTCTCCGGAAGATTACTGGTTCAATTTCTAGACCTATTCATGGGCCATGGATTCTTAGTGGAGATTTCAATAATCTGCTAGAGTTGATAGAGTCTTAATCAACTCAGATTGGATTAATTCTTATAATGCTAACTGTGTGAAGTATTTAGAACCATCATCTTTTTCTGATTACTCCCCTGGGATTATTTCAATTTTTGAGGATCATAGCAAGCTTAGAAAACCATTCATACTTTTTAATATGTAGGCTAATCACTATAAATTTAAAATGTCATCAAGGATATATGGCAACAAAGAATACAGAGGTGTACTATATTTCAGTTAGTGTCAAAGTTGAAGTATCTCAAGGGCAAATTCAAAGATCTTAATAATAAAGAATACGGTCATATCGACAGTCAAGTTGTAAGAGCTATGTAGGAAGTGAGTTATGTTCAAATGCAATCGCAAAGTAATCCTTTAAACTATGTGCTTATAATCAAGAAAAACCTAGCATTAGATAAATTTATGAAATTAGCTGCTGCCGAGATGTCCTTTTACCAAGAAAAGGCTAGGATTAATTAGAGTGTACAAGGTGATGAATGCACTGAGTTCTTCCATTCAGTAATGAAGAGTAGGAGGCATCTCAATAAAGTGTTTGTTCTACATGACAAGCAAGAAAATAGATTTACAGAAGAATAGGATAATGTGCAGGAGATCCTCTAATTTGTAAGGGTTGATGGGATCAAGTGAATGTTAGACCCTAGAGGGGGGTGATTAGGGTCTTATGCTAATCTAATCCGATTAAATGCCAATTAAAATTAATTAACAAATATATTCTTACAAGATAGATATACAAAGAGTTATGTGCAAGAATATGCAATATACACAAGGTGATATATCCTATATGATAGAAATATATGCAGGATATATAAATAACACAAGGTAAACAATCTAAATAGGATAGTAGATGAAATGAATGAGCAATGCACAATTGACGATATGAGATAAATGCAAAAACAAACACGCCAAAGACAAACTCAAACAAGCAATATGATCACGGAGTTCGGACCTTCCGTCCTACGTCTCCGCTCCCCACTCCCGGGGAGAAATCCACTATCAACCGGGTTTTCTACGTTCACCCGAACAACGTTTACACCTCACACTCGGTTTTCTAGCTAACCGAAAACTTTACAATCAACACACTATTGTAATCCCACTCTACACCCACTAAGTGTTGGACCTAGCTGTGTCTCCCTCAAGTGCTCGGTTACAACCTCTCCCTAGGCACGTCAACCAACGCCACTCCTCTTGGGACGATCCCCGACTCTCACCACACACTCCTCACTCGGTGTACAAGTGTATTACAAAGTGAATCTCACAATTAGGCTCAATACAATAATTGATTGTTCTCAACTATGGATGAGAATACAATGAAAGCTCACACTCAATGTTACAACTCTCACAACCCCAAATATATTATGAGTGCAAATACAATAAGCTCAAAGTGGGTGTGTGTAACAATGAGTAAATAAAATCAATACAACTAAACTCAAATATAAAATCTAGCTTGAGAGCAATGATAATCAAACAAGTATATAAATGTAAAGCTAGAGTTTGAGTTTAGAAAACTTCTCAATTGATAACAAGATGGAGAGATGGAGATTGAAGCCCAAACAAGAAGATAATCTCCTCCACTTGTGAAAACTTCTTCACAAACAAAACAAACCCTTAAACACACTTAAACCTTGTTTAAAAACTTGTTTAAAAACTTCTTGAATAACCTAAAAAGACATCAGCAATGGGGTATATATACCCACTCACAAACTCAGTCAAAAACACCCAAGAAAAAGACAAAAAGACCCAGAGAAAATCGGCTCAGAAAAGAGCCGTTAGAAAGCAACGGTCATATAGTCGGTCGACCGGAAATTCTATCGGTCGACCGCCATCCAGGTCGAACACCAGAAAAACAATCTGGAACTTCTTCGGTCGACCGACGGAATTTTCGGTCGACCGATGGGAGCTCTCGGTCGACTGTACCGATCGACCGACAGACTCTCTGTCGCTCAGTAAACTCATGAGTTCAGGATCGGTTGACCGGTGCGGTTGACCGAAATCTGACATTTTAGAAAAACAGTTTTAAATAGATTTTTGACTTTTAGAAAATTGTTAAAAATAACAAATGAAGTCCAAAAATAATGAAACTTTGGGAAAAGTATTTAAACATGAAAACAAACATGTTACAAAAGGAATTTTCCAAATTGCATTTCTCATTTGTGAAAAATCATCATTTTGCAAAATGGTTCAAAATACGAAAACAAAACATACATGTTTTTGACATTCGACATAAAACATGTTTTGAAACTTTGCACAATGATTTTGTAGACTTGAAGAAAGATGTATATGATGATTGTTAAGTCTATAAACTAAGAATATGATATTTTTACAAATACATTAGAAAATGAAACATAGGAGTATGTATATGAAAATATATTTGTTTCATATCTAAGTAGATAAACTAAATCATAATAGTAAATATGAAATATGTAATTTCATATTTATAAACATGAAAACCAAAACTTGTATTATATGTATATAACTATATATACATAGAAACCAAAACTTATGTATA
>BQKN01000109.1:603556-669952 GCA_022839385.1 Asparagus kiusianus | reverse complement strand
GGGTGGGCATACCCAATTGTGTGTCTCAGCATCTCCCAAAGTCTGAGACACACTATGTGTCTCGCACGGGCTCCGAGACAGCCGACGAGAATATTCCAGATGCGGTTTTTTAGGCCTGCTTTCGATCCTAATTCTTTGGGTATAAATAGGAACTCGTTCCTAGGGTTTCCTAGAGGGTTTACTAAGGTTTTAGGTAGCTACAGAGAGAGTTTTTCAGATCTAAAATGTGAGTTCTTGAGGAGAGAAAAGAAAGAGAACTTGGAGCGATTGTACAAGAAAGAGGTCAGTTTTCTTGGGTAAAATTGAAGACTCTTCTCTTTGGGACGAGTTTGCTAGTTGTGCAGATCATTGGTGTTCTCCTTCATAGTGAAATCTCCCTTCACCCCTCTAAGTGGACGTAGGCAAGTTTGTCAAACCACGTAAATCTCATGTTTTTATTGTTTTCTATGTGGTGGCTATTGCTTGTTGATTTCCTCGATATTCAGACCTAGATCTAATATTGAGAAGAGTTTATATCTCACCTTGATGAGATATATTACTTATGTTCTTGTTTCCATCACAAAACAGGAACATCGAGATTGGCATGTGTTTTGTGAAAATAAAAGCCAGTGCTTTCTCTCAAGGCGATTCACTTTCACGGTGAAGTGAGCGTGTCGTGCCCCCCTAACAATTGGTATCAGAGTCCCTTGATCAGATTAGTGGTGGTAGAACTTCTAATTTGAGGTGGTGCTTAGTTATTGTGTGGTGCACACAATGTGTTTGTTGAAATTCCTGAGAGAAACAGATTTAACTAATACATGCGGAGAATGACATCTACCAGTAAACCTGTCAAAGTGGGAAAGTATGACATTGAAAAGATCAATGGGAAGAATAATTTTTCCTATTGGAGGATGCAAATGAAAAACTCGTTAATTTCACAGAAATTGCACAAGGCTTTGGTAGGAAAAGAAAAGAAGTACAAAGATATGTCTGATGAGGATTAGAAAGAGTTAGATCTCGAAGCACGAGCGTCGATTATCCTATGCCTTGAGAGAGATGTATCTTTCTTGGTGGATGGAGATGAAACGACTGCGGGTATATGGTCAAAGTTAGAGAGTACCTTCATGACAAAGAGTCTAACAAATTGCTTCTACTTTAAATCCAAATTGTATACTTGTAAAATGGAGGAAGGAACATCAATCCGAGAATACATGAACAAGTTCAATAGGATCATATCGGATTTGAAGGAGATCGATATGATAGTAAAAGACTAGGATCAAGCACTTATGCTACTTCTTTCTTTACCGAAGTCTTATGAGAACCTGGTACAAACATTGATGCTTTTAGGTGATAATTTGAAGATGGATTAGACTAGAACGACGCTTCTAGCAGATGATCTTCAGAAAATTACAACTAGTGACATGGCCACTAGTAGTAACAAGGAGAAAGCACAAGGATTGTTAGTACGAGGAAGGGGCAATGAGCGAGGAAAAGGCTAGGGAGGAAAGTCTAGATCGAAATCGAGACCTCTTGCTAGAAGACCGTGTTTCAAATGTGGTGAGCTTAGGCATTTCAAGGTTGAATGTCCTAACAAGAGAGTAGGTGGGAAGAAGAACAACAATAAAATCAAGAGAAGAGAAGGTAAGGAAGAGGCAAGCTATGTCTCAGAGGAAGGGAGTGAAAAAGAATGCTACACCGTTACGTGTGGTGAAGATACCTCCAGTAAGAGAATTCTTGATTCGGATTGCTCTTACCATATGTGTCTAAATAGAAAGTGGTTTACTACCTATAGGAGCATACCGTATTGATGGGGGAAAAACTATGCTTGTAAAATGATGGGGTTTGGTGATATTAAAATCAAGATGCATGATGGAGTGATCAGAACCCTGGCGGATGTGAAGCATGTTCCCGACTTACGGAAGAATCTTATCTCACTTGGTGCTTTGGACTGCAGTGCCTATAAGATAGTTACAAAGAACACAGTAAAGAAGGTTGTTGGAGGTTCCTTAGTAGTGATAAAGGGCATTCGTCATGGTAATTTATATACTCTCTCGGGTACGATAGTGATAGGAGATGAAGCAGTTGGAACTGATGGAAGTGGTGGAGACCCATGTGAGTACACTCGGTTATGGCATAGGCATCTTGGAAACATGTTAGAGAAGGGTCTAGATCTGCTCGGTAAAGAAGGTTTGCTGAAGAATATGAAGAAACCTTGCATGGATTTTTGCGAAGATTGTGTGTACAGAAAGGCACACGGGGTCTAATTCTTGAAAAGCAAGCACAAGAGTAGAGATATATTAGACTATGTACATACAGATGTTTGGGGTCCGGCTCCGACAATTTCTAATGGCGGTTCCAGGTATTATGTGTTTTCATCAAAAGTTGGATTTTCTATTGTTGTCGAACCTGTTACACCATTTATCAATTATAAGTTCAAGTTGATCTTTTTATAAGATCTCCTTACAATGAGAAAAGTAAAGATTACAACATTACGAAACAAAATGCTATAGTACTTTATCTCTTGTTGCTTTGTGTGGGATCTTTGCCTATGCCGGGGATGCGTTAGTCCGTGGACCACTGCAGATCAGATCAGGTTGATAAGTATAATTATACTATTGCTTCACGAACAAACAATCGCATTAGCGACAATCACGACCAAGCAAGATTGTGGCTCTTCTTGAGATCAAAATAAAGTTTGATCCTGAGGAAGGAGGAAAAGAGAATCTCAAATCTTTCGAAGGATTTTTCTTTATGAAAAAGTTCGCCAAGATTTGCTAATTCTCCTTTGAAATTCGTGGTCTACTGTTCAATTGGACAGCACCTCGACCTTAGATTTCAGATCCTCTCAATTCAAGACCCTGGGCTTCTATTTATAGGCTTTTGTCACTGTGTTTTCTGATAAGATCAAGTGTTTTAACATTATCTACAGTTAATAACCGCCCAGACGCACTTAAAGATAGCTTCATAATAGTTGGGAGGTCCTGGAACGAAAGAATTCTAATAAAACATCAAAATCTGCGTTTTGGGTGGTTTGGGAGGCTAAATACATCGTGGTGGCTCGGAGCTGTGCGAGCCGCCAAATGGTGACTCGCACGGGCACGAGTGACCATTTGGTGACTCGCATGTGTGCGAGCCTCCTGGTCTGTTGTTGTGTCTTTTTGACCCTTTTGGCTATTTGTATCTCCTTCGGTTTGCTTGTTTTCCTCTTTTACGCGTGTTTCATCACTTTGTTGACTTATGTGCTTTACCGATTTGCTTCATATGTCTTATTGACGTTAGTTAATCTTCTTTGACTCGGATGATGACACTCATTATGTTCTCTTTGTTTTGAGCTACGTGTGGAAACTCATATGCAATTTTTAACACCTACATTATGTCTTATTTATAGATGATTATTCTAGGTATGCTTGGGTTTATTTTCTTAAGCATAAAAATGAGGTATTCGAGACATTCAAGAAGTGAAAATCAATGGTTGAGAACAAAACAGACAGGAAATTGAAGACACTGAGATCTGATAACGGTACAAAGTATACAGATGGTGCTTTCAAGAAGTTCTGTGATCAGGAGGGTATCGCTCGACACTAGATAGTTAGGTCTACACCACAATAGAATGGAGTCACAGAGAGACTGAACTGTACATTGTAGGAGAAAACAATGAGTATGCGATCATATGCTAGTTTGGGTAAAGAATGGTTGTGTGGAAAATTCGTTGTAAAAAGACAGTGAAAGAAAATTGACTTGTATTCTCTCAAAATCAATTACAATTGGATTTTCTGATTACAAAAGAGAGGAGAATGAATTTGATTCTCCCCTTTTTTTAAATCTGGGTTCTCCACGGTGGCGATGGAGTACCTCCCTCAAATGCTCGCATCAAGTTTGCTCTCCATTGACGATCCGCACGTCTTGATTCACTAGAATGATATCTCCTCCTCACGATTTGACGTTATGGAGAACTTGCAAAGCAAGTTTTAGAACTCTGAACGAGTTTTGAAGAACTCTGTAAAAGAATTGATTTGAACCGAAAATCGGTTAATAAGCTAAGGATGAAGAAACTCTTGTTGCAGATCTCCCAAGCTCTAGAAATGCTCCAAGGATTCCCCCTTAGTTGCCAAGTCTCAGATCCGAAAAAGCCAGCCTGAACTCAATTGAGTTTACCCTTATTTATAGGGGATTAAGGGGGTGTAACTGCCCCTTAAATCACTCCTAAGTGAGGTGTAACCACCCTCCAATCGTGGAAAATAGTTTTAGAACCGTTCAGCTCATGTTGAATGAGTCAAACAACGCCCAAGTTAGCGTTCAGGACCCTAACTCCGTGTTTTAGACTGGAGACGCGGAGTTGGGCACTTGCTGGATGTTGAAAAACACGAGGGTCACCCGCGTTTGGTTTGCTGAGGATTGGAAACGCAGGGGTCGCCTGCGTTTTGCTTGTTGAAGCTTGGAAACGCGAGGGTCACCTACGTTTCAAGAATTAGAATGCGGAGATGACTTCCGCGTTTAGAAAGGGCTAGTTGACTTGTAGCCTCTTCTGTAGAGCGTTGTAAAGACCATTGTTGAATGATCTTCGTCTTTGCTCCTCGAAAATATGGGAGTTGTCAGATTGTAACTCCCGATGTTGATTGTGAAGGTTGTTGATTAGAGCTTTCATCAGTTGTTGTGAAGGTCGTCAAATTGTAACTTTCTATGTGAAAGTCTTCAAATTGTAGCCTTCTGGAAGTCGTCAGATTGTAACTTCCATCATTGGTGTTTGATGGGGATCAGCTATCTATTTTGATTTTTAGACAACCAACAGAACTACCTCCAAAGTTTTCGAAAGTTCACGGTTGACTGGGACGAATTTTCGGAATACTTTGGATCTCAACTCTGATCTTAGAGCTGTTGATTCCTTATGGTAAAGGATTTGTTCTCTGCTCTTTCTTTAAAGGCATCTTGGCTGAAGGGATTTGCCACGTAGCACCTGTGTGAAGGTATGTGCCATAATCCTACTTCTGGAATGCAGGGGTGGACCCTGTATTTTGAACTTGAGACGCGGGTCTTACCCTTGCATGTTGAATTTGGAACACGGATGTGACCTCGGCGTTCGGTTTTTGCATCGCGGGTCTGACCTCAGCGTTTTGACTTAAGACATGGAAGTGACTTCCGTGCATTTTTGACTAAGTCTTTGAGATTTGTCTTTAGCTCATCTGTTTCAAGTCTCAGCTCACATCCATTAAGCTGATGAGCCTACAAACATGCATGGATTTTGCTGTCTTTTTCACGGTAAAAGACTAACCGGTAACGCGTGTTAGGCATAGACTTATCTCTAATTAAGGATCAAGATAAAGTCCCCCATGCGTGTGAGGCATGGATTTTGGTGATTATTAATTTAATGATAATCACCGGCTACGATATCGAATACGTAGACTTTGTCACTGTTTCTTCCTGTGTTATTCGAAACACTGAAAGAAAGTTAAAAGCGCCAAATGTGTAATATTAACTTGGCATGAATTTTCATTTAGAGTAAAATTCAGAAATTTTCTTTATTATCACTAGGATAATTCTAGAAAATATGTAATCCACTGGGGATTTTATAATGAAAACTTGCTATTCTTGTTGAGAAAGGATTAACAATTTCTTGGGGGGTTTGACTGTTAGAGGTGTGATGTTAACCTAATAGTATTTTATGGACCTATCACTCTATTGAAGAGAGTCGATAAGTTGATTTGTGTTGTCAGAGGTGCGATGTTAACTTGACTAGAATTTGAGGACCTATCGCTCTATTGAGGAGAGTCGATAAGTGGATTGTGTTGTCAGAGGTGTGAGGTTAACTTGACGGGAAAGATATTGCGATCGGGGCAATTTTTTGGACATATCGCTCTATTGAAGAGAGTCAATTAGTTGATTTTGTCAGAGGTATGATGTTAACGTGACAGGAATTGTGTTGCGATCGGAGCAACTTTGTGGACTTATTATCCCATTGAAGAGGATTGATAAGTGAATTTGTCAAAGGTTTGGTGTTAACATGACAAGAATTTATTACGATCAGGGCAACTTTGTGGACTTATCATCCTATTAAAGAGGATTGATAAGTGAATTTGTCAGAGGTTTGGTGTTAACATGACAGGAATTTGTTACGATCAGGGCAACTTTATGGACTTATTATCCTATTGAAGAGGATTGATAAGTGGATTTGTCAGAGGTTTAGCGTTAACGTGACAGGATTTGTGTTACGATTAGAGCAACTTTGCAGACTTATCATCCTATTGAAGAGGATTGATAAGTGGATTTGTCAGAGGTTTAGTATTAACATGACAGGATTTGTGTTGCGATTGGAGCAACTTTGTGAACTTATCATCCTATTGAAGAGGATCGATAAGTGGATTTGTTAGAGGTTTAGTGTTAACATGACAGAAATTTGTTGCGATCAAGACAACTTTGTGGACTTATCATCCTAATGAAGAGGATTGATAAGTGGATTTGACAGAGGTTTAGTGTTAACGTGACAGCATTTGTGTTGCGATTGGAGCAACATTGTGGACTTATCATCCTATTGAAGAGGATTGATAAGTGGATTTGTCAGAGGTTAGCGTTAACATGATAGGAATTTGTTGCGATCAGGACAACTTTGTGGACTTATCATCCTATTGAAGAGGATTGATAAGTGGATTTGTCAGAGGTTTAGTGTTAACGTGACAGGATTTGTGTTACGATTGGAGCAACTTTGTGGACTTATCATCCTATTGAAGAGGATTGATAAGTAGATGGACTATCAGAGGTGATATTTAATGTGATAGTTTTGGCTGACTCGCCATCCTACTTAAAGAGGATTGGTGAGGGAATTTGGAAAAAATGGACTATTAGAGGTGATCATTAACGTGATAGTTTTGGCTGACTCACCATCCTACTTAAAGAGGATTGGTGAGGGAATTTGGAGAAAATGGACTATCAGAGGTGATCATTAACGTGATAGTTTTATGGACCTGCCATCCTATTAAAGCGGATTGACAAGTTGATAGACTATCAGAGGTAAATATTAACGTGATAGGTTTGTGGTAAATTTTGTGGTTGACAGAGGTATTATATTAAACATAACAATTTAGAAAATTTATTACTCATAATCCAATGAACTATAAATAAACCAACCCCCAGTCTTGAACAAGTACATGGGGAAAAGGGTAGATAACGCACATCGCCTAGTGGGCCACTATCTAACGAGTTTAACTATCAGAAGTAGCTATTAACGTGATAGTTATTGGACCCGCCATCCCACTGAAAAGGATTGTCTTAAGTTGCCATAATATCTTCCCTTTCTGACTGAGAAGATTGGGCTTGGACCGATTGCTCAGGAGAAGATTGAGCTTGGTCCGATCGCTCAGGTTGATCCTGCCTACCTTGTTCTTCAGCTTTGATCCTGACAATAATCTTTTGAGTCTGTTCACCTTGAGAAATTAGTTGTCTCCAGGAACGGTATTCTGCAACTCCTATTCAGGCTAGGAGATCGGTTTGCAAGTTGTGTCGACAGGTCTCTACCAGTGTAGACTGTGTCATACCTGACGAACATCGCAGAGCCATGTTTCAAAACCTCTTGATGAAGGCTTTGACGGACTCCCTCTTCTTCTGCTTAGTGGCGAGAAGGGTATTGATGGAGACTTCTGTATCCTCTTCAAAGAATCTTGACAGGAAGAGTCTCTCTAGATCTGCTCACTTTTGGATACACCCCGCAGGCAGTTTCCTGAACCATTCAAAGGCAACTCCCTTGAGGGAGCTGATGAATAATCGAGCCAGTATGGCGTCGTTTGATATCACATTCCCAGTCTATGACTTGAAATAATAGATATGTTGGTTCGGTGATCCCGTGTCATCAAAAGTTTGTAGCGTCGGGATTTTAAACTTTAGAGTATAAGGGGCTGCATCCCATTCGGCAGGATAGGACCTGGTAACTCCCTCATCTTGGAGCTCGCTTCTATTAGCAATAACATTAAGACGGGCTTCCAATTCTTCCATTTTGGTCGACTGGAGATTCTGATCGTTCTCCGTCTCTCTTCCTTCATTAGAGGAAGATTCCAGGTTGTGGGCTTCTTGGTCAGAAGCCGCGTCATCAACCACTTTTCCCTTCCCTTTGCTTGTGTAAAGTCGGGATGAAGACGCTTTTCTCTTCCGGGAAGATTCTTGCTAGGCGACGAATCTATCTCCTGAGATTTGGCCTTATCTGCGACGAGTTGATTTAATAGGGCCAGGAGTTCATTGATGACCTCCTGCTGAGATTTGAGCATGGCCTCCTATTCATCAAGTCTCTTCGCAAGATCTTCATGGTTTTCTGTCATATAGGCGGAGCTCTTATGTTCAACAAAAGAGCTTGATGATTGGGACTCTGCAATGGCTGAGTATTCATCATCGGAATTGGTTCCTCTAGCTAACTTTCGATAGTTGACAGGGGGAATGGCACCTGTTCGCGTCCGAGTGCGTTGGTAGATTCCTTCAAACTTGTTAGCAATTTCTCTGACGGTCGGTGAATGACTTGTCTCAGAGTCATCGGAACTAGGACCCGAGGCTTTGCCTCTACCGATCACATTGTAGTGATCCCAAGATATTCGGTCTCTGGAGACTTCTTCCTGTGAGAACGTCGTCGTTGGTTAGGCAATGCAATGTTCGTAAATTAGTCGAACACCAACAGTTTGGCCGCATATGAGCAGCATTGACATCCCGAGAGGACCGTAGGAATCAGTTGTTCACATTGGAATGAACGAATAACTTGTTGCATCGGTCTTTCTCTCGATATGAACTCTCTCAAATCTGTTATGAAGATTTGAGGAGAGTTACTCACTGACCATGAGGTTTGAATTGGAACCCCTAGTCCATGATTGACAGGACTGGCTCTTGGTGAACATGGATCTGGTTGAGATACCTTGAATCCATGAACTTCTTATATCCACCCCTTAATCTAGACGCGCTACGCAGAGTATTTGGGGGTCTCGCTGACCGGGGGTTCCGGAGGGGATGGAATACCCCTCGGCGGGGTTCGGGGTAGCGCCCCGAAGCTCCACAGTATACACGCGTTTCTGTATTGGATTTGGAACTTGGGACGCGAGGGTCGCGTTTGGCACTTGAGACGCGAAGGTCGCGTTTGGCACTTGAAACACGAAGGTCGCGTTTGGCACTTGAAACGCGAAGGTCGCGTTTAGCACTTGAAACACGAAGGTCACATTTTGGTTTGGCGACATGAGGGCTGCGTTTTGGTTCTGGGACGCATTCCTGAGAGTTGTGTTCTGCCAGATCAACGTAGTTTTGATGTCTTCATTTTAATGTTGGAACGTGCCTCTGAAGGCTGCGTTTTAATTGAATAACGCGCCACAGAGGGCTGCGTTTGGTATAAGCTGAGCCCACTCCTTCAGAGGAGTGACTGTTCGAGCAATCTTGGCTAAACAAGAGGGCTTCCTTTGGCAAAGGAGCAACATTTGGAGCTTGAGTCTCCTTGAAGACTTTGCGGATCTTGCGCATAGCCTTGGGGCTAAGGGATCCGGAGGAGGTGGACTCCTCAAACTTGGCTTGATCAAACTCTACCACTAGAGTTTCAACGGTCGTTCCAGTGAGATGAACATCGAATTGTGCCACCACTTCTTCGTCAGAGAAGCTCATCCCCAGCGGAGTCACCATCTTTTGTTTGTGGAAAATTTGAAGTAAAAAGACAATGAAGGAAAAATTGATTTGTATTCCTTTGATCTCAATTACAATTGGATTTCTGATTACAAAAGAGAAGAGAATGATCTGGATTCTCCCCTTTGTTTAATTCTGGGTTCTTCACGGTGGCGATGGAGTGCCTCCCTCGAATGCTCGCGTCGAGTTTGCTCTCCATTGATGATCCGAACGTCTTGATTCACTGGAACATGGTCTTCTCTTCATGATTTGACGCTGTGGAGAACTTACGTGGTAAGTTTGAAACTCTGACCGAGTTTAGAAGAACTTGTAGATCAAGTTGGAAACTCTGGACGAGTTGATAACTTAGATCGAGTTTAACTCTGAACGAGTTTGAGCTCTTGAAAAAAGAGTTGATTTGAACGAAAAAGTCAGTTAATAAGCCAAGTATTCAAGCTCCACGATGATCTGCTCAAGAGACTTCTTCTTTGCTATCGAAAGAGAAGATGAATTGGAGATGCCCTTTGCTGCTCTCTAGATCCGAAAAATGTTCAAGGATCCAAAGATAATCCGGCAGCCCCTCTGAAGCTCCTCCAGATCCAAAAAAGCCGATCCTTTAACTCAATTGAGTTTACCCCGTATTTATAAGAGATTAAGGGTGGTAACTGTCCCCTTAATCCGCTCTAAGTGGGGCAGAAATCCCTTGAATCATGGGAGAAAAATGGTTCCTGGAATTATTTAGTTCGTGTTTGAATGAGTCAAACGCTGAAAAATAGCATTCAGGGCCCAAACTCTGCGTTTTTAGACTAAAAACACAGAGTTGGGCCTATTTTGGTGGCTGAACGCACAGGTCGCGCTGCGTTGTAAATCTGAAACGCAGAGTTAGGATGATTTTAGGCTAAAACCGCACAGGTAGCACTGCGCAGAGATGAACTCTGCGTTTTGGACCTGGGACGCAGAGTTGGGTTCTGTATGAACTGTACGTTTTTGGACCTGGGATGCAAAGTTAGGCTCCGCATGAACTGTGCATTTTGAGCCTGGGACACAGAGTTGGGCTTTACATGAACTGTGTGTTTTGGACCTGGGACGCAGAGTTAGGCTCTGCATGAACTATGCGTTTTGGACCTGGGACGCAGAGTTGGGCTCCGCATGAACTGTGCGTTTTGAGACTGGGACGCAGAGTTAGGCTTTGTATGAACTGTGCGTTTTGGACCTAGGACGCAGAGTTAGGCTCTGCATGAACTGTGCGTTTTGGACCTGGGACGCAGAGTTGGGCTCCGCATGATCTGTGCATTTTTGTCGTTGGACGCAGAGTTAAACTCTACGTTTTTTATTCTCAAATGCTGTCACGACCTTTGCGTTTTGAGTTTAGAACGCGGGCATGAACTCTGCGTTTTGAGTTTTGGATGCAGAGGTGAACCTTAGGTGGGCTCGGTGAGCTTCAGGCTAAGTCCAATGTTTAGGCGAAGTCCAGTCCTGCAAACGGACTTCAGAGCATAACTTGCTACGAAGAACATGTCATAACTTTCAAACCGTAAGTCAGAATTAGACGAATTATATATAAAAATCGGCTATCTCGACGAGACGGAGCCGACCAAACCTACCCATAGGGTTCGGTTTGCTCTGTCAATTTTGCCAAATTCCTTACGGTTTGAGAGATATCTGCATTTTAATATGAAGACACCGTCAATTTGTAGTCTCTTTTGCTAGAGTGTTGCAAAGATCGTCACCTCGTAACCTTCGTCTTGGATCCTTGAAAATATGAGAGTCGTCAGATTGTAACTCCTGATTTTGATTGTGAAGGCTGTTGATTAGAGCTTTCCTCAGTTGTTGCGAAGGTCGTCAGATTGTAACCTTCATCTATCCATGTGAAAGTCTTCAAATTATAGCCTTCTAGAAGCCGTCGAATTGTAACTGTTAGCCCTTATGTTTTGATGATGTTCTTACAACCACCATTATCGGTACTAATGGCTTATTGAGTGAAAATGTAGTAATCCTATTTATCAAGCTCGTTAGTGCCATTAAAGGAGGATGGATGGAATATATGCTACAAAGATGATATCTAAAGGAGGAGGAGGCCAAGAGATGAAGCAATGTTATTTCAAGAACAACAAAGTCATACAAAAAGCTTCATCCGATTCAAGCTAATCAAAGCTCAAGTATTGCCTTATATATGAGGGTATTAGCTTTCTTTTATGTTTCTCTCTAGTGCTAGAATGTAGGCAAAGAGTTAATATATTTACTTGAAGCTATTGGGACTCACACACATGTTTTCGTATTTAAGTTTTTAAGCGTTTTTCACAAAACCTTATTTTTCATATCTTTGAGGACCTATCTGCAAAATTCTTTTTCCAAACAGTTTGTTTTTAGTATTTAAAACATTTTACAAAGTTTCAGAATTTTCAGATGTCAAACAAATATTTTGCAAATATTTCAAACTCAACAAAAACCTGTTTTCAGCTGGATGTCAGAAAGCGGTCGACCGGTCCGGTCGACCGCCCCCTGAGCCATGCGTTCAGAATTTTTCCAGAAACTCATCGGTCGACCGGTACGGTTGACCAAAATTTCAATTCTTATATCGGTCGACCGTACCGGTCGACCGAATTGGCTCTGCCTTGTTTTCTCAGTTTTAGAAGCAGCTCGCGGTCGACCGACGTGTTTTATCGGTCGACCGACGTGAACTTTCGGTCGACCGACGTGAACTTTCGGTCGACCGAATGGTATTTCGGACGACCGCTTAGTTGTTTTCTTCCGTCAACGAGATTTTTATTAAACGGTCGTTTTTGCCTCGGTCGCTGTGCTTTCACTCTTTGGTGCTTGGCTCAGTCTGAGGCAACACTCTGAAAAAGAGATTAACTTCCTTAACAGGAAGATTGGGTTATGTTTTCAAAATGGTTATATCATTTCTATAAAAACCCCCCAGCTGCTTCATCTTCTTCCTAGAGCTTAACGTTTGAAAAAAACCAGAGAGTTTTCTGTTTGTGCTGTGAAAAATTTTCAAATCAGTCTGCTGCTTTCTTCTCTGTGGTTTTGTGTGAGCTCACCTCCCAGCTTCAGTAATTTGTTCTCTCTGCCATAGGATCTTTGTAAAAGAGAGTTCTTGCTTATTTCTTTCTGCTGTGTGGTTGAGATCTTGAGCAAGATCTACTGTGAGGGAGTGATCTGTTGAGATCAAACTGTGTGGTGAGAGAGATCGTGTGGGATCGCTGTGTAGACGAAGTTCCGGCTTCCAAACCGGGTGTGGATAGTGGATTTCTCCTCGAGAGTGGGGAGCGGGGACGTAGGCCAGAGGGCCGAACCTCGTTAACACATCGCGCGTCAAGGATAACGATTCCTAACCCTCTCTCATTTACTGTGTTTGTTTTTAATTCCTGTGGATTGCTTGTTGTATGTTTAAATTTGCATATTAGAGCCTCTTGACCCTAATCACCCCCCCCTCTAGGGTCCAACAGTAACTTCCATCATCGGTATTTAATGGGGATCAACTATCTGTTATAATTTTTAGACAGCCTACAGAACCCCCTCCAAAGTTTTCGAATGTTCGCGGTTGACTGGGATGAATTTTCGGAATACTTTAGATCTCAACTCTGATCTTGGAGCTGTTGATTCCTTGTCACAAAGGATTTGTTCTCTGCACCCGCTTCAAAGGCATCTTGATTGAAGAGATTTGACACACAGGACCTGTGTGAGGATGAGCTTCGAGGAGAAACTTTAATGACGGTACAAGCCACTCATAATCAGAAGCTCTCAAACATCATGTCACGGCTTACATCCATTCAGCTAATGGGCCCGAAAATAGTCATAGGATTTTTAGCAAATCCTCAGCCATCAACGGATTTGATAAGCCTTTACTGACTACCATTTGAGTTGGGTTAGCATGCAGATTGTTTAGACCCGTTTTGCATGTAACGTTGTGCTAAAAGAGTTAACTCTTTTAATGCTACGATATTAAATACGTAGACTTTATCTTTCACACGGGAATAGACTACCCGGCAACGCGTGTTAGGCGCTGACTTAGGATTTTTGCCAAATCCTCAGCCTTCAACGGATTTGACGTGCCTTTACCGATTACCGTTTGAATCGGGCTTGCATGTGAATTATTTGGATCCGTTTCACATGTAATGTTGTGCTAAGAGAATGAACCCTCTTAGACTTGATGCTATGATTTCGAATACATAGACTTTGTCATTTTTACGGAAAAAGACTAACCGACAACGCGTGTTAGGCGTAAGCTTATCTCTAATTAGGGATCGAGATAAAGTGCCCCATGCGTGAAAGACATGGATTTTGGTACTACGATGTTGAATATGTAGGCTTTGTCACTATTTCTTCCTATGTTATATTTTTACTTGAAATACTGAAAGAAAAGTGGAAGTTCCAGGGGTGTAGTATTAACTTAGCATGAATTTTCACTTAGAGTGAAATTCAAAAATTTTCTTCACTATCACTAGGATAATTCTAGAAAATCTTTAATCCGCTGGGGATTTTATAATGAAAACTTGCTATCCTTATTGAAAAAGGATAACAAGTTCATTGGGAGGTTTGACTATTAGAGGTGTGATGTTAACCTAACAGTATTTTATGGACCTATCGCTCTATTGAAGAAAGTCGAGAAGTTAATTTGGTCGTCAGAGGTGTGATGTTAACTTGACGGGAATTTGTTGTGATCAAAGCAACTTTGTAGACTTATTATCCTATTGAAGAGGATTGATAAGTGACTTTTGTCAGATGTGTGATATTAACTTGACAGGAATTTGTGGACCTATCGCTCTATTGAAGAGAGTCGATAAGTTGATTTTACCAGAGGTGTAATATTAACGTGACAGGATTTTATTACGATCGGAGCAACTTTGTGGGCCTATCATCCTATTGACGAGGATTAATAAGAGGGTTGTCAGAGGTGTGATGTTAACGTGACAGGAATGTGTTGCGATTGGAGCAACTTTGTGGGCCTATCATCCTATTAACGAGGATTGATAAGCGGGTTGTCAGAGGTATGGTGTTAACATGACAGGAGAATGTGTACTTGTGACTTGCACAAGATTTTGGGAATTAGTGTCTCGCTGGGAAAACTTGCTAGGTGAGTTTATCATCAGAAGCAATGAGTTTTGAATAAGATTTTGAAGACTTAGTTTCTTGCTAGGGAAGATTGTGCTTTGAACAATTTTGAGGACCTATCATCCTATTGACAAGGATTGATAAGTTGATTGTCAAAGGTGTATTGTTAACGTGACAAATTGGGAGTGATGCAAGTTGCATGCATACTCTATGGGGGTGATGATCGTCAAAAGTGTAATGTTAACTCGACGATGTAAAAGTTTTGTTACTCTTAATCCAATAGATTCCAAGTAACCAACCCCCAGTCTTGATTAAGACTTAGTAGGGGAATAAAAAGAGATAGACAAGGCACATCGCCTAGTGGGGCACTATCCATGAAGTCGGAATAGAAGCACATCACTTGGTAGGCTATTATCTGAAGAGTTTGACTATCAGAGGTAATTGTTAACGTGATAGCTTTGTGGACCTGTCATCCTATTGAAGAGGATTGGTGGGAAAATTTGGAGAAAATGGATTATCAGAGGTGTATTGTTAACTTGATAGTTTTTGATGAATTTCGAGGTATTTTATTGAATGTGATAACTCAAAAAATTTATTATTCTTAATCCCATGAACTACAAATAAACCAACCCCAGCCTTGAACAAGTGCAGGGGGGAAAGGAGTATACATGACACATCGCCTAGTAGGCCACTATCTAACGAGTTAGACTATCAGAGGTAATTGTTAACATGATAGTTATTGGACCTGACATCCTACTGAAGAGGATTGGCTTTAGTGGCCGTAGTATCTTCCTCTTCTGACTGAGAAGATTGGGCTTGGTCCGATTGGTCAGGTTGATCATGCCTACTTTGTTCTTCAGCTTTGATTCTGGTAATAATCTTTTGATCTTGTTCTCCTTGAGAAATTAGTTATCTCCAGGAACGGTATTCTACAACCCTCATTTGTGCTAGAAGGTCGGTCTGCAAGTTGTGGCGACAGGTCTCCACTAAGGTAGACTGTGTCATACCTGTCGGACATCGCAGAGCCATGTTTCGAAACCTTTTGACGAAGGCTTTGACGGACTCCCTCTTCTTATACTTAATGACGAGAAGGATATGGATGGAGACTTCTGTATCCTCTTCAAAGAATCTTGATAGGAAGAGTCTCTCTAGATACGCCCACTTTTGGATACAGCCCGCAGGCAGTTTCCTGAACCATTCAAAAGAAACTCTCTTGAGGGTGCTAATAAACAATCGAGCCAGTATGGCATCGTTTGATATCACATTCCCAGTCCGTGACTTGAAATGGATATGTTGATTCGGTGATCCCGTGCCGTCAAAGTTTGTAGCGTCGGGACTTCAAATTTTGGAGGATAAGGGGCTGCATCCCATTCGATAGGATAGGACCTGACAACTCCCTCATCTTAGAGCTCGCTTCTGTTAGCAATAGCATTGAGGCGGGCCTCTAATTCTTCCATTTTAGCCGATTGAGGATTCTGCTCATTCTCGGCTTCTCTTCCTTCATCAGAGGAAGATTCCAGGTTGTGGGATTCTTGGTCAGAAGCCGTATCATCAACCACTTTTCCCTTCCCTTTGCTTGTTTGAGGTCGGGATGAAGATGTTTTTCCTTTTAGGGAAGATTCTTGCCTAGGTGGTGAATCTATCTCCTGAAATTTGGCCTTGTCTGCGACGATTTGAGTCAACAAGACCATGAGTTCATTGATGGCCTCCTGCTGAGATTTGAGCATGACCTCCTGCTCGTCGAGTCTCTTCGCGAGATCTTCATGGTTTCCCGTCATATAAGTGGAGCTCTCATGTTCAACAAAAGAGCTTGATGATTGAGACTCTGTAATGGCTGAGTGTTCATCATCGGAATTGGTTCCTCTGGCTAACCTCCGATAGTTGACAGAGGGAATGGCTCCTGTTCACGTCCGAGTGCGTTGGTAGACTCCTTCAAACCCGTTAGCAATTTCTCTGACAGTCGGTGAACGACTTGTCTTAGAGTCATCGGAACTAAGACTTGAGGCTATCCCTCTGCCAATCACATTGATAGTGACACTAGGATACTCAGTCTTTGAAGACTTCTTCTTGTAATGACGTCGTCGCTTGCTTGGTTGAGCAATGCTCGTCAATCGGTCGAACACTGATTGCCTAGGCATAGAAGCACAACATTGGTATTCTGAGAGGACCGTAGGAATCAGTCGTTCACATTGGAATGAACGAATGACTTGTTGCATTGGTCTTTCTCTTAAAATTAAATCCCTTAAGTCAGATACCTGGGGAGACTTCCTCAAAGAATGTGAGGTTAGAGATGGAATCCCCTGCCTCTCAGTAGGCGGGAGTGGTGTAGGCGTATAAAATTACCTATAAGTCCCTTAACACAGCTCGACGACGCCGATTCAACAAACGGACCATCGGGCGACGTATCCAAGCACGACCGTTATCCCGCTAACGCCGAATCCAAGCCATACGCAACGGAGCAGGTTAACGAGGTGACGAAGCCAACAAATCGTACCCAAGCATTGGAACGCATCCACTCGCACGCGGAATCAAACCAACGTTTCGGGGAATCACCGAGTCATCTAAACAAGAGCGAACTCGGTGATATAACGATCGAATTAACATCAATTCCGGACTCGAACTCAGAAGCGGATTAACTGCCATATTTGGAATCAAGTCAACAAGTCGATTCCAAATCAAGTCAACCATAAACCGAATCACGTCCGAACAACAACAAATCGGAACCCGAACGACGGAACCCGAACGACGGACGAAACGAACACACCCGGGGGACTCGGCCCAAACCGAACCAACCCGGGGTGGCTCGGCCCAAGCCGAGCTACCCCAGGGTGGCTCGGCCAAGGCCGAGCCACCCTGAGGTGGCTCGGCTCAGGCCGAGCCACCCCAGGGTGGCCGGCAACCCCCCCTCTCCCCTTGTGTGTTGTGTACACGTGCATACGAGCACAGTGAGAGGCTATAAATAGAGGAGGGGTTCTTCATTTTCAGAGGTTGGATTTTGGAGGAGGCGAAGCCCTGCTGGATTGGAGATTCAAAACTTAGAAAAGATTCAATCTTTGGAGACTCGAAGACTTGCTCATCCGGATCTGGTGCTCAGCGATCGACAACGCCAAATAAGGCAGGAGTTCGAGAGGACCGGATCGGGAGATCTACGTTTCTATACTCCGGATCTAAGCTTGGTTCTTAGATCCCGAGATTGAGCGGTTGTTTCCTTGGTGAAACAATCCCTCTGGCTATTATCTCCCTTGGTGGAATAATACCCGTTATGCTGCATAGATCTACCCGGATCTGGATCTAGCGGTGGTCCACGGCAAATAACCCCGACGCAGGCGAAGAACCCACCAAAGCGAGTGACCGCATAACAGGAGCTCGCGATTCGTTCGACAAACAAGGAAAGAAAGTTGTAATCTTTTTCATTTCATTTTGATTTTTCATTGTAACCGGATCTTATAAAAAGACCGGATTTCTGTAATCGATAAACTATTACGAAAGTGTACAATAGAATCAATGAAGAAGAACACGATTTTTCCCGCGAACAAGTGGTTCTCGTTTAACATGGATCTTGAGTCCACGTTGATCTTTTTAAACATGACGAATCGCATCGTGTTCTGAAGAAGGAACACGAGGGTCATGTTCTATTTTACCAACGCTAGACAAAAGTTTGTGTTTTGGATCTTGAACGCACTCCTGAGAGTTGCGTTTTGGTTCTAAAACGCATTCCTGAGAGTTGTGTTTTGGTTCTGAAATGCACTCCTGAGAGTTGCGTATTCAGTTTGTGGAACGCGGCCCTGAAGGCTGCGTTTTGATTCTAGGATGCACTCTTGAGAGTTGCATTCTGCCAGATCAACACAGTTTTAAGGTCTGCGTTTTGATGTTGAAACGCGCCTCTAAAGGCTGTGTTTTGATTGCATAACGCGCTACTGAGGGTTGCGTTTGGCATAAACTGAGCCCACTCCTTCGGAGGAGGGGCTGCTCGAGCAATCTCAGCTAAAGGAGAGGGCTTCCTTCGGCATAGGAGCAACAATTGGAGCTTTAGTCTCCTTGAAGATTTTGCGGATCTTACGCATAGCCTTGGGGCTAAGGGATTCAGCGGAGATGGACTTCTCAAACTTGGCTTGATCAAACTCTACCACGAGAGTTTCGACGGTCGTTCTAGTGAGATGAACATCGGATTGCACCACCACTTCTTCGATAGAGAAGCTCATCCCTAGCAGAGTCGCCATCTTTTGTTGTGTGGAAAATTCGTAGTAAAAAGACAGTGAAAGAAAATTGACTTGTATTCTCTTAAAATCAATTACAATTGGATTTCCTGATTACAAAAGAGAGGAGAATGAATTTAATTCTCCCCTTTGTTTAAATCTGGGTTCTTCATGATGGTGATGGAGTGCCTCCCTCAAATGCTCGCGTCGAGTTTGCTCTCCGTTGACGATCCGCACGTCTTGATTTACTAGAACGATATCTCCTCCTCACGATTTGACATTATGGAGAACTTGCAAAGCAAGTTTTAGAACTCTGAACGAGTTTTGAAGAACTCTATAAAAGAGTTGATTTGAACCGAAAATCGGTTAATAAGCTAAGGATGAAGAAACTCTTGTTGCAGATCTCCCAAGCTCCAGAAATGCTCCAAGGATTCCCCCTTTACTGCCAAGTCTCAGATCCGAAAAAGACAGCCCGAACTCAATTAAGTTTACCCCTATTTATAGGGGATTAAGGGGGTGTAACTGCCCCTTAAATCACTCCTAAGTGGGGTGTAACCACCCTCCAATCGTGGGAAATAGTTTTAGAACCGTTCAGCTCATGTTGAATGAGTCAAACAACGCCCAAGTTGGCGTTCAGGACCCTAACTCCGCATTTTAGACTGGAGACGCGGAGTTGGGCACTCGCTGGATGTTGAAAAACGCGAGGGCCACCCGCGTTTGGTTTGCTGAGGATTGGAAACATGGGGGTCGCCTGCGTTTTGCTTGTTGAAGCTTGGAAACGCGAGGGTCGCCTGCGTTTCAAGAATTGGAACGCGGAGATGACTTCTGCGTTTAGAAAGGGCTAGTTGACTTGTAGCCTCTTCTGTAGAGCGTTGTAAAGATCATTGTTGAATGATCTTCGTCTTGGATCCTCAAAAATATGAGAGTTGTCAGATTGTAACTTCAGATGTTGATTGCGAAGGTTGTTGATTAGAGCTTTCATCAGTTGTTGTGAAGGTCGTCAGATTGTAACTTTCTACGTAAAAGTCTTCAAATTGTAGCCTTCTAGAAGTCGTCAGGTTGTAACTTCCATCATTGGTGTTTGATAGGGATCAGCTATCTATTTTGATTTTTAGACAGCCTACAATGGTAGGCAGAAGCGGTTGGTATAGCTTGTTATATAGTGAATCCTTCTCCATATTCGACATTGAATGGGGATGTACCCTATCGGGTATGATCAAGGGAGCATGCAGATTATGATAGGCTCAAGATTTTTGGATGTACAGCCTACTATCACGTCAATGAGGGAAAGCTTGACGTGAGGGCCAAAAAGGCAATATTCTTGGGGTATGCAAATGGTGTAAAAGGCTTTGGTGTACAAAAGACTCAAAATTTGGGATTTGCAGGGATGTTACCTTTGATGAGAAATCCATAATAGCTTTATCAAAAGCTAGGGCGCCCGAGGATGATAGTGTTGAGTCTGTTAGGATCTTAAAACCCTAGGTGATTGAGATAAAACCTAAAGGCCAACCAGGTTCTAGTCGTGTTCAATAGGAGGATCATGAAGATGATGAACCTGAACAGGAGGAGGTTCAACAAGAAAATATACATGTATTATAATAACAACAGCTCAAAGATAGTTTGGCTTCTACTAGGCCAAGGTGAACATACAAGCAAGTTCAGAAGATAGGGCCAAATCACCCTCTGAAGAACTATAGGCATGTAAATTTGGTTGAGTACACACTCTCGGTGGAGGATGATGAGCTGGTCACCTTCAAAGAAGCTATTCAAGAAAAGGATAGTGAGAGTTATTTGGCTACGATGGAAGAAGAGATGGAATCTCTCCAGAAGAACCAAACATGGGAAGTAGTCATATTGCCCATACGGAGGAAAGCTATTGGTTATAAGTGGCTGTACAAAGGAAAGGAGGATCCTTCCGAGCTTGGCGATATAAGGTACAAGGCTAGACTGGTGTCTAAGGGTTTGCACAAAGAGAGGGTGTGAATTACAATGAGAACATTTCTCTAGTGGTGAAACACACTTCTATTTGGGTGCTATTGAGTATTGTTGTGTAGGGCGTAAAATGATTCTCCGAGGATTTATATTGATAAGAATGACTTATTACAAATCAAAAATCAAATTATAATAGAAGCGATGCTCTTCTTATTTAATCTGGGTTCTTCGGTAGTGATAGGATGCCTCACTCGAATGTTTGCTTCGAGTTTGCTTCCCTAGGACGATCCGTACGAAGTTACTGTTGAGCTTTAGTGCAAAGTAGATGCTCTTGGTTGAGTTCGATCAATTGAGGCAAAACAAGGGCTTGTGCCTGTAGGCTAAAAATGCTAAGATCTCAAGGTTTGGTCTTCTTCTCTTGAGGAGTCAAACAAGACCACCAATGAGCTTCGTCACATGGTAGAAGCTTGATCAGAGTTGAGTACCCGAGCTAAGAATCAATGATCGACTGGCCAAAAAGTGCTTGGGTTTGGTTTTCTTGAATCTCCCTCAAGAGTGCTAAGAATGCCAAGATGGAGAGATGGAGAATGTCTAGCCTTCTCCTGTTGGCCAGCAAGCCCCCGTAGTAGAAGATGCCAAGAGCTAGAGAAGATCAAGGACCAAACGCCCAAGAAATGCTTAGGATTAGTTCTCTCTAAAGACAAAGTCAGGCCCCTGGTGCCGGCTCTTCTTCGTGCAAGACCAAAGAAGAGCCTCTAGTAGCCAGGCCAAGAGAGAGCCAGCCAAAAGAGATTGAAGATGCCAAGCTCTTCTCAAAAGAAAGAGGCTGGCTTCTAATCAAAGGACCTCTTTCAAGTAGCCAAAAGTGGCTTATAAATAGCCAAGGAAAGCCATGACCACTCCCTTTAATCATAGGGAGTGGGTGTACTAACTCCCTTAAATTGTGGAAAGTAACTATTCCTATGCTAGGTATGGTCATGAGGATAACCAATCTCTTAAATCATGGGAAGTGACCATTCCCATACTGGGTATGTCCATAAGAAGAATCATAGTCATTCCCTTAAATCGTAGGAAGTGACCTCTTCCATTCCTCAAGTGAGTGGGCTTGGCAAGCTTGCGGGCGAGCTTGCCTTGTGTTGGTGAGCTTCAAGCGTGCAGGCGAGCTTCCAGCTGTCAAGTGAGCTTGGCTCATGTAGGCGAGCTTCAAGCTGTTAGGTAAGCTTGGCCTTTAGACAAGCCTGGATCATGTAGGCGAGCTCCAAGCTGTTAGGCGAGCTTGGCTCATGCAGGTGAGCTTCAAGCTGTTAGGCAAGCTTGGCTTATGAAGGCGAGCTTGGTAAGAGAGACTATGTAGGTGATCTAGACTAATTCAGGTGAGGTTAAAGTTTCAAGTCTTTAGGCGAGCTAAACTCCTTTGCAGGCGAGCATGCTCTTTAGGCGAGCTCCAGAACATGCTACGAAGAACAGGTCATAACTTTCAAATCGTAAGTCAGAATTAGACAAATTATATATGAAAATCAACTATCTCAACAAGACGGAGTCGACTAAGCTAACTAAAGTTTGGTTTTCCACCATATGTTTTGCCAAATTCCCTTTGGTTTGAGAGATATCACCGTTTTTGTCTGTTTTGTGAAGTCAAGCAATCAGGCGAACTTGACTTACAGGTGGGTCTGACTTTGTTTAGGTGGGCTTGCCTTCATTCAGGTGGGCTTGACTTCACTTAGATGGACCATTAAGCTCTTTTGCTTAATACAAGTTGCTGTGCAGGGATAAAGGTAATTTTTGTTGTCTACAAAACCCCCTCCAAATTTTTCAGACCCAAATTGGGTTGCATGAGATCTGTAATACTTTGGATCTTAAGACCTGCAAAATGATCCCCATTCAGACAAAGTGAGGAGCCTTCAAACGAGCTTGGAAAAATTAAACTCTTTAGTCGTAGCTAATGACCGCCAACTAGGATTTTTAGCAAACTCTCAGCTATTAACGGATTTGATTTGCCTTTACCGATTGCCGTTTGAATCGGGCTAGTCATACTATTTTCCTTAGTATGATGAGTTGTTAAGAAGTTTTTTAGACTTAGCGTTAAAATTTCTTCTCTACCCTTAGTCGTTCGAGGCATTGGGTTAAGTTAATTACAAGCGTTAAGCTGTAATTGGGTTAGGCCATGTTGTTAAATATAACAACTTGGCCTAAAAATAAGTGACCGCTTGTATAAATGGTCGCTCGAGGGTCTGAATGGTGATTCATCGCTTGGTAGGTCATTACTCAGGAATATCAGTTGATATGACACATCGCTTGGTAGGCCATTATCGACGAACAACATCATTTGTAGGAATGGCGGTGTTAGGGGAAATCAAATCGTTCAGGAGCGTGTGAGTGTGACGATTGATTGATATAGTAGCACATCATAAGGTAGGCTACTACCCATCGATTGTTCTAAGAATATTAGAATGCATGGAATGGATCAAATAGTCCAGGGATATATGAGTGTGATGACTGATCAGACTATGTCATTTGTAGGAACGACGAAGTTAACTATCATAGATAATCATTAATGTGATCATTTTGTGGACCCACCATCCTATTGGAGACGATTGGTGGAGGGTTTGTCAGAGGTTTAGTGTTAACGTGATAAGATTGGTAAGTTGATTTGTCAGAGGTGTAAAGTTAACATGACAGAATTATCGCGATCAGAGTGACTTTGTGGACTTATCATCCTATTGAAGAGGATTGATAAGTGGAATGTCAGAGGTATAGTGTTAACATGATAGGATTGTCGGGATCGGTGCGACTTTGTGGACTTATCATCCTGTTGATGAGGATTGATAAGTGGATTATCAGAGGTGTAGTGTTAACATGACAGGATTATCGCGATGGAGAAACTTTGTGGACTTATCATCTTGTTGAAGAGGATTGATAAGTGGATTGTTAGAGGTGTAGTGTTAACGTGACAAAATTTATATACTTATGATTTGAAAAAGATTTTGGGGATCTATCGTTCTATTGAAAAGAGTTGATAAGTTAATTTTTCAGAGGGGATTGTTACGTGACAAGAGTTTGTTGTGATTTTGACCAACTTTGTAGACATACTATCCTATTGAAAAGAATTGGTAAGTTGGTTGTACTATCTGAGGTAATCATTAACGTGATAGATTTTATGGACCCGCCATCTTGTTGAAAAGGATCGGTGATGGAATTAAATTATCAGAGGTGACTGTTAATATGATAGATTTGTGGACCCGTCATCATATGGAAGAGGATTAGTGAGGTCATTGTACTATCATAGGTGACTGTTAACGTGATAGATTTTGTGGACCCGCTGTCCTGTTGACGAGGATTAGGGAGGGAATTATACTATCAGAGGTAATCATTAACGTGATAGATTTTGTGGATCCATCATCCTGTTGAAGAGGATTAGCGAGGGAATTGTACTATCAGAGGTGACTATTAACATGATAGATTAGTGGACCCATCGCCCTATTGAAAAGGATCGACAGGGTAGATGTACTATCAGAGGTAATCATAAACGTGATAGATTTTTTGGTGGAGACCTCTTGTTTATTAAAAGGGAATTCTGGTTTCGGTCCTAACCGTAGGAAGGTTTTGGCCGAGGGGGGAGCTTGGAACGACCCTAATTGTTTAAAGGTTTAAATGTTCGATTTGAAAGTTGACCTCTCGTTCATGGAAGGAATCAAGATGGGATTTTGGCTTTGGCCCAAACTATAGGAAGGTTTGACCAAAAATGCTTTGGAATGATCCTAACTATTCAAAGGTTTGATCATTGTCTAATTTGAAAGTGGCCTCTCGTTCATAGAAAGAATTGAGATGGGATTTTGGCTTTGACCCTAACTATAGGAAGGTTTGACCGAAAAGGGTTTTAAACAATCCTAACTATTCAAAAGTTTGATCATCCAATTTCAAAGTGGACGTCTCGTTCGTGGAAGGAATCGAGATGGGATTTTGGCTTTAACCCTAACTGTTGGAAGGTTTGACCAAAAAGGGTGTTTGGAAGGTAGGAAAAAATGAAATCTCTACCTTGGTTGTCTCGTGGGAGGTGGAGGTTGAACTCCTCTTTTGTGCCAACACATTGCTTGATGGTCTTTCGTACAGTTTCCTTCCGAAGCCTATGGATAAGTACTTCTTTAGAAGTTTGCCGTTGGTAGGCCTTCACTCTTGTCATCATTTTGATTGACAAGGCGATGGGCACCATTTGAGTAGATCATCTCTACTTCGAATAGGTATGAAGTTATGGTCGGATGTAGGTCCTTCGGACGTCAGTGTGATATTGTTTGGACTAGGCAACGATGTCGCTGATGGGTCTCGCAGTCAGTCCCACAATTTAGATCTGAGCTGGTGGGCCTCTCAGATGCTAGCATGGGCTTCAAAGTATTTCACCTTTGTTTTGAAGAGGGTTTGGATGACGAAGTGGTTTTTACTACCAAGGTGAAATTTCCTTAGTCATCACCTCATTAAAATTCATATGGCTCTTCAGCATCCATTCGCTTGAGCATGCTTTCGACTTGTTCTCCTTGGCGAATCAAGTCTTTCCATGAGTGATCTTTAACAACATCCATATTAGAGAGTATGTTGATGGAGAGATTGTTCCGGGACACCCCGATGAGGGTGGCCTCGGAAACATGATCACATGTATGAAGCGATCGGTTCCTGAATCTCTTAGTAAAGCTGCTTACAGACTCTATCTTCTTTTGCTTTTCGGCTAGCAGGGTGACCATAGATACTTCTGTGTCATCATCATAGAATCTGGTCATGAAGAGCCTTTCCATGTCCTTCTAGCAAATGATGGACCCAGGCTCCAATCTGCAGAACTATTCAAAAGCAACCCCCTTGAGGGTACTAATAAACCGTCGAGTCATAATAGGATTATTCCCTATTATATCTCTAGTTTGCGCCTTGAATTAGTAGATGTGCTGGGTAGGAGAACTCTTACCATCCAATTGTATGAGGTTCAATAGTTTAAACTTTGCCGGGTAGGAGACCGTGTCCCGTTCGGTCCGATACGGTCTGACCACCCCCAACTTGCTCACATGATTCTGGAGTTTTAAGGCGTCGAGTTGACTCTAGAACTCATCAAGCGTTTTGTCTCGTGGACTGCTGCCTGAATATGATGTCCCTTCTGAAGACTCTGATGATGAGTCGGAGGGTGACCTGGGATTAAGTTCCCGCTCTTTGCCCTTGCTTGAGGACATTAAGGGAGCCAGCAATGCTCTCTTCTTCTTCTTCTTCTTGTGCATAAGTTTCTTGAGCTTCTCCTTCGTGGCGTCGATTGTAGCTTGATGCTCATCAAACTTCATGGCTATATCATCCGAGATTCCAACCATGTGCACATTTGCGGGCCCGCTTTGTATTGAGCTTGAGGTCTAAGACGTTTCTACTGCCGAGCAATCGTCATCGGAAATGGAGGCTAAACGCCTGCAGTCATGCGGCAAGAAAACCATCTTTTTGGTGTGGGTATGCTGGTAAACATCTTCATACTCTATAGGGAGGCTTTTTAGTCCTTGTGAGAATTCATGGTCAGAAGAGTCTGAATCTTTCGCCTAGGACTTGCCTATCGTGTTGACAGTTTCCATTGGGAGATCCAAGTCATCCGGAGCTTGTCTTCTCTAACAATTGCACCTTTAGATAAGATGTCTTATCTCTGCTGGTTGCTAAGAGAGCCTCTCGAGTACCGATGTTTTCGACCATTCAGCACACTGGCAGTCAGCGAGTATAGCCGTAATAAGCCTCGCACAGTGACACAGAGGAATTACCTCGTGAATAGTGCATCTGTGAGTCAAGCACTCTCTGAGGTACACCATAGGTATATGATGACAACCCGTGGCGTTTGAAGGACCAATTGAGTGCTTATGAGAAGAAGGCTCAATAGTGCACTTGGAAGAACACTTAGAAATGTTGAAATCTGGCGAGTTCGTTTTGACAGGCAAGCTTAGCTCATTAGGTGAGCTTGGGCCTATTGGTGAAGTTTAGCTACTTAGTGAACTCGAGCCTGTTGGCGCGACTTGCGAGCTTGGGCCTATTGGCTAAGTTTGGCTGCTTGGCAAACTTGCATGTGTTGGCAAGGTTTAGCTGTATGGCGAACCTAGCATAGTTGGCGAAGTTCATTTGTCTGGTGAACTTTATTGTTAGGCGAAGTTTGTCTACTTAGGCAAACTTCAGCTTGTTGGCGAGGTTGAGCCTGCTTGTGAGGTTCAACTTCTAGTTCTTTCAGGCGAGGTTCGCCCGTTTGGTGAACTACCGCTGCTTGCAGGCGAGGTGCTAGCTATGGCCCTTTTAGGCGAGGTTCGCCTGTCTGATGATCTTCACCTGAAAGGTGAAGTTCTCTAGTATTTGAAGCTTGAGGGTGAAGCACGCCTGAATTACTAGGCTTGCCTAATTTTGGCAACCTGCCTGATTTAGCAACCTGCCTAATTTTGGAAACCTACCTGATTTTGGCAACCCGCCTGATTTGGGCAGCTCACCAAATTTGGGAACATCGCTAATGAAGTAAAGCCCGCCTGAGTAGGTGGGCTTGCCTGATTAGTGCAGTTCTCCAAAATTAAGAATGTGACCCATAAAGCGGAGACCACCTGCATTGGTGGGCTCACCTGATTTGAGCAGTTTACCAGAATTGGAAACCTTGCTCATAGAATGGGGCTCGCCTAAATTGCTATGCTTCTCCTTCTTCTTGTGCATAAGTTTCTCAAGCTTCTCCTTTGTGGCGTCATTTGTAGCTTGATGCTCATCAAACTTCATGGTTATATCATTAAGGATTCTAGCCATGTGCACATTTTTGCGCCCGCTTTGTATTGAGCTTGAGGTTAAAACGTTGCTACTACCGAGTAATCGTCATCAGAAATGGAGGCTAAATGCCTATAGTCATGTGGCAAGACAACCCCCTTTTTGGAGTGCGTGTGCTGGTAAACACCTTCATACTCGATAGGGAGGCTTTTCAGTCCCAGTGAGAATTCATGGTCAGAAGAGTCTGAATCTTTTTCCTTGGACTTGCCTATCGTGTTGACAGTTTCCATTGGGAGATCCAAGTCATCCGGAGCTCATCTCCTCTGACAATTGCACCTTTGGCGAAGAGGTCTTATCTCTGCTGGTTGCTAAGAGAGCCTCTCGAGTACCGATGTTTTCGACCATTCAGCACACTGGCAGTCAACGAGTACCACCGTAATAAGCCTCGCATAGTGACACAGAGGAATTACCTTGTGAATAGTGCATCTGTGAGTCAAGCGTTCTCTGAGGTACACAGTAGGCAGATGATGACAACCCGTAGCGTCTGAAGGACCAATTGAGTGTTTGTGAGAAGAAGGCTTAATAGTGCACTTGGAAGAGCACTTGGAAATGTTTAAATCTGGTGAGTTCGTTTTGACAGGCAAGCTTGGCTCGTTAGGCGAGCTTGTGCCTATTGGTGAAGTTCAGCTGCTTAGAAAACTCAAGCTTGTTGGCGTGACATGCGAGCTTGGGCCTATTGGCTAAGTTTGGCTGCTTGGCGAACTTGCATGTGTTGGCAAGGTTTAGCTATATGGCGAACCTAGCATAGTTAGCGAAGTTCATTTGTCTGGTGAACTTTATTGTTAGGTGAAGTTTGTCTACTTAGGCAAACTTTAGCTTGTTGGCGAGGTTGAGCCTGCTTGTGAGGTTCAACCTCTAGTTCTTTCAGGCGAGATTCGCCTATTTGGTGAACTACCGCTGCTTGTAGGCGAGGTGCTAGCTATGGCCCTTTTAGGCGAGGTTCGCCTGTCTGATGATTTTCACATGAAAGGTGAAGTTCTCCAGTATTTGAAGCTTGAGGGTGAAGCACGCCTGAATTACTAGGCTAGCCTAATTTTGGCAACCTGCCTGATTTGGCAACCTACCTAATTTTGGCAACCTACCTGATTTTGGCAACCCGCCTGATTTGGGAAGCTTACCAAATTTAGGAACATCACCAATGGAGTAAAGCCCGCCTGAGTAGGTGGGCTTTCCTGATTAGTGCAGTTCTCCAAAATTAGGAATGTGACCCATAAAGTGGAGACCACCTGCATTGGTGGGCTCGCCTGATTTGAGCGGTTCACCAGAATTGGAAACCTTGCTCATAGAATAGGGCTCGCCTAAATTGCTATGCTCACCTGAAACATTGAGTTCACCAATTTTGGGAACTGTTCCAATGGAACGAAGCACGCCTGAGTAGGTGGGCTCACATGGTTGACGCAGTTCGCCAGAATTACGAACTTGGCATTCATTCTTGGCCTTTTGGTGGCATCAATCATCTTGGGGAAATAGAACCCCTAGCGATTACTCAGGAAAAGCTCTCAGGCATTTTGGATCGTGGTTGAGTCGTTAGCTAGACTTTGTGGCACTTGCTTGATGTTTTGCTACCAGAAGAAGTTGAAGGCAAGTATTCTTCGTACTCCGCTTAATCGAACTCAATGAGGAGGGACTCAATGATGGTCCTTACAATAACTTCATCAAATTGCACCACCACCAATTCATCTGAATGAACGATTATCCCTAGCGGAGTCACCATCTTCTGTAGGGTGTAAAATGGTTCTCTGAGGATTTGTATTGAAATGAATAGCTTATTACAAATCAAGAATCAAATTATAACAGGAGTGAAGAGAATGCTCTTCTTGTTTAATCTGGGTTCTTCGGTAGCGATAGGACGCCTCCCTCAAAAGCTTGCATTGAGTTTGCTTCCCTTGAACGATCCAAACAAAGTTGCAGTTGAGCTTCAGTGCACAGTAGAAGCTCTTGGTTAAGTTTGATCAACCGAGGCCGGCTTGTGCTTGTAGGCCGAAAATGCCAAGATCTTAAGGTTCGATCTTGTTCTCGTGAGGAGTCAAATGAGACTGCCGATGAGCTTCATCGTGTGGTAGAAGCTTGACAATTAGGCTATCAAGCAAGCTTGGCATTTAGGCAAGCCTTGATCATGCATGCGAGCTCCAGGCTGTCAGGCGAGCTTGGCCTTTGTTCGCGTCGAAAGTTAATTTCTTTGAGGAATTCATTACAACTTTAGGCGTTTACAACAGATTTGAAAAGAGGAGTCTTTTTATAAGATCTCTCTACACAAACAAAATTAAAAAATTACAACTTTCTAGAAAATACACGTAGAGAGATCGTTTATCGGTCTTCTACTTGCATGGGATCTTTGCCGGTGCTGTGGTATTTTCGTGGACCACTAAATGATCAGATCTGATTGATTTCTTTGCTTCACGAAGGAGACAAGAAATTGAAGTGAATATCTCAGTAACGGTGAGATAAACACTCTTCTCGAGATCACAGCCATGGTGCGATCTCAAGGGAAGCGGATGAATGAGGCTGAAGTGGTTGCAGATTTATCGAACTCTCCTCCTTTTTGTCGAAGAACTCGCCAAGAACTTGCTTCATCCTTACTGAAATTCATGCTCCTCACTCTCCAATTCGACAGGGCTTTACCGTTGCTCTGAAATTCCACCTATCTGATTGAAGGCACAAGGGTTGTATTTATTAGCTTCAGAAACTCTGTTTTCGGATAAGAACGGACGATTTGATCTTATCCTCAGTTATAACCACTTAACCACATTCAAAGATAGCCTCAAATCAGTTGGAGAGGCTCTAGACTGAAGGAATCCTAAAATATTATCGAAAATAGGTTTGTAGGAGTTATACGGGCGAAAACAGCTTTTCTGGGCGTGAGACACCGCTGGTGTGTCGCCCTTGGGCCGAGACACCATTGGTGTCTCGGCCATGGGCTGAGATGCCGTTAGCATTTCTTTATTGTTTTACCTCTAATTATGTCGTCTAATCTCGGAATAAAATGATTCCAGATGCATTGAAAAGCTAGAGAAGATATCTACAACTTTTATCTTTTGATATTCTTCAGATTCTTATCATATCATGGCTAAAATGTGTGAGACATCATTGGTGTCCTGCAGGTGTGAAACAACCTGGATTGTCTTGGTTGTTTTGGCTAACTTTCTCGTTCGATCTCGAAATAAGGTGATCCAAGATGCATTAGAAAGATGGTGAAGAGATCTACAACCTCCAATAGGCAAAACACCTCTATCAGGCGCAAGACACCATTGGTGTCTCGCCCTTGGGCGAGACACGACTGGTGTCTCTCAGTTGTTTTACCTCTAACTCTCTCATCCAATCTAGGAATGAAGTGATTCAAGATGTGTTGGAAAACTGGAAAGGAGATCTAAAACTTCCCATAGGCAAATTGCACATAGAGTGAGCAAGACATGAGTGGTGTTTCGTTCTTTGTGGGTGAAATGTAACTCCCGGTCAAGTTGTTTCTATGTTATTTTGCCATTCCTTTGACTCGTATACTTTGTCAAGACGGTTCATGCACTTGTTAGCTTTTCTATAGCATCAGATAATCCTCCTTGACATGGATAATATCGTTCATCATCTTTTCTTTATCTCGAGCTGCGTGTGAGAACCTATAGATAATTTTTGACGCCTACAGATACCCCCTCCAAAGTGTTTCAATCTCGTTCTTTTATATATGAGCCTGAAATACTTTGGATGTTATAGGCTCAACCTTCAATCTCTTTTGTATTTTGTCAAAGAGATCTATGTAGAAGGACCTGTAACTAGCTTCAGTTCTCGATTTCTTCAATTCCTAGTCTATTTAGTATTGTATCAAATAGCTAAAATTCTTTTGGTGCTACATTTATCATTTGACCGTTTTCAAAATCTTAGACTAAAACTGGTGTATTGGTTTTTGATTGTAGCTCGTGTCGTTGAATCAATGTTGAACTGATTATCTTTGTCAGTGACACGTATGTGAACTGCGATTAAAGTCCCGGAAGTATCCTTTGACCTGGAATTGATCTGAGCCATGCTGATGCATTGACTAGCGTAGATCTTCAATGCAACGCGTTAGCCAGTATTGACTTTTATCGTAATGCGTTGACTTACGTTGACTCATGGCTACACGTTGACCAGTGTTAACTTTCATCACAACTCCTTGATCGGTGTTGACTCATGACTACGCGTGGCAGGCCTAAGTGTAGAGGCTGCAGGACCAACCAATAATGCTGGTTCATCTTTAGGTACGGATCTTATCCTTACGTCCCACTAGTTATTTACTTAACCATAGGGGAGTTTTGGTTGTAGGACCAACTATTGGAGCTGATACGGCTACCATTACGAATGCTTTAAAGGTTCCCCATGGAGGCTTTGGCTAGAATTGATATTATCCTGGGTGCTCATTTCACAAGACCAACTGATGAAGCTGGTGCATCAGTGACTATCGTACTTATAGGATTTTTAGCAAATCATCAGCCATTAAAGGATTGATATGTCTTTACTGATTACCGTTTGAATCGGGCTCACATGTGAATTATCTAAATTCGTTTCACATGTGACGTTGTGCTACGAGAATAAACTCTCTTAGACTTAGTGCTATGATTTTGAATACATAGACTTTGTCATTTTCATGGGAAATGACTAACCGAAAACGCGTTTTAGGCGTAGACTTATCTCTATTTAGTGATTGGGATAACATCCCCCGAACGTGAATCCTGGTGTCCATTTCACGGAGAAGGGTTAACCGACAACACGTGTTAGATGTTGACTTATCTCTACTTAGGATTCAAAATAAAATTCCTCATGCGTGTAAGGCACGAATTTTGGCGTTATTAATAACATCCTGTCACGATTGCCGAATACGTAGGGTTTTATCTTTTTCACGACAAAAGACTAACCGGCAATGCATGTTAGGCTTAGACTTATCGCTATTTAGGAGTTGAGATAAAGTTCCCCATGGGTGAAACACATATATTTCGGTGCTAAAGAGTTGTGTTGTGTCTTCTCTTAGGGCAAAGACAAACCTAATTTTGTCTTCTCTTGGGGCAAAGACGAACCCTGTATTAGAAAAGAAGAATTTTATGTTCTATTTCTAGATGCAAAAGAATCTCAAAGTGGGATCTCTACTTCAAGAATTTGAAGGATAAAACTAAGAGTGGGATCTCCACTCTGAGAATCGAAAAAATTTAGATAACACTAACTATTTAAAGATTTAGTTATCAAATCTAAAAATGAAATTCTCGTATATCGAGATAAAATTCCAACTTTATCCCTAACTATTTAAAGGTTTGACCAAAGAGGAGATTGAGATGATCCTAACTGTTAATAGGTTTGATCGCTTGATATGGGTGGAAGCCTCTCGTTTATTGAAAGGGGATTCCGGTTTTGGTCCTAACTGTTTAAAGGCTTGACTAAGATGGATTTTGAGACGAACCTAACTATTTAAAGATTTGATAATTCAATTTTTGGACCTCTCATTTATGGAAGGAATCAAGAGGGGATTTTGGTTTTGACCCTAACTGTTTAAAGGTTTGACCGAATGGAGTTTGAGATGATCCTAACTGTTTAAAGGTTTGATCATTCAATTTGTGGACCTCTCATTTATAGAAGGAATTGAGAGAGGATTTTGGCTATGGCCCTAACTGTTTAAATATTTGACCAAGCAAACAGGGGGAGTGAAGGTACAAATAACAGTGAGAATGCTGATTTGTACAAATCACTTAGAGGGGGTTTTAGTATCAAGTGACAAAACCTTGACATGAAAAGGGGTTTGGCAATCGTCATTGATTAAAATTTTGGATGTTATGTCAGAGCTCAATAGTGGGAGTGTTAAAGGCTTGAACACAGCGGGAGTTTGGGTGGATTTGACCATGAAGAATTTTGGTGGACCCACCGTTAGTTGATTTGATTGGTGAGAGATTTTATAGTTGAGGACTGTGAATCATCAAACACTCCACAATTAGAACAGTGGGAGTTTTGTGAGGGAAGACTGACCCGATGAGGTCTTTGAATCTCATCTCAACAAAAAGGGCACTTGGAAAGTCACAGTGGGAGTTAGCGAAATTGATCCTGACGATTGAAACCAACCAAGAATCGGATGAAGAAAAAGCAAATGAGACATGCTTCATCCTTGAAGGATTTCAGAGTTTCATGAGGGATGATTGACTTGATGAACTCATTGCATCTTATCTCAATGAAAGAGTGCTCTGAAATTCATAACTGGAGGGTTTTAATCATTTTGAACATGATTGAACAACCACAGCGGGAGGTTCTTAATCATTTTTATCATGATTAAGAGTGGATTATTTAGTTGGTTAGTTTTCTTCTTGAATAATAAATTGGTTTTGGGTTATCTTTAAGAATACCATACATAGCATTCTCCAGGAACTTCTTGTTAAATAGGTTATCCCGAATGTACTAGAGATAGTACCTTTTTAGAAACTTCCTGTTTGTGGGCCATGTTGCTGTTCTTGATACAGAATCAAGTCTTAGTTCCTAACTTCATATTCAGCCATGACAACCTTGTATCCACCCCCAGCGTTTTGGGTGAATCTGAGTCCAATCACATTCGGCTACATTGTTGGAGCGTGCAACTTAATGGAGTAATTTTTAACCTATTATACTAGTCGGAGGTAACCGGGTTATCCTTAAGAATATTATGTGTAATATTCTCTAGGAACTTCCTGAATAGTTTAGCCTTGTATACTAGTTGAAGGTTTAGGAAACAGTTTATACTCGTATACCCTTTAGAGTGCATGGAGAAGCAGTTTATACTCGTATACTCTTCAAAGTTGTCACTGTTTTCATTTGGTTTGTTTTGCCGTTATGACGCCGGTGTCAATTAAGGCTTAGATTTTATTTTTGAAACCGAAGCAAGCCTTGGTGGGATGAAGATCCTCATGTGGTATGCACAGTCTTTTGGATCTGTAATCCTCTTAGCTCCCTCCTGATCTTTAATAGGTGGTAGCTCAATTTTATTATTGTTCAGGAGATACTTGAAGATGGTTGGAACCTCATCATCCCTAAAAGAGTACTGATACATCTGATGCGGCTGCTGTGGTGATTTTTGTTGCGATTGTCGCTATAATGTTTGATTAACATCAAAGCATTCACAGGTAGCATCGGTTGGCTTCTCTCAGCCTTCTTTCTTTTGAGAAAATGCTCAGCTTGCTTACCGCGCATTTTCAATTCTTTCTAGTTTTTGGATGGCACGACCCCAGGGCTTCCAGGATATCAATGGAAAGATTGTTATGGTAGGTTTGGAGGATTAATTTCTTTGTGACTGGATCTCAGCGGTTCATCACCTTATTTCGGAAGCGTTTGACGAAGCTATTGACCCACTCTCTGTCTTTCTTCTTCTTATCGAAGAGTGTTTTGATAGACACCTTAGTGTCATCATCAAAAAGGTTGGTGAGAAGCAACCCTTTTATATCGTTCCAGCTATTGATACTTCCCGTCTTGAGACGGTGGTACCAATCGAAGGCAGTTTCACGAAGGGTGCCAACGAATGACCAGACCATCAAAGGTTCGTTGCTGGAGATCATGTCCAGGTGGAACTTAAAATAAACCAGATGCAGAGTGGATGAACCTCTTCTATCAAACGACGCGAAGTTAATTAGATTAAACTTCGCCGGATACAGAATTAACTCCCACTCTTTGAGATACGGACATGGAATTCTGGTCTTCTTTATCTCTTGAACGGACATCAAGGTGTTGATCATACTCTCGAGGTTTTTCATCTTCTGGTCATCTTCGCATGTATTTCTCTTTTGGTGATTTTGGGGAGGAACAATGGGATCACCCCCAACATTGTTAGTATAGATGGGACCACCCCTAGCATTTTTGCTGTTGGGAGGGGTATTAGCATTGAGATTTTCCTCCGCTTCCGGACTCTATCTACCTAATTAGCAATGTTACGATGGCTGGATTCATCAATTTGATCTGACAAAGTCTGAATCTGTTTGGTCATGTAATTCCCTTATTCGCTGCACAGTTAATTCCATTTCAACTTTGAACTCCCCCTTCTGATTTGCCAAAGCGTCTTCGAGAATTTTAGCTATTTGCTCCGTGTTGACCATGAACACTTCACGAGCTTGTCCCATGCTAGACAATATATTGTTGGAGGCGATTGCATAGCAAGTATCCGTAAGTTCATCATCTGAAGACACGTGCATCCTTGGGTAATCCCTATGTCTGACAGCTTATAGCTTGAGCCAAGACATTCGTTGGTCTATTACTGAATTGACTTTTCTTTTGGGAAAAAAGTTAGGATTGGATCTATTCGAGGCAATCACTAACTTTCCTTTGTCAACCATGTTAATACTGACTTCAGGGAATTCATCCTCTTGACCGGTTGATCTTCTTGTATGGAAGTGTCTTGATTTAGATTTAGACACTTCAGTGGTGATCCTTTCAAATATTGAGACCCTCCGTGGAGTAGTCTTAGCGTAGCTATATGCTAATAGTACTACCCTGATTAACTTTTCACATGAACAATGGGAGTTCGATTCTGGGATACTTCTCTTTTGATATTTCTTCCTACCCTTAGCCTGATAGTACAACTCATCGACATTGTAGTTGGAGCAACCTATCGAGCGTTGGCATAACTTCCCAGGTGTAACGTCGTCATCATCTAACAAATATGTTTCCTTCTGGGAATATACCACCTTGTTAGTGTTCTCAAGAGTCACACATTTAGATCCACCCCTTGCAAGTGTAGAATCTCAACGGGCTCGTGGACCTGGACACACAACCCTAAGCGGGTAGTTACAGGTGTTTTCCCGATATGGGATGGCGTCAACTTGTTGGGAGGACACGTACAACCCCCAGCCTAAAGAGTCATTCGAGATTTGTTTACCAGACCCAAGCATTCTTTTACTGGAGCTTTGCCCTAATCCTCGTGCAACAGACCAAGGTGATCCGCCATCTTTATTTTGAATTAGGAGTGGTCTACGCTACTATAAGGCTTCACCAGAGGTACAAGATTAGTGGAGTGGGATCGGAGGCAATCGAAGGCTAAGAATCACATGCAGAACTGGGACTATGTGTGAAACACACTTGGGGTTTTGCACCAGGTGCGAAACATACTTGGTGTTTTGCACAAAGTAGAGGTATTTTGGTTATTTTTGGTATTGTTTTTGGTGCTGTTTGATCGAAAATTGTTTGAAACAATCTGTTATGGTCAGTCACCATACTAAAATAGAAATATTAGGAGAATGTCTGCATAAGCCCAAGAGAGCTATGGTCCAAATCAACTTAGAGGCTCAAAAGCCCAGTCAAGGCCAAAGTCCCTCGACCAGACAAGCAGACAAGTCATATTTCAATCAACAGGTCATCATGATCGACTCGAAGTGCGGGATCAGTTGCCCCATCGCAATTAAGATGACTCATCGAGCAGACGACTCGACTATACACCCGACCCGAAGCTCACTCGATTGTCGGGTCGCCAAATCATAATGATGGCTCACAGATTAACCCTCCTCGACTAAAGAGATAATAGCCGACCAAGTTCACTTCAAATGTCAATCGACACAATAGTACTGATTAGTCCTATCAAGATCTCTATTTTGACAACCCTCGTGGCCCAGCCACTTATTCGGCTTACAAGTTATTTCCCAGAAGATTGCCATGATACTTTCTTGTGCACGAATGGCTTCTCTTCCAATCGCCAGCCGCCACTTTGGGAGAGAAGGACGACCACGTAGCTGACCTATCCTACATCCTGCCTCATCTGACAAACCTAGGGTACTGAGAGGATAATCCTCTCTTGTATTCGAATGACTTCCCTTCTAATCGTCAGCCGACATCTGGAAGAAGAAGGATGACTCAACAATCTATCTGTCCACCCTGCAATCATCCTCCTGTACAAGAGAAAAGCAAAAAGCCTTAAAGGCTATGGACTATATAAAGGAGGTAGGAAGGGAAAGTAAAAGGAAAAAGGAAAAAAAGAGGAGGGAGGGAGAAGAAATAAGCTGCTCTCTACTTCTTCTCACACTTGAGCTTTATTCCCTTTGGGATCTTCTTTTCTTTACATCAAGAGCATTTTAATAACTCTCAAGAGAAACCCCCCTGCAAGGATCTCAATGGCCTAGGGTCCTCTTAAAAAATCCTCCCTAAGTTCACCAACTGACTTGACCGTCGGACGTACCACGGGGAAACTAGCCCCGTATTCCTGCGATTTTTGCATGTGTAGGCTATCAGTCCACCCCATGCGCTTAGGATCGGGCATAAAGTCAGAGGAGGAGTCGGCCCCAACATTCATCCTTTCCTTCTTTCCCACCGTCGCCAGGATCGAAACTACATCTGACTGCGGGAAACCCCCATCGACTGTTTGTTCACGAGCATCAATACTTTGGTACCCACATTGGGGCCCACTTTCTTCTCTGAAAAGAAATACCCAATTCTAAGCAGGGGCCTGATCTTGTTTATTCTTAAAGAACACTGGACTTGCATCGTTCAAGCTAAATAAAGGCTGGAATCACATCATTCAAGCTAAGGAGGATTAACCTATGGCTATGAGGAGCTAATGTGGGTGTATCCCTCAAGCGTTCTAACATCTTTCTAGGGAGTATTTGCCAAGCAGAACCTCAAAATCCCTCCTAAGAAAATACACACCATTATGGTGCTTGTTTGGCTTGAAGATGAAGCACATGCTTCTAATCGCTGCCACAGATGAAAACCCCACCGCCTGGATAGCCAAGAGGCCTGGGGATGGATCGCAAACAGGCCCCCAAGGGTCATGGTCAGATCTAGTATCGCTCAAGCTCCCTTAGATAATGACTCCCCTAAGGAAGAAGCAGCGATCAAATTTGTGGTAGGCTCGTCGGACCACCACCTCCTCCAAAGGAGAGTCCTTCCTCACCAAGGATGGGATTGTGGGAAAAACTCAAGGGCTCGCCATCTGGCCATCTCAGGAAGATTAACAGGTCTGGCCCCCATCCGCTATTCGAACCAACTAAAGACAAAGTAAGAACTGATGGTAGAAACATGTGACCCGTATCCCCCTAACAAAAGAAGGCTCCCCCATTTATAGGATGGTCCGGCTGTCACTATCCCTGGAAACCCATCAAGGGGAAGTCATGATCCCATCAAATTCTAGGGAATAAAGATTTGGCGCATGGGGCTCTCAACAATAAGAAGCCCCCATCACAAAAGTTGCCTGGGTCACCTCCATCGAGCAACATCTTCCAAAAGCTCAAACAATGGAATATTGGGCCTAACAGAGCAACCGACGGTGGACAAGCAAGATCTATTAAAAATCACCATGTCCACCGTCGACCTGCAAGGAGCTCAGCAAAGACTCTAAGCAAGTCCTTGGCTGATGAAATGGCAAATATGCCAGCAACTTAACAACGTCTAAAAATCCATACAACTCACCATCAAGAGAAAGTGCAACCCCTGATGCCGAGCGTTCCTCACTTTGGCAACATGGACGGCCAATGAAGTAACGGCTCGCTCTCATCAAAACTAGAATGATCACTGGCGAAAAGAAACAGCCAAGGAAGCTCCGTCTCGGCGACATTGTCCAGAGCTAAAAGCCATCTTCAAATGTACATAGGCAAGAAATGCGAATTCGACGCGGCTCGATGTAATAAATGTGAATGAGTTGTACTTTATCATGTATAAGTTCCAATAATCAATAGAAATGTCAAAAATGAAAACAAAGACATTAAAGAACCAGTCAGCTGGGCACTTGGCTAAGTCGATAAAAGTCCCTGGTACCTCCTCAGGGTAAAACCAAGGCATATCCCTTTTTGTCGATTCCCACAGTCGACTCTCGGCCATAGGAGAAAATGCAAGTCCTTGGTTCCTAATCTAGGTAAGCCCGAGGCACGACTCTTCAGTCGGTCACAAGGCCCTGGGGCCACCTCAGGACATGCCTAAGGCACAACGACTCCTCGGTCGGAATAAAGTCCTCGGCTCCTAATATGGGTAAGCCCGAGGCATAACGACTCCCCAGTCGGTATAATGTCCTCGGCTCCTAATCTAGGTAAGCCCGAGGCACAATGACTCCTCAGTCGGCATAAAGTCATTGGCTCCTAATCTGGATAAGCCCAAGGCACAACGATTCCTTAGTCGGCATAAAGTCCTTGGCTCCTAATCTGGGTAAGCCCAAGGCACAACGACTCCTTAGTCGGCATAAAGTCCTTGGCTCCTAATCTGGGTAAGCCAAAGGTACAATGACTCCTTAGTCGGTATAAATCCCTCGGCCCCTAATTTGGGTAAGCCTGAGGCACAACGACTTCCCAGTCGGAACAAACCCCTTGGTACCTAATCTGGGTAAAACCAAGGAAAAACGACTTCTCAGTCGGCATCATGACTTGGTCATCTAGGCACAATGACTTCTTAGTCAGAACAAAACCATTGGCTCTTCTTAAAGGTAAGACCAATGTACAACACATGGTTCGATTCCTTCTACTCTCATCGTCTATAGTGGTCAAATCCCTTGGTACCTAATCTGGGTAAAACTAAGGCAAAACGACTTCTCAGTCGACCTCAAGACCTAGTCACCTAGGCATGATGACTTCTCAGTCGAATCAAAACCCTTGGTACCGAATCTGGGTAAAACCAAGGCAAAATGACTTCTCAGTCGGAAAAAAGCCCTTGGCTAATAAGTCTAAGGAAAAATAACTTCTCAGTCGAAAAAAAGCCCTTGGTACCGAATCTGGGTAAAACCAAGACAAAAATACTTCACAATCAAAAAAATCCCTTAGCTCTTCCTGAAGAATAAGTCCAAGACAAAATGGCTTCTCAGTCGGGATAAAACCCTTGGCTCCTAATCTAGGTAAGTGCAACGCAAAACGACTTCTCTAACAGAAAAAAGCCCTTGGCTCTTCCTAAAGAATAAGTCCAAGGCAAAATGACTTCTCAGTTGGAAAAAATCCCTTGGTACCGAATCTGAGTAAAACTAAGGTAAAACGGCTTCTCAGTCAGAATAAAGCTCTTGGTACCGAATATGGGTAAAACCAAGGCAAAACAGCTTCTCAGTCGGAATAAAGCCCTTGGTACCGAATCTGGGTAAAACCAAGGCAAAACGACTTCTCAGTCGGAACAAAATCCTTAGCTCTTCCTAAAGAATGAGCCCAAGGTAAAATGACTTCTCAGTCAAAATGAAGCTCTTGGCTCTTCCTAAAGAATAAGTCCAAGGAAAAACAACTTCTTAGTCGAAACAAAGCACTTGGCTCCCCATTGGGGTAACCTAAAGTACAAAGGCTCCGCAACTCAGTAATCAAGTTTATGGTCCCCCACCTGGATAAACCGAAGGCAAGCCCAGAGTCGACTCTTTGAGTTATCTTCTAACCAAACAAGAAAAATAAGACGTTGCCACCTATCCCCCGTACGGTATCGAACCTACAAGGATCAACACTCTTCTCAAAAAGAAAAATGGAGTCACAACGTGGATTAGTTATTCTATCAAACATTTGCAGTTCTCAAAAGCAGAAGATATAAGAAACAACTTCTCATTCAGAAAAGGGTTTTTTTACATTATTTACCAAAAGGCCTAACCAGGCTTAGAAAAAAAAAGAGAAGAGAAGAAATTTTTCTAAGGATCAGCGTCGTTGTCCCCAGGGTCCTTCCTCATCTTCTTCGAAGGCCTCATGGGAGAACTCATCCCTCCGAGTCAGTCCCTCTTTGATAGACCTCCATTGGTGGAGGAAAGGCCATCGCTTTAGGATCATAGGTGGACAAGGAGGACCACCCCATCCCAGGAGACTCCTCTCTGTCTAGAGTTTTGGTCTCCTGAAGACCAAGGTGACACTGGAGCTTCTCGAGATCTCCAGCCATGAGACCGCTAAGGGCCCTCTGCTCTAACATATTATCCTGTACCTCGGGCCAACCCAAAAAGGATAGTATGTTATCAGCACTGAACACCCAGACGAAGAACCTTTTCCATTCTTCATCTAGCTCAAGGAGATCAGAGTCCAAGCGGAAATCACCCCCGACAACAGAAAAAATAGTGTGGGTCACCCTCAACAGACCCCACACTAACCACGTGCACAAGCAAATTGAGGCTGGGCACTACGTCTGCCTTAGTGCAGACATCTATAAACACCATCAAGATATAGATGGCATGGGGATGGAATTGGCATGGGAAACCCCCAGAGCCGTTAAGGCTTCCCTAACAAAGGGATGCAATGGCAGGCGCAGCCTACACTACAGATGCGCCCAATAAAGAGGCACCCAGTCCTCACCGTGCATATGCACCAGAGACGAGCTGTCTGGCGCCTATGGTCATTATCATATGAGAAATACCATACTAATCATGCAACCAGTTGGCCTCGTTCAGAGTCATCCTTGACCTAGAGAGAGACAAGACCCTGAGTTTCTTCTCGTGGTCATTCTGTGGAAGATCCATGATAAAATCTCTTAAGGTGTCAAGGGATCAACGAAGAGAAATATTCCTCGTAAAGAGTGCTCTCTTAAAACAGTAGTGGAAACTATTTATAATCTTCTAAAGAAGCATGCAGAGCCCAAAAGGCACGGCATTAGAGCAACAAAGGAAGATTCACTTTGAGAAACTGATCGGGTTGCTCGAAACATCAACCATCACTCGTAATTACCACCAATAAATCAGCAAAAGAGGCACCATTTATTCTGCCCATGATGCCTTGTATTCTCTAAAAATTCGGTTTCAAAACCGACAGCATCAGCCTATAAAAGATTGGTGGTTAAGCGCATCTCACGCCACGTTTATAAGCCACGATCAACTAGCTAGAAAATCTCAAATATATTGAGCAAACTCATTTCTATTTCACTCGGACCCGACCAAAGTCAACTCCGACTAAATGGGGTTAACTGTTATGGTCAGTCACCATACTAAAATAGAAATATCGGGAGAATGTCTGCATAAGCCTCAGAGAGCTATGGTCCAAATCAACTTAGAGGCTCAAAAGCCCAGTCAAGGCCAAAGTCCCTCGACCAGACGAGCAGACATGCCATATTTTGATCAACAGGTCATCATGACCGACTCGAAGTGTGGGATCAGCCTCCCCCTCGCAATTAAGACTACTCCTCGTAGAGAAGACTTAACTATATACCCGACCCAAAGCTCACTCAACTATCGGGTCACCAAATCATAATGATGGCTCACAGATCAACCCTCCTCTAAAGAGATAAAAGCCGATCAAGATCACTTCAAATGTTAATCGACACAACAGTACTGATTAATCCCATCAAGATCTCTATTCTGACAACCCTCGTGCCACAATTGCTTATTTGGCTTACAAGTCATTTCCCTGAAGATTGCCATGATGCTTTCCTGTGCATGAATGACTTCTCCTCTAATTGCCAGCCACCACGTAGAGAGAGAAGGACGGCCATGTAATCAACCTATCCTACACCTGCCTCTTCTGACAAACCCAGGGTACTGAGAGGACAATCCTCTCCTGTATTCAACTAACTTCCCTTCCAATCGTGAGCCGACATCTGGAAGGAGAAGGATGACTCATCAATCAATCTGCCCATCCTATAACCGCCCTCCTATGCAAGAGAAAAACAAAAAGCCTCAAAGGCTATGGACTATATAAAGGGGGTAGGAAGGGTAAGTAAAAGGAAAAAGGAAAAAAAGAAGAGGAGGGAGGGAGAAGAAAAAAGTTGTTCTCTGTTTCTTCTTACACTTGAGATTTATTCCCCTTTGGGATCTTCTTTTCTTTACATCAAGAGCATTTTAATAACTCTCAAGAGAAAACCCCCCTGCAAGGACCTCAATAGCCCAGGGGCCTCTCAAAAAACCCTCCCCAAGTTCATTACATAACTTGACCGTCGGAGGTACCACGGGGGAAACTAGCCCCGTATTCCTGCTATTCTTACATGTGTAGGCTATCAGTCTACCCGCGTGCTCAGGATCAGGAATAATATCAAAGGAGGAGTCGACCCCAACATTCATCCTCTTCTTCTTCCCTACTACTGCCAGGATCAAAACTGCATCCGACTGCGGGAAACCCCCATCGACTATTTGTTCACGAGCATCAACACAATCCTAACTATTTAAAGGTTTGATCATCTAATTTCAAAGTGGACCTCTCATTCATTGAAGGAATCGAGATGGGATTTTGGCTTTGGTCCTAACTGTTGGAAGGTTTGACCAAAAAGGGTGTTTAGAAGGCATGAAGAAATGAAATCTCCACCTTGTTGCCTCGTGGGAGGTGGCGGTTGAACTCCTCTTTTGTGCCATCACATTGCTTGATAGTCTTTCACACAGTTTCCTTCCGAAGCCTATGGATAAGTACTTATTCAAATGTTTGTAGTTGATAGGCCTTCGCTCTTGTCATCATTTTGATTGACAAGGCGATGGGCCACATTTGAGTAGATCGTCTCCACTACTAATATATATGAAGTTTTGGTCAGATGTAGGTCCTTCGGACATTAGTGCGACATTGTTTGGCATAAGCAACGACATCGCTGATGGGTCTCGTAGTCAGTCTCGCAATTTAGGTCTTAGCTGGTGGGCCTCGCAGATGCTAGCATTTGCTTTAAAGCATTTCGCCTTCATTTTGAAGAGGGTATGGATGAGGAAATGATTTTTACTACCAAGGTGAAATTTCCTTAGTCATCACCTCCTTGAAATTCATATGGCTCTTCAGCATCCATTCGCTTGAGCATGCTTTCGACTTGTTCTCCTTGGCGAATCAAGTCTTTCCATGAGCGAGCTTCAACATCGCCCATATTAGAGATTATGTCGATGGAGAGATTGTTTCGGCACATCCCGATGAGGGTGGCCTCGGAAACATGATCACATATATGAAGCGATCGGTTCCTGAATCTCTTAGAAAAGGTGCTTACAGACTCTGTCTTCTTCTTCTTTTTGGCTAACAAGGTGACCATAGATACTTCTGTGTCATCATCGAAGAATCTGGCCATAAAGAGCCTTTCCATGTCCTTCCAGTAAGTGATGGACCTAGGCTCTAATCTATAGAACCATTCAAAAGTGACGCCCTTGAGGGTACTAATAAACCGTCGAGTTATAATAGGATCGTTTCCCATTATATCTCTAGTTTGCACCTTGAAGTAGTAGATGTGCTGGGTAGTAGAACCCTTACCATCGAACTTTATGAGGTTCAATGGTGTAAACTTTATCGGGTAGGAGACCATGTCCCATTCGGTCGGATACGGTCTAACCACCCCCAGCTTGCTCACATGATTCTAGAGGTTTAAGGTGCCGAGTTGACTCTAGAACTCATCAAGCCTTTTGTCTCATGGACTACTACCAGAATATGATGTCCCTTCTGAAGACTCTAATGACGAGTCGGAGGGTGACCTGGGATTAAGTTCCCGCTCTTTGCCCTTGCTTGAGGACTTTGAGGGAGCCTGCGATGCTCTCTTCTTCTTCTTCTTGTGTATAAGTTTCTCGAGCTTCTCCTTCGTGGCGTTGATTGTAGCTTGATGCTCATCAAACTTCATGGCTATATCATCCGAGATTCTAGCCTTGTGCACATTTGCATGCCCGCTTTGTATTGAGCTTGAGGTCTGAGACGTTGCTACTGCTGAGCAATCGTCATCAGAAACAAAGGCTAAACGCCTGCAGTCATGTGGCAAGACAACCCTCTTTTTGGCGTGGGTTAGCTGGTAAACATCTTCATACTCTATAGGGAGGCTTTTTAGTCCCAGTGAGAATTCATGGTCAGAAGAGTCTGAATCTTTCTCCTAGAACTTCCCTATCGTGTTGATAGTTTCCATTGGGAGATCCAAGTCATCCGGAGCTCGTCTCCTCTGAAAATTGCACCTTTAGATAAGAGGTCTTATCTCTACTGGTTGCTAAGAGAGCCTCTCGAGTACCGATGTTTTTGACCATTCAACACACTGGCAGTCAGCGAGTACAGCCGTAATAAGCCTCGCACAGTGACACAGAGGAATTACCTCGTGAATAGTGCATCTGTGAGTCAAGCACTCTTTGAGGTACACCATAGGTAGATGATGACAACCCGTGGCGTCTGAAGGACCAATTGAATGCTTATGAGAAGAAGGCTCAATAGTGCACTTGGAAGAACACATGGAAAAACTATCAAGTGTTGAAATCTGGCGAGTTCGTTTTGACGGGTGAGCTTGGCTCGATAGGCAAGCTTAGGCCTGTTGGTGAAGTTCAGCTGCTTGGTGAACTCGAGCCTGTTGGCGTGACAGGCGAACTTAGGCATATTGGCTAAGTTCGGCTGCTTGGCGTACTTGCATGTGTTGGCAAGGTTCAGCTGTATGGCGAACCTAGCATAGTTAGCGAAGTTCATTTGTCTGGTGAACTTCATTGTTAGGCGAAGTTTGTCTACTTGGGCAAACTTCAGCTTGCTGTCGAGGTTGAGCCTGCTTGTGAGGTTCAACCTCTAGTTCTTTCAAGTGAGGTTCGCCCGTTTGGCGAACTACTGTTGCTTGCTGGCGAGGTGCTACCTATGGCCCTTTTAGGCGAGGTTCTCCTGTCTGATGATCTTCGCCTGAAAGGTGAAGCTCTCCAGTATTTGAAGCTTGAGGGGGAAGCACGCCTAAATTACAGGGTTTGCCTGATTTTGGCAACCTGCCTGATTTAGCTACCTGCCTGATTTTGGCAACCTACCTGATTTTGGCAACCCGCCTGATTTGGGTAGCTCACCAAATTTGGGAACATCGCCAATGGAGTGAAGCCCATCTGAGTCGGTTGGCTCGCCTGATTGGTGCAACTCTCCAAAATTAGGAATGTGACCCATAAAGCGGAAACCGCCTGCATTGGTGGACTCGCCTGATTTGAGCAGTTCACCAGAATTAGAAACCTTGTTCATAGAACAGGGCTCGCTTGAATTGCTAGGCTCACCTGAAACACTGAGTTCACCAATTTTGGGAACTTTTCTAATGGAACGAAGCCCGTCTGAGTAGGTGGGCTCGCATGGTTGACGCAGTTCACCAGAATTAGGAATTTGGCATTCGTTCTTAGCCTTTTGGTGGCATCGATCGCCTTAGGGGAAATGGAACCCTTAGCGATTACTCAGGTAAAGCTCTCGGGCATTTTGGATCGTGGTTGAGTCATTAGCAAGACTTTGCGGCACTTGCTTGACATTTTGCCACCAGAAGAAGCCGAAGATAAGTATTCTTCTTACTCCGCTTAATCGAACTCAATGAGAAGGGACTCAACGGTGGTCCCTATAGCAACTTTATCGAATTGCACCACCACCAATTCATCTGAATGAACGGTTCTCCCCAGAGGAGTCACCATCTTCTGTAGGGCATAAAATGGTTCTCCGAGGATTTGTATTGATACGAATGGATTATTACAAATCAAGATTCAAGTTACAACATAAGCGAAGAGAATACTCTTCTTGTTTAATCTGGGTTCTTCGGTAGCGATAGGACACCTCCCTCAGAAGCTTGTGTCGAGTTTGCTTTCCTTGGACGATCTGAACAAAGTTGCAGTTGTGCTTTAGTGCACAGTAGAAGCTCTTGGTTGAGTTTGATCAACCGAGGCTAAACAAGGGTTTGTGTTTGTAGGCCAAAAATGCCAAGATCTTAAGGTTCAGCCTTCTTCTCCTGAGGAGTCAAATGAGACCATCGATGAGCTTCGTCATGTGGTAAAAACTTGATCGGAAATGAGTACCCGAGCCAAGAATCAATGACCGACTTCCCACGAAGTGTTTAGGTTCTGTTCTCTTGAATCTCCCTCAAGAGTTCCAATAATGCTAATATGGAGAGGTAGAGAATGTCCAGCCTTCTCTTGTCAGCCAGTTAAGTCCAAGAAATGCTTAGGCTTGGTTCTCAAAAGCCATAACAAGCCGCGCCTAGTGTTGGTTCTTCTTCGTGCAAGACTAAAAAAGAGCCTCTAGTAGATAGGCCAAGAGAGAGCCAGCCACAAGAGATTGAAGATGCCAAGCTCTTCTCAAAAGAAGGAGGCCGGCTCTGGTCCAAAGACCTATTTCGTGTAGCTAAAAGTGGCTTATAAATAGCCAAGGAGAGTCATGACCACTCCCTTCAATCATGGAGAATGGGTGTACCCACTCCTTTAAATTGTGGGAAGTGACTATTCCCATGCTGGGTATGGTCATGAGGATAATCAATCCCTTAAATCATGGGAAGTGACCATTTTCATACTGTATATGGCCATGAGGAGAATCGTATCCATTTGCTTAAATCATGGGAAGTGACCTCTCCCATGCCTCAAGTGGGTAGGCTTAGCAAGCTTGTGGGTAAGCTTGCCTTGTGCGGGCAACCTTCAAGCTTGTAGGCGAGCTTCAAGTGCAAGGTGAGCTTGGCTCATGCAGGCGAGCTTTAAGCTGTCAGGCGAGCATGGCCTTCAGGTGAGCATGGATCATGCAGGCGAGCTCCAAGCTGTCAGGTGAGCTTAGCCTTTGTTCACGTCGAAAATTAACTTCTTTGAGGAATTCATTACAACTTTAGGCGTTTATAGCGGATTCAAAAAGAGCAGTCTTTTTATAAGATCTCTCTATACAAGGAAAATTAAAAAATTACAACTTTCTAGAAAATACATGTAGAGAGATCGTTTATCGGTCTTATGCTTGCATGAGATCTTTGTCGGTGCTGTGGTATTTTCGTGGACCACCAAATAATCAGATCCGATTGATTTCTTTACTTCACTAAGGAGACAAGAAATTGAAGTGAATATCTCAGCAAGGGTGAGATAAACACTCTTCTCGAGATCACAGCCATGGTGTGATCTCAAGGGAAGCGGATGAATGAGGCTGAAGCAGCTACAAATTTATCGAACTCTCCTCCTTTTTGTCGAAGAACTTGCCAAAAACTTGCTTCATCCTTGCTAAAATTCATGGTCCTCACTCTCCAATTCGACAGGGCTTTACCGTTGCTCTAAAATTCCACCTGTCTGATTGAAGGCACTAGGGTTGTATTTATAGGCTTCAGAAATCTGTTCTTAGATAAGAACGGATGATTTGATCTTATCCTCAGTTGTAACCACTTAACCACATTCAAAGATAGCCTTAAATCAGTTGGAGAGGCTCTGGACTGAAGAAATCCTAAAATCTTATCAAAAAATAGGTTTTTGAGAGGCTATAGGGGCGAAAACAGCTTTTTTAGGCGTTAGACACCGCTGGTGTGTTGCCTTTGGGCCGCATGGGTTGAGATGGCATTAACATTTTTTGTTGTTTTGCCTCTTATTGTTTCATCTGATCTTGGAATAAAACGATTCAAGATGCATTGAAAAGATAGAGAAGATATCTACAACTTTTGTCTTTTGATATTCTTCATATTCGTATCATATCATGGCTGAAATGTGTGAGACATGATTGGTGTCCTGCAGGTGTGAAACAGCCTGGATCGTCTTGGTTGTTTTGGCTCTAACTTCCTTATTCGATCTCGGAATGAGGTTATCCAAGATGCATTGGAAAGATAGTGAAGAGATCTACAACCTCCAATAGGCAAAACATCTCTATCAGGTGCAAGACACCATTGGTGTCTCGCCCATGGGCAAGACACGACTGGTGTCTCTTCGTTGTTACCTCTAACTCTCTTATCCAATCTCGGAATGAAGCGATTCAAGATGCGCTGGAAAGCTGGAGAAGAGATCTACAACTTTCCATAAGCAAATTGCACATGGAGTGAGAAAAACATGAGTGGTGCTTCATTCTTTGTGGGTGAAATGTAACTCCCGATCAAGTCGTTTCTACGTTATTTTGCCATCCCTTTGACTCGTATACTTTGCCAACTCGCTTCAAGCACTTGTTAGCTTTACTATAGCATCAGATAATCCTCCTTGACTTGGATAATATCGTTCATCATCTTTTCTTTATCTCGAGCTGCGTGCGAGAACCTATAGACAATTTTTGACACCTACAGATACCCCTCCAAAGTATTTCAGTCTCGTTCTTTTATAGATGAGCCTTAAATACTTTGGATGTGATAGGCCCAACCTTCAATCTCTTTAGTATTTTGTTGAAGAAATCTACATAGAAGGACTTGTAACTAACTTCAGTTCTCGATTTCTTCAATTCTCAGTCTATTTAGTATTGTATCAAATAGCTAAAATTCTTTCGGTGCTACATTTATCCTCTGACCGTTGTTAAAATCTTGGACTAAAATTTGTGTATTGGTTTTTGATTGTAGCTCGTGTCGTTGAATTAATATTGAAATGATTATCTTTGTCAGTGACGCATATCTGAACTGCGATTAAAGTCCCGAAAGTATCCTTTGACCTGGAACTGATCTGAGCCTTGTCGATGCATTGACTAACGTAGATCTTCAATGCAACACGTTGGCTAGTGTTGACTTTCATTGTAATGCGTTGACTTGCGTTGACTCATGCCTATGCATTGACCAGCGTTGACTTTCATCACAACGCGTTGATCGGCGTTGACTCATGACTACACGTGGCAGGCCCAAGTATAGAGGCTGCAGGACCAACCATTGATGCTGGTTTATCTGTAGGTACGGATCTTACCCTTACGTCCCTCTAGTTATTTACCTAACCATAGGGGAGTTTTGGTTGTAGGACCAGCTATTGGAGCTGATACGCCTACCATTGCGAATGCTTTAGAGGTTCCCCATGGAGGCTTTGGCTAGAATTGATATTGTCCTGGGTGCTCATGTCACATGACCAACTAATAAAGCTGGTGCATCAGTGACTATCATACTTATAGGATTTTTGGCAAACCATTTGCCATCAACGGATTTGATATGCCTTTACCGATTACCGTTTGAATCGGGCTCGCATGTGAATTATCTAAATCCATTTCACATGTGATGTTATGCTACGAGAATAAACTCTCTTAGACTTAGTGCTATGATTTTGAATACATAGACTTTGTTATTTTCATGGGAAATGACTAATTGGCAACGCGTTTTAGGCGTAGACTTATCTATATTTAGTGATTGAGATAATGTCCCCCAGACGTGAATCCTGGTGTCCTTTTCATGGAGAAGGGTTAACCGACAATACGTGTTAGACGTTAACTTATCTACTTAGGATTCAAAATAAAATTTCTCGTGTGTGTTATGTCAGAGCTCAATAGTGGGAGTGTTAATGGCTTAGACACAGTAAGAGCTTGGGTGGATTTGACCACGAAGAATTTTGGTGGACCCACCGTCAGTTGATTAGATTGGTGAGAGATTTTATAATGGAGGACTGTAAATCATCAAGCACTCCACAATTAGACCGTGGAAGTTTTGTGAGGGCAGACTGACCTGATGAGGTCATTGAATCTCATCTCAACGAAAAAGTACTTGGAAAGTCACAGTGGGAGTTGGCGAAATTAATCTCGACGATTGAAACTAACCAAGAATCGGATGAAGGAAAAGCAAATGAGACATGCTTCATCCTTGAAGGATTTTATTGTTTCGTGAGGGAGGATTGACTTGATGAACTCATTGAATCTTATCTCAACGAAAGAGTGCTCTGAAAATCGTAGTGGGAGGGTTTTAATCATTTTGAATATGATTGAACAACCACAACGGGAGGTTCTTAATCATTTTTATCATGATTAAGAGTGGATTATTCAGATGCTTGGTTTTCTTCTTGAATAATAAATCGGTTTTGGGTTATCTTTAAGAATACCATACATAGCATTCTCCAGGAACTTCCTGTTAAATAGGTTATCCCAAACGTACTAGGGATAGAACTTTTTTAGAAAATCCCTGTCTGTGGGCCATATTGTTATTCTTGATACAGAATTAGGTCTTAGTTTCTGACTTCATATTCAGCCATGATAACCTCATATCTACCCCTAACTTTTTGGGTGAACCTGAGTCCAATCACATTCGGCTACATTGTTGGAGCGCTCAACTTAATGGAGCAACTTTTAACCTCGTATACCTGTCGGAGGTAACCGGGTTATCCTTAAGAATATTATGTGTAATATTCTCTAGGAACTTCCCGAATAGTTTAGCCTTGTATACTAGTTGAAGGTTTGGGAAATAGTTTATACTCATATACCCTTTAGAGTGCATGGATAAGCAGTTTATACTCGTATACTCTTCGGAGTTATCGCTGTTTTCATTTGGTTTGTTTTGCCGTTATGACACCGGTGTTAATTAAGGCTTGGATTTTGTTTTTGAAACCGAAGCAAGCCTTGGTGGGATGAAGAACCCTCATGTGGTATGCATAGTAATTTAGATCCGTAATCCTCTTAGCTCCCTCCTGATTTTTAATAGGTGGTAGCTTGATTTTATTGTTGTTTAGGATATACTTGAAGATGGTTGGAACCTCATCATCCCTAAAGGAGTTCTGCTATGTTTGATGCGACTGTTGTGGTGATTTCTGTCTCGATTGTCACTATAATGTTTGATTAACATCAAAAGCATTCACATGTAGCATTGGTTGGCTTCTCTCAGCCTTCTTTCTTTTGAGAAAATGCTCAGCTTGCTTACCGTGCATTTTCAATTCTTTCCAGTTTTTAGACGGCCCGACCCCCAGGGCTTCTAGGACATTAATGGAAAGATTGTTATGGTAGGTTTAGAGGATTAGCTTCTTTATGACTGGATCTCTGCAGTTCATCGTCTTATTTTGAAAGTGCTTGACGAAGCTATCGACCCACTCTATCTTTCTACTTCTCATCGAAGAGTGTTCTGATAGACACCTATGTATTATCATTGAAGAAGTTAGTTAGAAGCAACCCTTCTATATCATTCTAGCTATTGATACTTCCCGTCTTGAGATTGTGGTACTAATCGAAGGTAGTTTCATGAAGGGTGCCAACGAATAACCGGATCATCAAAGGTTCATTGCTGGAGATCATGCTGAGGTGGGACTTGAAATAAACCAGATGCTGAGTGGGTGAACCTCTTCTATCGAACGACACAAAGTTAATTAGATTGAATTTCACCAGATACAGAATTAACTCCCACTCTCTGGGATATGAACATGGAATTCTGGTCTTCTTTACCTCTCGAACGGACATCAAGGTGTTGATCTTACTCTCGAGGTTTTTCATCTTCTGATCATCTTCACATGTATTTTCATTTGGGTGATTTTTGGGAGGAACAACGGGACCACCCCCAACATTATTATTATAGATGGGACCACCCCCAGCGTTTTCGTTGTCGGGAGAGGTATCAGCATTGTAGGCGTCAAAAAATGCCAATAGATATCCAAACATAGAAAATCACTCAAAATTAGGAAAATCACCCAAAATTGATAAATATGAACTGTCTCGCCAGCGAGACAGTGTTTGCTGTCTCGCCAGCGAGACAGGCTTTGCTGTCTCGCCAGTGAGACATCGTTGAAATGGTCAATAACCACCTCGAATAACTGCCCAACACGTGTCCACTAACTGCCAGGGGACGTGGGAAATAACGTGGGCGAAAATCACGTGGATAACTGCCAAAATAACGGAGTTTGAAACGTGGGGAGGAAGTTACAGCAAAAATGCCAAGAATATTCGTTTTGCGCGACAGCATTTTAGTGTCTCGCTGGGCGAGATAGTAAATTTACTGTCGCGCCGTACTGATTTGTTATTGAGTTGTGTTTCTGCAGTTACAGACCCCTGAGGCTATAAATACCCCCCTAGGGTCACTTCTGACGAGGATCGAGCATTTTTAGAGCATTCCAGAGCAGAGAGAGCAGAGATTTCAGTTCCTGGAGTGATTCCTTGACATTCGAGCTTAGACTTGATTTCAAGAAGAACGACTATCTTACTTCGATAAGATATCGTTTCCAATTCTCACTTCGATAACGAAGGAAGAATCATAAACCCCCTCACGATCTGTGAATCGGTGGTCAACGAGCCAAAGCACTCACGGCACAGGCAAAGTCCCACAAAGCAGTATTCGATAAACGAATTCTGTGTTATTTTCTTCAAGAGTTGTAATTTTTCTTATTTTCATTGTAATTTCTCTGTAATCGAAAGAAGATTAATGGAATCGACAATGAAATCAACTTTTGCTAAAAACAAACTGCCGACCACAGTGGGAGCTAGCGGCTTCGCTGCCGAAGCCGCCGTGTCGCAGCCGATAAAGATCATCGTCAGCGAGGAGATCGAATACGAATTCGATCAAGCGAAATTCGAGGAGTATTTATCATCCTCGTCTTCAAAATCTCCCTCCCCGCGCAAATGTAAGAAGACTTCCTCTCCCAGGAAAACTTTCAAGTCTGCAACGCCAATGAAGGCCGCAGATGAAAACTCTCTCCCGATCGTTGCTAAGGAACCTGTCCGCAACGTTTCTGCTCCAAGTGACTCCGTACCAATTAAGGAGTCTTTGATGAATAGCTCACCGGTGCTGACGAAGAGGGCTCGTCAGAGACAACGCCAGCGCCGTGCTCGACAACTGGCCAAGGCCATGCAACAAACCGACGGGGTCCACTACTATGCGGACCTAGAGTCGAGGAAACAGAAATCAGTACAATTGCCTCAACGGCAAGATAATCATATTTCTGCAAAGCTTACGACAGAGGAATGGACCCTCGTCAAAAGAGCCCGTTCAACCCTGAAGGAACGGATACAGAGGCGAAAGGAAAAGGCTGCCCGCGCTCGTGCTCTCCGCCAACAAGCGCAAGGAACTAAAAAGGAGTTGGTGTCTGAAAAGCCGCCCAAGAACCGCAAAGTTTGGATACCGAAGGCGCCACAAGGGTCTGTTCCGGGCCCGTCTACCACATCAACAGTGAAGCCCTAGGTTAGACCAGATTTATCTAAGTTCAAGATCACCATGGCGGATCGCCTTGGTCCCTCGGTCAACAATCGAGGCAAGAAACCAATCGAAGAAAGTCCAAGTCCAGCAAACAAATCCTTGGTGGTTTCTTACACAGGGGGTCGCAAACACCCTCCTGTCAGAACTAATCCGGTCCAAGACAAAAGAATACCAATTCATGGTCGTCTAGGACCCATGAAAAACCCACTCCCGCAAGGGGGTGTATTTAAAAATTTAACCTTGGATCGCCCAGGAGCGATGACTAGTCGTCCTGTGCATGTTAACAAGGTTCATAAACCAAAGATAGGTTGCTCAAATCACAATAGTGATGAGCTGTACTATCAGAACAGTAAATCAAGAAAAAGGATTGTCCGAGAAGATGAATCGCATTGCGCATGCGAGAGACTCATCAAGGCAGTGTTGACGGAATGCGGTTGCTCACAAACCCTAAAACGAGTTTCTGTATTCCAAAGACTTTCGACTGAAGCGTCAAAATCCAAAGTGAGATGTTTCAACCAGAAGAAACCTGCAAGACGGCAAGATGAATTCCCTGAGGTCACCATTAATATGACCGGCAGAGGAAAACAGCAGTTAGTCAACCAGGACCCTGATTTCTCTTCAGAAGGGAGAGTTGAACGGGGTCTCTCTCAAATAATGGAGCGGTTACAACGGAGGGCTAACCGACGCCGAGACTACAAAAGGATGCACGAAGGTTTATCGTCAGAAGGCGAGCTGTCAGATACTTGTTCCGCTATCGCTTCGGACGATACTTCGTCCAGTGTGGGGCGAGCAAGAGAATCATTCGCCATCACGCCAGACCAATTGGCTCAGATATTGCAAGAAGCGTTGGCCAAACAACGTGAGGAGATCAGAGCCGAAATCAAAATAGAGATGGAGTTGACGATGCAGCAGGTACGAGACTTGCAGGCTCAGCAGCACCAACCGGAATCAAGGCAGAAGGCAGAATCCAGTAAACCCAATGCCAAACTTGTACATATAGCTGAGGATGATGACAAAGAAGACGAGACCATCTTTGATAATCCTCCTCCTGATAAAGACAGTTCTGGAAACGGTCCGGCCAAGTCAACTACTCAAATTTACTTGAAAAAGAGTGAGGAAGAAGACAAGAAGATGCAAGACCTCGAGAGTAAAGTCAACGCCTTGATGACGGCTCAAGAAGTGAAGAAAACGGGCATTCCATACCCGTATCCGAGGGAGTGGGATTTGATTCCTTATCCCCCAAAATTTAATTTGATTAACTTTACTCCTTTTGATGGCAGGGGTTCACCAACTCAGCACTTGATCTATTTCAAGTCACATCTCGGCGCAATATCAGGAAATGAAGCCCTGATGGTTCAGTCATTCGTAGGAACCCTCCGTGGGTCTGCCTTCGATTGGTACCGACGCCTGAAACCTGGAAGCATCAATAGCTGGGGAGATATGGAAGAACTGTTTCTCACCAACTTTTTCGACGACGACACAGAGGTCTCCATTGGCTTGTTGTTGGACGAGAAGCAGAAGAATGGGGAATCAGTTGACGTTTTTGTCAAACGGTTCCGGAATAAGGCGGTGAACTGCCGAGATCCACTTACAGAGGAATTTATCCTACAGACATGCCATAACAACTTGTCTTTAGATGTGCTGGAGATAATGGGGGTTGTACCCTCTAAAACTTGGAAGGAGTTGAAGGTTAGAGGTGAACAAGCTGAACGGTTTCTCAAAAGAAGGAATCTGGAGAGAGGTCAGGCACCAGCTAATAATCAAAACCAGAAACAGAACTTCAATCCTCGAGGCAGAGGAAGAGGGTCAGGAGCCGCTGTCGACGCGCACCAAACATCACAACAGCCGCCACAACCACAGCAGTCGTCATTCCAGTTAGCGCCGAATCAGAATCAACAGCCTCAGAAGCAGTTTAAACCCTCTAAGCCCAGATTCCCAAAGGAATATTCATTCAAAGACGATGAAGTTCCAGTTATCTTCAAATACTTGTTGGATAATAACAAGATTAAGCTTCCACCGGTCACAAACTAAGAAGAAGCAAAGAAGATTAATGACCCGAAATACTGTGCGTATCACAGAAGGGTTCACCATCCTACTAAAACTTGTTATGTCTTAAAAGACAAAATACAAACTTTAATTGATGTTGGTATTGTGACCCCGAAGCTAAAGGAGAAGAAGGTGGGTGCAAATGCAGTCTCCATTAGCTTCGGATCAGTCCCCTTATCCTGGTTTCAAGCTGAGCCAGTATCAGAAGTGAAGATGCAAACCATCAACGATGACCCTCACGAACAGCGCCAAAAAGGGCTAATATCACACACGACCCCTAACGGCGAAATCCTTTGGGTTCATCCGAATTTGCTTGAAGATGAACAGTGGACGACATCCACGTCAAAGAAGAAATCGAAGGGTAAAGGAAAGGAGAAGTCCTGTTATGGAGCCTCGGTGATTCCGGAGAAAGACGATGAGGAAATAGTAGCTCTGCCACCTTCTGATGAAGAACAAGAAGTTTTCGCTACAAGGGGCGGAAATGAATACCATTACCAGTATCCTGAAGCTTCTAATCCTTACGGTAAAACTCTTGCAGAACTGGGGGTGGTTACGACCCCGCCCATACCAATTGAGAAAACTCAGAAAGTGGTTAAACAAAAAGGAAAAGAACCTCAACCCAAAGAAGTTCAACTTCCGAAGCAGTCTCGTTTCAACAAACCTATTGGACGAGACAAACCGGAAAGTTCAAATACTCCATTCCGCTTCGATGTTATGACTCAATTAGCTAATATCCCAGCAAGGATCACGCTATACGAGTTGTTTCGTCTTTCGAAAGAAACTAGGGAAGCTTTACAAGAAGCATTGGCTGATTCTGAGGTATTCCTCACTTAGATCAAACCAACTCCTGAAAAGCCAGAGTCGTTGGTGCAGCATTGCAATCTGGCAGCCACCAAATTCCCTTGCATCGCTTTCACAAAAGAAGATATGCAAGTTAGGAATTCGAAGCATGATAGACCACTGTATTTTATTGGATACATCGGTTCAAGCATGGTCAACCGGATTCAAGTTGATCCGGGTTCCGCTGTAAGCATCATGCCACTTCGGTTGATGTATCACCTCGGAATTCTCGCCAGCAAGTTAGCCTCAACGGGAACTGTTATTTATGGATTCAACACTAGCGGATCAAGACCGTTAGGAAAAATCCGGGTGAAGTGTCAACTCGGAGATCTGAAGTCTGAAGTCACCTGCTATGTGATCGATGCAGAGACTTCCTATAACTTGCTGTTGGGTTGTCCATGGATCCACGGTAATCTTATAGTGCCCTCCACCCTCCATCAGTGTTTGAAATATGTCGACACTAATGAGGAGGTCAAGACGGTGGTCGCGGATAAGCAGCCATTCAAGGGGTTAGAAAATTACTTTACTGACTCCCTTTTATATGGTGCTGAGTCCGATACTGAACCATCGGCCCATGGCACGGACAGCGGAGAAGAGGCTGATACCGAAGCCGGGCTCGATTATAGTGAAGGTCTTGTATTAAATGACATTAAACCTCTTGTAATCGATCTTGACGGTGATGAATCGTCGGACGAAAGTTGTAACTGGCAACTTGCCGATGAAATAATAAATAATGATTTAGAGTACTCGTATTGTCTCGATAATGTAATGCAGGAGTTATATGATGATCCTAACCTACACATGCCGATTCGCTCATCTTGCACGATGACGAAATACTTGCAAAATTCAGCCGGGACAACGGTGATCCTACCTGCAAAGACAGGGGGTGAGAAGGAAATAATCTTTGGGAAAGGGAATCCATCCCCAACTCCTAATCTTTTCTTGGACAGTAACTCAGATGAAGAAAAGCCAGGACAGCATTTCTCTCGGTATAGTTCACAGGCAAATGATTACATGGAGAGACAAGGCTATGATCTCTCGCTCGGTGAAGGTCTTTATTTTGGTCAAGGAATTAGGGTTCCACCCCGTTCTACCTATGTACCAAAAGGAAAACCGGATAATTATTACACTCATAATAGAGGTTTAGGTTATGCGTCGTCATCTGATGACGAGTGTGGCCAACAGATCATTAACCAATTAAGAAGTGTGAGCGGGCATTCATCCGATACTTTAATGTGGGATTCTGACACGAGCATTGGAGAGAGATTCAAAGCCCTAATGTCAAATATGGCGACAGTTGATCCTTCCACAACTGAAGAAGACGACCAATTGCCTATTTGGGAAGATCCTTGGATGCATTACATGAATATCCAGTACGGAGATCGATTTGAACAAAGAGAACCTCCTACTGAGGATAAAGTAATCCAGATTAATATGGGTGACGAAGCCAATCAGAAACCTATATTTATCAGCGGTGATCTTCCGCCGGATGAAAAAGAGGAACTAATTGCCCTAATTAAAGAGTATATCGACGTTTTCGCTTGGAACTACGAAGATATGCCAGGACTCGATCCAAATGTAGCAATGTATACACTGAACATAAAATCGGATGCTAAACCTGTCAAGCAACAGCAAAGACAGTTTCGTCCACAAATTATGGAGGCAATAGAAGCTGAAGTCAAAAAACTGATCGATTCAGGTTTTGTCCAGGAAGAACAACATCCTGAATGGTTGGCTAATATTGTTCCAGTCCTTAAAAAGAATGGGAAAATCAGAATTTGCATTGACTACAGAGATATGAATACCGCCTGTCCTAAAGACGATTTTCCTTTGCCCATTACAGACGTCATCATTGACAATACGTGCGGGTTTGAAAGAATGTCATTTATGGATGGATTCTCGGGATATAATCAGATTAAGATGCATCCGGATGATGAAAAACATACAGCTTTCAGAACACCTCTTGGTGTATTCTGTTATACTGTTATGCCGTTCGGATTGAAGAATGCTGGTGCTACGTACCAACGAGCCATGACAAAGATCTTTCAAGAACATTTGCGGAAGACCGTCGAATGCTACGTTGATGATCTGGTCGTGAAGAGCCGTGATAAGAACGACCACATTAAAGATTTGAAGACGATGTTCGATCTTATGAGAAGTCATCAGCTAAAAATGAACCCGACTAAATCCTTCCTTGGAATGTCGAGCGGTAAATTTCTTGGATTCGTCGTCACCACAAAATGTATTCATATTGATCCTGATAAAGTGAAGGCGATACATGAGTTGCAACCCCCGAGAAATCTTAAAGAACTCAGAGGATTGTAGGGTCGATTGGCATATATCCGTCGGTTTATATCGAATCTGTCCGGAAAATGTCAACCATTTTCTAAACTTGCGAAGAAAGGCGTGTCATTTATTTGGGATGAAGCATGCCAAAAGGCGTTCAAGGATATTAAAGCATATCTAGCGAACCCACCTATTCTCATTGCACCGAAATCAAGCAAGCCGTTTTTGATTTATGTCAAAGCGACGAGCCATTCGTTAAGCGCATTACTTGCACAAGACGATGATAACGGTCACGAACAAGCAGTATATTACCTAAGTCGCACACTGGTAGGAGCTGAATCTCGTTATCCAATGATCGAGAAAGAATGTCTTGCATTGGTATTTGCTGTCCAGAAAATGAGACACTACTTAGTGGGACAGACGATTTATGTTATTTCCAACATAAACCCGGTACGCGTATTCATGACCCAGCCTGCATCCATGAATTGGCGTTTAGCTAGATGGGCTCTACTTTTATCGCAATATGACTTGTACTTTAAGCAACAAAAATCGGTTAAAGGGCGAGCTATTTGCGATCTTCTGGCGGAAAATCCTACGAAGGATATAGTCGAATTGTACGATGATCTGCCAGATGAAACTCACGAAGTTAACACCACCTCACATCAACAAGTGTGGCAGTTGTACTTCGACGGGGCTTCTCGTGCAACCAATGTGGCAAGCGCGCCCGGATGTTCTAAAATCTCCTCAGGAGTGGGGGTCGTTTTAGTTTCCCCGGAAAAGCATGTCTTGCCTAGAGCATATTCGTTGACCGGACCATGTTCTAATAATGTGGCCGAATACAACGCGTTAATAATTGGACTAAATTTTGCCAAAGAGCTGGGGGTTGAATACCTTGAAGCTTTTGGGGATTCTCAACTAGTGGTTAATCAAATTCGAGGAGATTATGAAGTCAGAAGTTAAGACCTGATTCCATACCACCAGGTTGCTATTGAGATGGCAAACTCGTTTGAAGGATTTTTCATCGAGTACGTTCCACGTCTCCAAAACGCGTATGCAGACGCATTGGTGGCATTGTCAGTATCATTGGCTCAACCTCCCGAAACAGAGCAATTGATTACAGTGAGGACTCACCAACTTATCGTTCCAATCTACGATTCGGATGTTAAAGAAGCATACTCAACAGCAGTTGAGCCCGAGGTTCGAGATTGGCGCTTTCCCATTATCGACTACGTCCTACATGGTATATTGCCTGAAGATGTAAAAGAAAGGGAATCGGTTCGGCGAAGAGCACCGAGATTTTACTACAACGCCACGGCGCAAATGTTGTATCGACGATCGTACGACGGTCTTCTACTCCGTTGCTTATCCGGCAAAGAAGCGGAACAAGCACTCAAAGAGGCGCATAATGGAATATGCGGTGCGCATCAGCCCGGCCCTAAACTCTGTGATCGACTTAGAAGAATCGGGTATTATTGGCCAACTATGGTAAAAGATGCAGTTGACTACGCACGACGATGTGAAGTGTGTCAGTTACATGCAAATTATATGCACCAACCTCCCGAGTATTTACACCCATCGGCGACATCGTGGCCATTCGAAACTTGGGGTATGGATATCGTAGGTCCTATTTTTCCACCTTCGGTTAAAGGGGACCGCTTCATTTGGGCAATCACCGATTACTTCTCGAAATGGGCAAAAGCAGTTCCACTTAGAGAAGTAAAGACGAATGATGTCATCAAGTTTATCAAACACCATGTCATATATCGATACGGTGTCCCAAGACGAATAGTACACGATAATGGTCCTCAATTCGTCAGTAACGCGTTTATCAAGTTCTGCGGTAAATTCGGGATTAAAGATGTTTCATCGACGGCTTATAATCCCACAGCTAACGGATTGGCCGAAGCGTTTAACAAGACTATCATCAAAATCTTGGCAAAATTGGTGAAAACCAATAAACGAGATTGGGACGACAAACTGGGCGAAGCTTTATGGGCTTATCGCACAACTGTCCGTACACCCACCGGAACAACACCATATGCCTTAACATATGGATGTGAAGCTGTTCTTCCATTAGAAATACAAATTCCTTCTCTCCGCATCGCTCTCACAACGGGAATGACGACGGAAGAACATCATCAGAAACATCTCGAAGAGTTAGAGATGTTAGATGAAAAGCGCTTGGAAGCTCAGCAACAGATCGAGTTTTATCAAGCTAGAATTTCTCGGACTTTTGATAAAAGGGTTTGACGACGAAGTTTTAAAGAAGGAGATCTGGTTCTTGCCGTCCGAAGACCTATGATCCTCACTTCTAAGAAGAAAGGAAAATTTGAACCCAAATGGGAAGGACCGTTTGTAATAGAAACAGTCTATTCAAACGGTGCATATCGCCTGGTTACCCAGGATGGCAACAAATTAATGATGCCAATAAATGGGAAGTTCCTAAAAAAGTATTACCCATAATACGTTCGGGATAACCTATGTAAAAGAGGAAGTTCCTAGAAAATCCTATACAGGATATTTCAGGATAACCCAGTATCAGTTGGTTATTCTCAATGAAAAATGATCATGCGAATAATATGCTTTTACTACTTTTGTTGAGATGAGATTTAATAACGATGAATCTTTCCTCACAAAACGCTATAACACGATCATAGAAGGGGAGAATCAATGATTCATAATCCCACACCATGAAACCCCCACCAGTCAGATCGAACAATGGTCATCGGTCTGTACCAGTCGACAAGCTATTTCATGTCGAATTCCTATATTTGAAATCAAAATTTCCCGCCGAGTAGTTCATGCAAGTCAACAAACTCATTGCACCCTACTCCTATTCCTCTTTCGGTCAAACCTTACGACAGTTAGGACCAAAGCCAAAATCCCCTCTCGATTCGTTCCATGAACGAGAGGTCCACAAATTGAGTGATCAAACCTTTAAACAGTTAGGATCATCTCAAAACCTCCTCTTTTGGTCAAACCTTACTACAGTTAGGACCAAAGCCAAAGTCCCCTCTCGATTCGTTCTATGAACGAGAGGTCCACAAACTGAATAATCAAACCTTATGACAGTTAGGGTTATTCAAACCAATTCGGATTCCCTAAGTGGAGATCCCACTTTGAGTTTCCTTTGCATCAGGAGATAGAATATAAAATTCTTCCTCTCCAATTCTGGGTTTATCTCTACCAACAAACAAGAGACGAGGAAATGGAATAAGAAATTATTCCTTTCCAATTCTGGGTTTATCTCTACCAACAAACAAGAGACCAGGAGTTGGGATATGAAATTATCCCTCTCCATTTCTGGGTTTATCTCTACCAACAAACAAGAGACGGGGAAATGGAATATGAAATTATTCCTTTCCAATTCTGGGTTTTTCTCTACCAACAAACAAGAGACTATGAACTAGAATATCCAAGTTCTTTCTTTACAAGCTTAGATACGTTTTCATACAAAGAGAATGTAATCTATCTACACTTTAAAATCCATGTCATTCACACATGGGGGATATTATCTCTACCCTTTATTAGAGATAAGTCTACATCTAACACATGTAGCCTACACATTCAATGCTGTAGTTTAAAGTCTAAAAGAATTTAATTCTTTTAGCCCAACGTTATATGTGAAACGGACTTAGATAATTCACATACTAGCCCGATTCAAACGGTGTCGGTAAAGGCATATCAAATCCGTTGATGGCTGAGGATTTGCCAAAAATCCTATAAGTATTATGGTTATTTATTCTAGAACAAGAATGAGTAATCATAATAAAATCTCAATAAGCAAAAAGATTCAATATATTGACCAAGAGTGTTCAAACAAAGATACAAAAAAATATATGTTCTCCAATTACAAAAGCTTATATTGACTAATCTGATTTTTAAGTTTTGAAAGCTCTAATGCATAAGCCTGTTCAAGCTCAGCCGCCAATTTAATTTTGAAGGCTTCTTCGTCAACATTGTGAAGCGTGGCGACCTCTTATTCCTTTTCAGTAAGCATTTTATCTTGAAGGTTCAGTTGCTGTAACAGGTTTTCTTCAACCTGAATTTCCTGCATCAACTCGGACTCCAAGACCTCGTGAGCATCCTTGGCCATTGCAAGTTCCTCCTCTAAGCGAGCTATTTCCGCTCGACTCGATTCTAAATCCTGGAGTAGGTTAACCTTGGCTTGTGTTCTTTTGCTAACGCTCATCTTAAGTTGATCACTTCGGGCTCTTAGCTTTTGAAGTTCGAGATTAGCTGATTTTTGGGAATCACGCCAAACTTGCAACCTGGATTCCATGTGAGAAGCGATATAGGAGGGTATGCCTTTAGCGCGAAGAGCTTGTAGAAATTCAACATGTCGCTTCAAGTCAACCAAATAATCATTGATCGAATCGGCTAACTCATTATACCCTTCCTCTCTGAATCCTGATATAAAACGCTCAAGAGATTTTTTATAACTCTCAAAGTACAATCCTTTGAAGAGAATACGATCGACCATAGAGTTCAAAAAGGGGATGAAGCCTTGGAGATTGGAACAGATGACAGCCTTGTCTGGATCGTCGTCGACCAATAACGCTTGTATATGATTCGATAATGATGAAGGAACTGCGATGAGGGAAAATAAGTCAGTACAGAACATATGTATGCATACGAGACAACAGGATGAAGCATACCAAGTTCGACGGAAGAGCCTTCAATACGACTTGGTTCACCCAAGGATGGTAGTCCGGATTCCTGAAAAACCAAGGTTGGTTCAAGAACGGTAGCTGTCGATGCACCCGCTATATCAGATGGTTTTTTAACTAAAGCCTCAGAAAATGGCGGGTCCAAACTAAGAGGCTCCTTAGGAGAGGATTCTACAAACAAAAGAATCATAATGAACATAACTGGGTATTAAACGGAAACTTGAAGCAAATGAGGTTTAAAACTCACCAACTCTGGGCACAACATCAGCCGATGTACCAACTTCTTCAGTTGGTCTTGCTTTTGTTGCGACTGGACTGATCTGAGGGGTGACATTGACCTCTATCATCATAGGATCTGCAGGAGTTGTAGGTCGGGATTCAAGAATGGACGATTGAAGATCAACATCAGTCCCTGCCCATGATGAATAGTCACGACCCTCAGGCTGACGTTCAGTCTCAGTGATTATAGCAGTATCGGTCCCGATAACTGGTCCTATAATTCAGATACTTAGACAATCAGTCGGGTAAAAATATATATATAAGATAAGGAGTTTGCAGAACAGAAGCCTTACTCTCAGAAGGACCTGCCTCTGCTAAACCGACACCAACCGCTGATTCCGTGGCCGCATTAGTCGCTTTCCCGAACAACAAATCAGAGATTTCTTGATGATCGCTCTCTGAAACATCAATATTATAGTCGAAATTGCTAAAGTCATCGATTTTGGGGGTGTGGGTGATTCCTCCTTCTGTTGGTTCGCTCACTACAACATCTACAGAATACATCGAGTTATAAATAACATATGAATTCAGACAAGTTTGTCAAGATGAAGATTAATTCTACCTTTGTTCGTCGGAACAAGTTCAGGAGCTTCGCTACTTGTACCCACTTCTTTTAGTTTAACTAAAAGGAGACAAAGCGCACGAGTCATTAAGAGGGGCACACGGTACGACTCATTCATTTCTCGGATTTCTCTTCCGAGAGGAGAAAGATCAGTACCTACGTCCGTAGCTGATGGATCCACGTCAGGAGGTGGTGGAACATCAGCTGGTCCTTCTTTCAGAGCATCCTGCATTTGTTGGACAAAGCTGGTCTCCTCAGTTTCCATACCTCCGGGAGAGGCAGAATCAGCTGATAATTCACCTTCTTCCCGATTCCCTACATAAGTTAAACATGAAATAAGTTTGAGCATTAAGAGGTATAAAAGTTATAAAGATAAATAGTTACCTTGTTCATCTGAAAAAGCACTGTGATCAGACGCCTCCTCTACAGCCGGAGGAGGACCACGTGGTTTGGAGGCGGATTTCTTCTGTCTCTTCGATGAACGCGTTTCACCCCTAACTCCAGATCCTTCATGGTGATGCTTAGTGCGTAATTCAGCCCTGGGAGAAGCTTGAGTTTGAACTTGAGCAGAAGGCCGAGATCGTGACCGAAGGGCAAGAGGCACCGTGTCTTCCTCATCTTCTTCAACCCCACTGAAGAGTTCCACCGTCATTCGGTTCGGATATTCCATAACGACTCTCTCTCTCTTTCTTTTTGGGACATCCGGTGGTTGAGCAGGCGCAGCAGATGGGCGCACAAACCCTCTTTCAAAGAAAGAATCAGGAAGACCTGATCTTTCCTCGGAACTTGAACTTTCACCCTCCTCCTCGGAAGTCTCCGTCTTCTCGGAGTCGAATTCTTCTTCACTACCAGCCGAGCGAGCCGGTTCTTTTCCCTTCCTAGACGATTCAGCGGCCTCTTTCTTTCGAGATGAAATCATAACTTCACGTGTCGTTCTGCTTGAGCGCCGCGGGACTGTCTCTTCTTCTGGCTCAGGCATGCTTCGGTATTAGGTGACAATATTGGCGGCCATTAGCCACTTGCAATACAAAAAGGTCATTCGTAGAGGCGGCGATTCCAAAGGGAGATCGAACTCAGCGCCCGTACAGCCGGTAATACTCCAAAACCAGGCTCTCGCGCCATCAATGAGTCCTCCTCGGAAGCTTAGGTGATGATTCGGGTTGCCGACATATATCTGGTCGTAGCCGAATTGACGAGCAAATCGGCACGGAAGATATGGTTCGATAAGACAAACGTCTCTTACCCGAAATAACAAGTAACCGAGTCGAATATTCATCAACCATCTGAAGCATCCAACATCCAAAATGGTGCGATTCTGTCTTGGATCTTCGGTATCCGATAAAGTGGTATTGTAGGTGCCAGAAAACCAAGGGAAGCAGGGGAAGAATTCCCAACACTTATGGATTTTGAATTGCCTGGTTATATCTGGCTCTCGATGTTTAATCCACTTGCAAGCCTCAAGATTCTGCAACAGAGGAAGACGAGGATTTATCGCCTTAGGAGCTTCCATTAAATCTGGTCGGTGAAGTACTAACCAGGCCATTAGATAAGTATAAGGCAACTCCAGCTTTAGGACTGATAAGCTGGCGGAGGGTTTCTTCTTCTCCAGAGTAAACACAGT